>CM075977.1:115450915-115769392 GCA_038087875.1 Malacoraja senta | reverse complement strand
GAAATTCACGTCAGTACCGGCTACAACGTACGAGAACCTAAGAGCCTTCGATCTCCTGGAAACCCAGTAGGACCTCCTGGCGACCCCACCTACGGCACGAGAATTCTCACTACCCTCCATGGCGGCTTCATTCTAGTCGGCGCTAATTTTTCAACATGTTGAAAAATTTGCGGCGACCATAATGTGGCCGCAACTTGTTCCCAGAATGCAGGAACTTCTCACGACCATGAAGGCTACTCATCGGCAACCACCCGCGAACATGTGGCGACCATAGTCTCCTGCAATTGCCTAAAAAGTTGCCTAAGTGGGACAGGCCCATTATGGTACACTCTCAATGAATGCTTTTATCTTGAAGACAATAGTTTCCTTCGGTAGTTTTACTATTTAGAACTGTTATATTTATCCTGATTAAAGCTGCATGAAATTATTTTAAAACTCAACCTATTAATTTCTATTGTTAATATTATTCTAATTCAGTTTGCATATGTAGGTATGCACATATTCACACTAACATTAGACTGCAAAAGCTTCAAAAGCTGCATTTATTGATTCCATCGGACAGTACAGAACTATATGTTTTACAAATGAATAAAAGTGAAAAATAGAAGTACAATAATGCAAAGAATGAAATCAAGTCACAGATAATGCAATTTTTCCTTTCATGATTTAAACACCACATCCCGAGTGAATTGTATAAAATGGGTAGATCTGAAAATCCCAGTAACACTGTTTTATTGGCCTAATGACATGGAAGATTTAAATTGGAAGCGACTTTTAATTGAAAATCTGTAATGATATTGGGAGTTGTCGGTTTAAAATTGAGATATGAGTAAAATCCCTAAAAACGTCATTACTGCTTCATTGTTCAATCCACTCTATAAATATTTCGAATGAAAGTGGAACTTTATATTTGTCTAGTACCTTTCAGGATTGGACCAGGATTGGAGTTTTTTCACTTTATGAACCCAAGTATAAGGCAGGAAGTAAATCTTCTAGACAAAGTAATGTAAAGCAAAATGTAGACCAACATGTAGAGCAACACCAGAGTCCAAAAACTATTGGACTGAAGAACTATAGAATTTCAGGAAAAAAAGTCCAAATTCGTAAACTTAAGTTGTGTGGCTAATTATTTGGAAAAATAAAATTGCAAATACCTTATTTGTTCCAATATTTTCTTTGAAAATATGATTAAATAGAAGTAAAACAATTAAATTGCAGTTGTTTTTAAATAGATCATTTAATTAATAAACAATCAGGATTTAAATTGTCTTTATCAATTTTCCATTAACACTGATTCAGAATTATTTGATACAAAATTAGAAATGTTTACATTTATTATCAAATCATGTACAGCAAAAAAAGCAACAAACTGGAATGTATACTCTATTCTGCTTTACCATCATAACATATCTCTCGCCCCCTCCCCCCTCTCCCCCCTCTCTACCTGCCCTCTCTTTCCACCCCCCTCCCTCCCTCTCTCTCCCCCCTCTCTCATCCCCTCTCTCCTCCCCCTCTCTCCACCCCCTCTCCACACCCCCCTCTCTCCCCCCCCTCTCTGCCCCTGTCTCTCTGTCTCTGCCCCTGTCTCTCTGTCTCTGCCCCCTCTCTCTCTGCCCTCTCTCTCTACTCCCCTCCCTCTCTAGACGCGCCTACGAGTTGGGGGCTATGCATGAGTGGATAGGGCAGGGATGGGGTAAAAGGAGCAAATTAATAATATTAATATAATATCAAGAGGGGTGGTTAGTGTGTGTGGGGGGTGGTTAGTGTGTGTGTGATGCCGCAGGCCACCCCCCTCCCCCGCAACCGCGCGTTGGGACGGGACCCAACGGGTCCCACTTGGTCTAGGTAGTACCTATTAAAAGTCAGATCTTGTGTGCGTGTATACGTGTGTGTCTTTACATCTTCGCGAAAAAAATACGCGGTAAAGATAACATTCTTACATATTCCAGTTGACATTTCTCCCATCGAGGCTGGGATAACCTTATCTGAACATTTTATCCTTTATTTAACAACTTATTACAGATTAAAGTAGAAAATCTTGAAAAGACTTTGAATTTAAGACGATCAGCTTTCGCAATTGGTCTGCACGGAATCTTCCACGCATTTCGAGTGAAGTCACCCCCCCCCCCCCCGAACTCGCGATCCGCTGGTCAACGCCCGCCCGCCGCCTCGCTCGAAGTGCTCAGGTCGACGACTGCCGCCTCGCTCGTCCATGGAGGCTGCGGGTTTGGCGCCTGATGGGGGGCCTCCTTCTTTGCCTCCCTCCATCTCTGCCCCATACCTCTCTGCCCCCCTGCTCTCTGCCCCCATCCCTCTCTGCCTCTCCTCCCTCTCTGCCACCCGCCTCCCTCTCTGCACCCCTTTCCCTCTCTGCCTCGCTTGTGTCCGGAGCCTGGTGAAAAAGGCTGCTGCCGCGGACCGAGCCCGGCTCAACGCCTGCCCGCCACCTTGCTCGGGGTCCTCGGGTCGATGCCCGCCTGCGTTCTCCCTCGAGTCCATGTCCGCCGCAGCGCTCTATCTGTCTCTGCCCTTTCCCTGTCTCTGCCCTCTCTCTGTCTCTGCCCTCTATCTGTCTCTGCCCTCTCTCTGTCTCTGCCCTCTCTCTGTCTCTGCCCTCTCTCTGTCTCTGCCCTCTCTCTGTCTCTGCCCTCTCTCTGTCTCTGTCCTCTCTCTCTCTGCCCTCTCTCTCTGCCCTCTCTCTCTCTGCCCTCTCTCTCTCTGCCCTCTCTCTCTCTGCCTTCTTTCTCTCTCTCTGCCCTCTCTCTCTCTCTGCCTCTCTCGCTGCCCTCTCTCTGCCCTCACTCTCTCTCTGCCCTCTCTCTCTGCCCTCATTCTCTCTGCCCTCCCTGTCTCTGCCCTCTCCCTGTCTCTGCCCTCTCCCTGTCTGCCTTCTCCCTGTCTCTTCCCGCTCCCTGTCACTGCCCTCTCCCTGTCTCCGCTCTCTCTCTGTCTCTGCTCTGTCTCTGCCCACTCTCTGTCTCTGCCCACTCTCTCTCTCTCTCTGCCCTCTCTCTCTGCCTCTCTCTCTGCCTCTCTCTCTGCCTCTCTCTCTGCCTCTCTCTCTGTCTCTCTCTCTGCCTGTCTCTCAGCCTCACTCTCTGCCCTATCTCGGTCTCTGCCCTCTCTCTGTCTCTGCCCTGGCTCTGCCCTCTCTCTGTCTCTGCCCTCTGTCTCTGCCCTGTCTTTGCACTCTCTCTGTCTCTGCCCTCTCTCTGACTCTGCCCTCTCTCTGTCTCTGCCCTCTTTCTGTCTGCCCTCCCTCTGTCTCTGTCCTCTCTCTCTCTGTGCTTTCTCTGTCTCTGCCCTCTCTCTGTCTCCGCCCTCTCTCTGTCTCCGCCCTCTCTCTGTCTCCGCCCTCTCTCTGTCTCCGCCCTCTCTCTGTCTCCGCCCTCTCTCTGTCTCCGCCCTCTCTCTGTCTGTCCTCTTTCTGTCTGCCCTCTTTCTGTCTGCCCTCTTTCTGTCTGCCCTCTCTCTGTCTCTGCCCTCTCTCTCTTTGCCCTCTCTCTCTGCCCTCTCTCTGTCTCTGCCCTCTGTCTCTGCCCTGTCTCTGCCCTCTCTCTGTCTCTGCCCTCTCCCTGTCTCTGCCCTCTCTCTGTCTTTGCCCTCTCTCTGTCTTTGCCCTCTCTCTGTCTCTGTCACCTCTCTCTCTCTGCCATCTCTCTCTCTCTCTGCCCTCTCTCTCTCTCTCTCTCTCTCTGCCCTCTCTCTCTCTCTGCCTCTCTGCCTTTTTCTCTGCCCTCTCTCTGCCCTCTCTCTCTGCTCTCTCTCTCTCTGCCCTCTCTCTCTGTGCCCTCTCTCTCACTTCCCTCTCTTTCTCTGCCATCTCTCTCGCTCTGCCCTCTCTCTGCCCTCTCTCTCTGCCCTCTCTGTCTCTTCCCACTCTCTCTACCCCCTCCCTCTCTCTCTAGCCGTGCCTGCGCAGTTGGGTACTATGCGTAAGTGTATAGGGTGGGGGATGGGGTAAAAGGAGCGAATTAATAATATTAATATGATATCAAGTGGGGGTTCGTGTGTGTGTGTGTGGGGGGGTGGTTATTGTGTGTGTGTGTGGGGGGGTGGTTAGTGAATGTGACGCCGCAGGCCGCCCTCCACCCTTCCCCCGCGTTGAGGGGACGGGACCCAACGGGTCCCATTTGGTCTCGTTTTTTTTTAGAAAAACGAGAATTTAAACTAAAACTCTATTTCTGAAAATATATTTATTTTGAAATTCTATATTTGTAACATTTACAAATGGAGAGTGTCTCAAGAAGCTGTCCAATATTATTGGCAATTAATTTTGTATTGAATGCGCTTAGTGTCTTTATCACTCAGTACATAATTCATTGATTAATCTTTACATCTGTGGAATTTACTGTATTTAGTATGTAATAATTGCCAATATAATTTTACTGGGACAAATCATCCATGAGTAATCAGATTCAATGCTGCTGTAATGGATTTTTCTTTTCCTGGTAGGATAATGCCTTTGGCTATAAAAGTTAATTTCCAATACTGATCTGCATTAGTTTTCAAACCACTTGCTGTGTACAGTTATGTTAAAGATTATCAAAGGCAACACGGAATTATACAATAGCATTTGGCGATTATTTTAAGCAAGGAGGAAACATTGTTAATGTGCACAATTGTGATGATCAAAACCTTCATGAAGATTTCTCCCAGAATGTTTGGAAATAGAGAAGTTAAAATCCAAAAACAGTTTGTTTCTTTTGTTTCCTTTCTCATAAATGCTGACAGATAAATTTCTCGAAATTGAGAAGTAACTTTGCAATAATACAATTTGAGAAGAATCATTCAATACTGATCATTCAATACTAACATTGTTAGCACCTTCCTTATACTAAGTAGTAGTTTTAAATTAGTTAACTTGTTCCAGAATATCTTTAAAGTAAAAAAAACAAGATTGACCAGTTCTGTTCTATTGTAACCGATGGATCTGGGTTAGAATTTTAACTCAACCCAAAGATTGTGATTGTGATTGACCTTAGGAAGCAAAACAGGACACATTGATGGTGCCAAATTAGAGATGGTCGAAATCTTCAAGTTCCTAGGAATAATATCACCAGCAATTTGTCCTGGACTTGCCACAAGGAACATTGGCCATGAAAGAACACCAATGCCTCTTCCTCCAAGAATGCTTAGGAAGTTCAACATGTCCCCAACATCATCTACCAGTGATGCTACTTTCAGGGAACTAAATGCATTTACTTCCTTTTCCCTCTGCTCTACAACACTCCCCAGGGCCCTCCCATTCACTATGAAGGCCCTGGCCAGGTTTGACTTCCCAAAAGGCAACACATTACACGTGACTGAACTAAACTTAATTAGCCATTCCTCAGCACACTCACCCAGCTGATCAATGTTCCCGCTGTAATTCTTGATAATCATTTACACAGTCTACAATACCACCTATTTTAATGTTGCCTATTCATCAAATCGTTGATAAAGATAACAAACAGCAATGGACCCAGCACTGATCCCTGAGACATATCACTAGTGACGGACCTTCAGTCTGCAAAACAACCTTCCACCACCACCCTCTGCTTTCCTACCAGGAAGACAATTCTGTATCTAGTAAGCTAGCTCACCCTTGATGCCATGTGATCTAATCTTCCAGAGCAGCCTTCCACACAAAAACTTATCAAAGACTGTGTAGGAAGGAATTGCAATGCTAGTTTTCCTTCTGTTAAGTGAATTAAAAATATGGAGAGCGTGCCAAACTATTCCAAATGTGCCTTTCCGCTGATTGAAATCGTTCATCTGTAGCTGCATTCATAAAATTTCCAAATGCCCTTTCCCCTTTTGGCTGGCAGGATGGTTTAGCTGGTCATTTATGGCAAGTAATTTCCACAGATAAATCTTTTCCCGTGATTTAATAAAGTATCCCTTTTGAAACGTGTTTGAAATTAGATATGTTGAAATTTTACTATCTATATAATTTTCTATTATTAGTCAATTTTAATTTTGGTGATGCTCTTCTCACTTTTTATTGATTCCTTATCAATAACATTTTTAGTTCTGTGTCTCTTTTCAATGTTATGTCACTGCATGATGTGTGATCATTAATTATTAAACTTCCTTTTCCTAATTTTATTATAGGTCTTTTTGCTTGGCATTTTATCTGAATAACAATACATTTGATAGAACAGTTTATTTTGTTTTACTTCGCCTGCAGCTGTGTTTCATGCAAGGTGTGAAGAGGAGGTTATTGCTATGCTATCCTGACTAATAATAAATCATAATTTATCATCCTGAATGCCAGAAACTATCCTTTAGAGGCAGATGAATCCACATCTTTAGTTTAAATGTCCCACATATCCCAGTGGTTATCAGTGTAGAATAGCTTTTTCTACCTTGTGTAGACAATCTTTGCTAAAACTAAGAAGAATGCTGTTCTTTGGTTAAAAAAACAGGAACATTGTCTTATCCTGGGCCTATACTATGCCGAAAGTCTGATTCTTTCAAAGCAGGCAGTGGATATCGGTGAAAGACATTCATTTTCTTTTCCAAATATATTTGTTGATATATAAAATAAAGCAGTGGGAAAGTGAGGCCTCATGTGGTCTGTGCCATCCTGCTGAACCATCAGTACCTACTGAACATTACAAAACCGAAGGAAGCCATTTGACCCATTGACTCCAAACAGGGTAATCCCATCAGTCCCATTCCCCCTTTTACCTCCTGGAATCCATGCTCTCTCACTGCCTATCAAATCTTATGCTTTTTGCCACTTTACAAATTACAGTGCAGTTTACAATGGCCAATTAACCAATCAGCACATCACCTGGATGGGGGAGGAAATTAATGAATTCTTGGGAAACACAGGATAAGCATGTAAACTCCACACAGACTGCACCGTGAGGACATTTTTGAATGAAAGTTACTGGATCTGTGAGACAGCAGCAGAAATTACTACAACTGCGTGTCACTCAGAAGAGTGTTTTGAGGCACATGTTCTGTTCGTAAAATTGCTACCCTTGGTAACCAGGGGTCTTAGGTCTCAGTCACAAGAAAACTTTGTGAGCTGGAATACAGACCAAAATAGTCACTGGTGCAATGGAGTAATGTACCCTTTAGGGTGCAATAGAATTTTGAAGCAGGTTAGATTGAAACTGATAATCATTTGAGGTCATTGATAATTATTAATCGTTGGTCCAAGTTTATTAAGGGAAAATGTAATGATAAAAATCCAGGACATATTACTAATGATACTATTTTACTGTGTCTAAAGATGATTTTTACATGTTAATTCTGTCCATATTCCATCTGATAGATTGAGATCTCCATTTTTATTGTTCAATTACAAAATATTTAAGAATAATGTTTTATTGAGAACTATTGCTTAGATGTAGTCCTTCCCTCCTTGTGCATTTGTTTCCCACATACCTTAAATATTCAGTTGCTACATTGGTGCTGAGTTTTGTTTCCAAACCTCCTGAGAAAGCCTGCTTGTAAAACTCACTGTGATCACTCTTCCCCAAATACTTCCTTATTAAAACATGGTCAGAGCACCCGACAGTCAGGAGGCTGAGACTAGCAGTGCCATTGCCGCCTAAATACAACCAAGTACTGACCCAGATTATTAAAACAGCCTGCATACAACTATAGCACTGATCCTTTCCTTACTGGGCTCGAAGCACGATCATCCTTGCTTTTTTAGTTAGTTATGAACTGTAATAACCAAAATATGTACCGTATTTCCCACCTGCGCACCTTTCAAGAGAGAGCTAGATAGGGCTCTTAAAGATAGCGTAGTCAGGAGATATGAATAGAAGGCAGGAAAGGGGTACTGATTGGGGATGATCAGCCATAATCACATTGAATAGCCGTGCTGGCTTGAAGGGCCGAATGGCCTACTCCTGCACCTATTGTCTATTGTCTATTGAAGACGCACCCCCATTTTGAGTAGCTAAATTTTGAATAAAGGCTGGCGGGACAGGAT
Organism: Malacoraja senta; assembly: GCA_038087875.1. Classification (NCBI taxonomy): domain Eukaryota; kingdom Metazoa; phylum Chordata; class Chondrichthyes; order Rajiformes; family Rajidae; genus Malacoraja; species Malacoraja senta. The sequence goes on along the minus strand of CM075977.1, from coordinate 115,761,453 downwards.
CAAGGGTTTGGTTAAATCAGTATAATGGAAGATGTGAAACTCCTTCAAGGAGGCAATCAGGACCGGGGAGCCTCCATCTTAGCCTGTCCCACAATGCGTTCTGTGGTTCAGGTCTGAGGGACGGGGACTTCCTGGTTCAGGGGGATCACATTACGGGGAGAGAGAGAGAGTGAGAGACCGGGACGGAGCCGCTAGCCTTCTGCCCAGTAGCTACCCGCAAACCACCACCTCCACCTGTTGTGCCTGTGCCGAAGGACACTGGCTGGCTGGCGGGCGGGCCGGCAGAAGACGCTGAGTTCCCAGGTCAGCTCGCTTGCCCCAGGTCTGGCTGTGACACCCAGGTCGGCTGCGTGCCCCGTGAATGGCTGCAGTTCCCAGGTCGGCCGGCATGCCCCATGTCTGGCTGTTGCGCCCAGGTCGGCTCGCTTTCCCCAGGTCTGGCCGCAGTTCCCAGGTCACCAGCGTGCCCCGGGAATGGCTGCAGTTCCCAGGTCAGCTCGCCTGCCCCTGTAGCGCCCAGGTCGCCTGCATGCCCCAGGACTGGCTGCAGTTCCCAGGTCGCGAAAACTAATTGAAAAAAAATACGCCTGCGGGCTGGATGAGTTTGGGTTACGGGCCAGATCCGGGCCGTAGGTTGCCGACCCCTGAGAGGCCTTATTGTGTCCCCCTCCCCCTCCATTGTTTTAAAAGCCCAAGCCTATCTTTCTTGGCTAACAATCTAACCTTCGGCCTCCAAGACGCAGGTAAATTTTCGGGCCTTATTTTAGGGTAAAAAATAGCGTCTTCATTGCCGGGAAATACAGTATATTTCCCTTGCTGCATTCAACATAATCTTGATAAATTAATTGAAAATATATTCTAAGAAAAATAAATTTATTATAAATAAAAACTGACAGATGCCTCCCATGGTGCTTGTATGTCAGTCTAAGCTATGTTATAAAACCCTTATTATCACCCAGTATTACTAAAAGTTTTGAAGTTTGATTTTCTGAGTTATTTTCATAGTAGGCCACAATGTTCTCCAGTTGAAACTACTTAATAAAGTGGGTTTTTTTGGTAATATTAGTTTGAAAATTATATTTAGTGTCTCCACACCTTCTTAAACTTTAAGTAATAACAACATTGATGGAGACCATTTAGATAATCAGTTCAATGGAGCATTTCCATTAGCCCCATTGACCCTCTCCTTATTTTTATGCATAACTGCAACAACTTTTTTCTCACCCATGCTCATAGACCTCCCTTTGATACTTGTTGCCATTAACAGGCCCAACGTGATCTTTTACAGTGGACAATTAACCCATTTTCAAGTTTTTGGGTTGTGGGAGGAAACCAGGGCAACCAAATAAATTACTTAGGGGATCATAGACAGAATGCACAAACACTGCACAGAAACCAAGTCAAGATCAACCTGTGCACCTGGTACCGTGAGGTGAGAACTATTATACCATTCTGCCACCTCCAATTCATCCACCAGTATGCTTTGGAGTGTGGGAGGAAATCAGAGCATCTGAAGGAAATCCACATGGTCATGTGGACAATATCCCCAGCACATCATATACTAACAATAAGTGAATTAACCATATTTTAATGGGTCTAAGAGCAATGTTTTAGTTATTATCATTTGGTATTGGATTATTTAATCAATTGTTTAGCATTTATTAGCCATGGTTCTTTTGAATTAAATTCTTGCCTCTACAGCTGTTCAACCATTATTGAAGATGTAACGTCATTGCTGATAGACGGTACCATTTATCATGCGTTCTTTACTGTAGATGATTCAGCGGGAAGCAGAAGTGAAGAACAAAGTGATTTCAGTGGCATTGACGGATTCTGTCCATAATGTTTGGCACCAAGAAGCTGGAAAATCTGTACTGGATTGGATGCAGGAGGTAAGAATTTTTCTTCTAAGACTCAACCAATTCCGCAACACAGTTTTCATCCAGAAAAAAATGGAGAGGAAAACCTAAAAGACATACTCTGCTCAGTATATGCCAGGAAAATATATCAAAAACTACAGTAATAAAAATACTAATATGCAAGGACAGTTTGAGATTAAAAAGGTGTTGGGGATCTTGAAGAGATACATCCCCAAAGATCTTTGCATCTTTTCCAACCATAGGCAAGGTCCCGTAGGACTAGAGAGTAGCTAATGTTGTTCTCTTATTTAAGAAGAGAAGTAGAGAGAATCCAGGAAATTATAGGCGTGAGCCTCTCATCAGTGGTAGGGAAGCTTTTGGAGAGGATTCTTCAGGATAGCATTTGCTCCCATTTGGAGGAGAATGGGTTAATTTGGGACCCCTAGCATGGCTTTGTACACAGCAGGTTGTATCCAGTATCAAGTATCAAGAGAATTTATTGTCATGTGTCCCAGATAGGACAATGAAATTCTTGCTTTGCTTCAGCACAACAGAATATGGTAGGCATGAATACAAAACAGATCAGTGTGTCCATATACCATTATATAAATATATACACACATGATTAAATAAACAGATAAAGTGCAAATAAACAGATAATGGGCTATTAATGTTCAGTTTTGTTTGGGTTGAGTTTAATAGCCTGATGGCTGTAGGGAAGCAGCTATTCATGAACCTGGACGTTGCAGTCTTCAGGCTCCTGTACCTTCTACCTGAAAGTAGCGGGGAGATGAGTCGTGGCCAGGATGGTGTGGGTCCTTGATGATGCTGCCAGCCTTTTTGAGGCAGCGACTGCGATAGATCCCCTTGATGGTAGGGAGGTCAGAGCCGATGATGGACTGGGCAGTGTTTACTACTTTTTGTAGTCTTTTCCGCTCCTGGGCACTCAAGTTGCCGAACCAAGCCACGATGCAACCGGTCAGCATGCGCTCTACTGTGCACCTGTAGAAGTTAGAGAGAGTCTTCCTTGACATACCGACTCTCCGTAATCTTCTCAGGAAGTAGGAGCGCTGATGTGCTCTCTTTATAATTGCATCAGTGTTCTCGGACCAGGAGAGATCTTCAGAGATGTGCACGCCCAGGAATTTGAAGCTCTTGACCCTTTCTTACTTGATTGAGATTTTTGAGGAATTGATGAAGATGATTGATGAGGGTAGGGCGATGGATGTTGTCTACAAGGCATTTGATAAGGTCCCCCATGGTAGCTGATCCAGAAGATTTTTGGTGCAGGTGATTATCAGTGTCTTGCTCGGATAGATTCAGAACTGGCTTACTGATAAAAGACAGAGTTGTGGTGGGAGGATAATATTCAAGCTGGAGTTCGGTGACCAGTGGTATTCCACAGGGATCGGTGCTGGGACCTCTGCTGTTTGTGATGTTTATAAATTAGTTGGACATAAATGTAGATGGGTTGGTTAGTAAGTTTGCAGATGCGGAATCGTACCATTTGGCGCCGCCGTTTCAGCTCCGCTGTTTCGGCGCCTCCATTTCGGCGCCTCCATTTCGGCGCCTCCGTTTGGAGGCGCCGATCTTTGGAGGCGTCGATCTTTTTCTCAACCTTGAATCTTTATATTTCAATTATTCCATAACTCTGAGACATTCCTAATGCTAAAACAGGAGACTAACTTCCTCGTGATGACCATATGAATGAGCTCTCAAATTCCACCCAGTATTCCCCAACTCTTTCCAACATCTTCACCCAGCGCCCTGATGTCTCAGTGAGATAACATCTAAGCTCCAGTGAGTATCAGCCAATCTGCTACAGAACTCCTCTCTCTGGTCCTCCCTGCCCTATGCAATGAGGGGCATTGATGTGTTTCCCTTTCCACTGACCTGATTTATGCTTCGTGAGCTAATTCTCCAAGTCCCAGCATATTGACCACTTTCTCACCATTTGGGACGTTTCTGCTGCTCTATTTCCCATAGATTCCCATATTATGTAATCTCCAGCACTTTCGGCACCGCTGTTTAGATGAATTAGATGAATTAGCAAAAGATCGGCGCCTCCAAACAGAGGCGCCAAAACGGAGGCGCCGAAACAGCGGTGCCGAAACAGCAGCGCCGGAACGGTAGCGCCGAAAAGTACCCGACCCGGCAGATGACACCGAGATTGCTGGGGTCGTGGACTGTGAGGAAGGCTGTCAAAAGTATTCAAGTGGTATATAGACCAGCTGCAGAAATAGGTGGAGAAATTGCAGTTTAATCGAGTAATTGAGGTGCTATGCTTTGGGAGGTCAAATGTAAGGCGAAAATATACAATTAATGGCATGACCCTTAGCAACACTGATGTGCCGAGAGATATTGGGGTTCAAGTCAATAACTCCCTGAAAGTGACAACACAAGTAGATGGAAGTAAAGAAGATATATGATATGCCTGCTTTCATAGGTTGTGGCATTGAGTATAACAGTCAAGAAGTCATGATGCAGTTTTTTAGGACTTTTGTTAGGCTGCATTTGGAGTATTGCATGCAGTTCTGGTTGCCCCGTTACATGAAAGATGTGGTGGCTTTGAAAAGGGTGCAGAGGAGTTTTACCAGAATGATGGATGGATTAGGGGGTTTTACCTAATAGACTCATCCCTAAACTTCTGGACCTTGACGTTGGAGTCTCCATTTCTAACTGTGCTGGAGTCTCTGACTGGCAGACCTTATAACATTTCTTCCATACTGACCCTCAGAACTGGTGTTTCTCAGGGTTGTGGGCTCTACTCCTTTTACTCACAACACTGTGTCGCTAAGTACAATGCCTACTCAATCTTTATGTTTGCCGATACCACTGATGTGCACAACAAGGATGAGATGAAGTACCGGGAAGGGATCACAAATCTTGTGTCATGGTGTCAGCACAACATAGCCCTTAACATCAGCTAGACGAAAGAGTTTTTTGTTGACCTAAGGAAACAAGCTGTGAACATAACCCTGTCCTCCTTAGTAGAGCTGTTGTGGGGATGGTCGACAGCTTTAAGTTCCGGCACATCTGATTCACCAGCAAGCTAATCTAGCCCCTTCACATTGATGCGGTGATCAAAAATTCAGCATGTTTACTTTCTAAGACATTTGAGAACATTCGGCATGTGCATGAGGATTCTCATGATTCTGCAGATGCTCTAGAAATGATTCAGGATATATATCAGCCTGGTATGGCAACAGCTCTGCTCTTGACCATCTGAATATGTAGATTAGTGAACACAACCCAATTTATGATCGGCTCATCACTTCCTTCTATTTAGCCTATCTTCATGGTGCATTACATCAGAAATTATTGTCAAGGATGCCTGCCACCCTGGTCATTTTATTTTCTCTCATCTACCTTCTGGAAGATGATACATGTGTTTGTTTTAATGTCTCTTGGTATGTTTTATGTGGTGGGGGGGGGCGGGGGAAACTTTTTCCAGTCACTCACCTCGACGGAGATGCGATTTTTCTCCGTGTCGCATCTCCGTCCCCCCCCTGCGGCCTACAACGTGGAGTGGTGCGGCCCTTCCTGGAGACTGGCCTGGAGCTTCAAGACTTACCATCGCGGAGCCTGGGATCTTTTGCTGAGAATCGCCAGTGTTGGAGCTCCGACCGCGGGGCCTGGGGACTTTAACACCGTGAAGCAGCGGTCAATGGTAAGAAGTGGCCGACTCGGGAGCTCCATGCCATGGCGTGTTCCAATCCATCCCGACTCCAGCGTTTTGATCATCCCGACGAGAGGGCTTGAACAGCGGACCGCGGCAACAGCACCGTTCAAAGGCCCCGACCACGGGTGAAGAAAGGAGGAAGATGACTGAACTTTATTGCCGTCCATCACAGTGTGGAATGTTGATTCCACTGTGGTGGATGTTTATGTTAAACTTTATTTTAAGTGCTGTGTGTATTTTTGCTTTTTACTTAGTATGGCTATAGTAACTCAAATTACAGTATAACTTAATTAGTACATGTGACAATTAAATTGAATCTTGAATCTTGAAAGCTCAGACGTCCAGACTTAAGAACAGTTTCTATTAGACTTCTGAACCAATAACTTTTTTCACACCCCATTCCTTAAGATGCTCCCACATTTTTTTACTCTTAACTCTACCTCATTTTAATTGCCCCGCTATTGTACTTTAATTATTTTTTTTGCACTACTTCAAATTGCATTAAAATCTTGCATCATTCTCTGTTGTGCATTCATCATTGTTTTTATTGTTGTATTTATTATTACTGTATGTATACGGTTTACTGTGTGGTTCATGTGAACAAGTAACTTCATTATACCCTGGTGTCTTTGCAAATAAATTAATCTGAATATGAATCTGAGCTGTTTGATGGGAGTATTATCTTTAAAATTGATTTAGCGAGAGGAATGGAGACTCACGAATGATGAAACTTGGGAATGGGATCTCAAGGGACCAAGGAAAGAGAAGAGCACAACAGGAAGTCAAAGATACTGAGAATTCAGAGATTGTAACGATGGTGAGGAGATGAATCATTAGGTGAAGGCGCCTTCATTATTTGCAGAGTTGGGAACAGCAGCAGCAAAATGAAAAGAAGCAAAGAAGGAGGAGTAGCCAGTAAAGCAAAGGAACAAAAAGAGAAAAGGGGAAAAAGGTTTTTGAACTTTCAAAATGTGGGATCCTTCATTGCATATGACAAACAAGCTGGAGAAATATATAATATGAAATGGAAACGGTTAAATATCAGAAAAGGAGGAAAAGGCACCTGTAGACCCATGGATGAGGAAATATCACTTTCTGTAGCCTCCTTCATTCCAATATGTTCGCGTTAATAAAAACCAGGCCTTGTTGTAACCAATTAGTATGCTCTCTACAGTACACCAACAGAAGTTCGAAAAAGTATTCGGTGACAATCAAAAGTAGAACAGACATCATATCCTGCAGACATACTGCAATGCGAGTTGCAATGCTTGCGAATGTAAAACATCGTATTAACTGTTTCAATGAATTCATCTTGCATTATATGTGATCAATTGATATATGTATATTTTATTCACTTAGTCAAGGTGGTGATAGTTATTTGATTAGCTCAGTCCGCAACACCACCTACTGGCCAGGTTACATAGCTCCATAATTATAGGGATCTTTTTGCATATAACATTTTCATTCCAAATGCCTACAAAGAATGTTTCATTGTTAAACGTCAATTTAAAATGTGTGCACACATTGTGCCAACAGGAAGTCTGGACACACAAGAATCTTAATAATATGTACACAGATTTAGTTTTATATACAGATTTTATTCACTGAATCAGTAAAATAGGTATTTTCACCATTTTCATTCGAAGGAAAACCTTATTCTTGCTATGCAAATGAAGACTTTCATTTGATAGCAGTCAAATAATGTTTTAGGTAGAGAAAGAACAGATGTGAACCCATGACAAATTGAAATAAAAACACCAGTGCACGCTGGTGTTTGGATTGCACAGAATTTGTAAGGGATCTTCCGCAGTGATGTATTAGCAGTAGATTGGATTGTGTGGTTACTTGGAACACTGATTTTACCTCTGGGATCTGGTGTCAAATCCATCCCAGACAAAAGGAATTAAAGGCTATCCTCTCTCATAGCCTTAAAGATTCCAAGCAAAATATACTTGAACAATCTCAATCTAGTTCCCAGTTGATGTACGTCCATGGCATTAAACAGTGCTCACAATTCACATTGGCATCAAAAATACAGGGAATATTCTGATGGAACTGTGAGTAACCAGATCTCTTTCAAGAATAGGAAGCATCTATTAAGATCTGCAGTAAATTTTATGAACATTATAAACTAAAGAATGTACTGCAGGCAACATGGAATTGTTTCATTATGCATCTTTAACTGTTTAAATATGTTCAGGGTGGAGAAATACTTTAATGTCAAATCCTATAAAATCTTATTAAACATTTTTCGTTCATACAATAAGGCTAAAGATCAAAATTCCTAAGATAACTAATTGCATGAATTTTTTTTAATTGCAATTCATTAATTTGAATAATATCAGTGCTACAAGTCTATTTTATTTTGAAGGTACGTTTCAAGCAAACATATATTAAATTACAACACCTAAACATAAAAACTTTACATTGTTTCCTTCTTGTTGTAGATCTCTACATAAGAACATTTCACCTGCATTGATTTAACTTCTCTGCTTCATAATTTTGAAATATTTATTTCCTGCCAAAAGGAATATCAATTTTATTAACCATTCACCATAACTTTACTTCTCAAACCTTGAAACCAGTCCAGTTAACCCACTTTGTATTTTCCCAAATACCTCTGAAGCCATTCTATTTATTATTGATTCAAACTCTTGCACTGTCGTAAATGTTCCAGGTTCATGCAGAGATTGCTTACCAACAATCTTGTTACCTTTAATATACTGTTCCTTTGATTTTCCCGTTGTATGTTCTGTGTTATGGTAATAATAACATTACTGCCTGCGGTTTTATGTCTGCTCATGCAGCTGTGTACCCATCTGTTTACAAATGAATTTCATCTCCAGATGTTCATCCTTTCCAAACTAACATAAGGAAAACATAAACTAACTAACTAACTATATATATTATTTATATATTGTTTGTGTGTATATATATATTTATATATGAGCACATTATTTTTATGCTTCCCCCCCCCTTCTCCTCCTAACCCCTTCCATTGTCAACACGCTCCCTTTCATTTCCATCCTGTTAGGAACCTCTAAATTCCTTGACCTTCCTATTCTCCTGCTGCTATTCCAGGCTTGTCATCCCTTCAGATAAGATGATAGCTTCCCTCTGTGCCTCTGCTGGGTGCATTGAAGCATGTTGCTACTATTGTACATGGAACAATCCAAATTCCCACATGTTACTCACTTGCTGATTCTCCATAAAGTACACAGGCCAATGGAAAATCTTGCCCATCTCTTCCCAGATAAACAAACCACTACCATTGCTGACCGTGTGGATCACCAATCAATCGATCTCTCCACAAATCCTTCCTTTGCAATGTCAGTGCAGCTGTTATCGCTGAATTATACCTTGGCCAATTTCTCTAGCACCTTCTTTCTGTTTCTTCGGAGCCTGCTGTTGTCCTTCTCACAATTAACCGCCCATCCTTGTCAACAGTAAATCTAGCAACCATATGTTACTTGAAAGGTAAAGGCTTAAAGTCTTAAATGTTGTTTCCCTTAAGATCTCGTAAAAGTCAATCAAATCTTAATTCCAGGAAATACAAAACTTGTTTTTGTAATCTGTTATCATAATTTAAACCTTGGAGCTCAGGTATCATTTCATATAAACCTACCCATATATATGCTGATTATACAATATGGCCAATAGGTGGCACCTTGGATACACAAGGATGCTGGAATCTTGAACAAAACACAAAGTACTGGTGGAACTCAGTGGGTCAGGCAGCATCTGTGGAGGGTGTAGACACGATCAGGACTCTTTTTCAGACTGATTGGTGGGGGAGGGGGGAACAGAATGTAGAAAGAGAGGTTGAATGGGACAGACCCAGGCAAGTGAAAGGTCGATACAGGTGAGGGGCCTTTGATTGGCAGATGGTTGGAGTAGCTGACAAAGGCTAGAGATGAAAAGAAGACAAAAGGGTATCCGATAAGGAGAGAAGAGTATGAAATGTAAAGAGTGGGATATAAGTGGAGGAGGACTGGATGTAGGGGAATGATGGGGGATAGAAGGGAAAAGCAGGAAAGGTCAATCTATGAAGAATATGGGGAATCCTTCGGATAAACCAAAACCAGCAAAGGCAAAAAACACACACGATATAAACAGGTGTACTGGAGAACAGCCCGCTGAGTAAAAGGCAAAAGCTATTAGGATAGGGTGAAATGTGACAAAGGTGAAGGGAATCCATAAAATCTGTCATCAAGGACTTGCCACATAAAAGCAATTTAGAGATATTGAAGGATAAATTAATTTACTTAATTATATTTAATAATAATAATAATAATAATAATACATTTTATTTGTATAGCGCTTTTCAAGGACTCAAAGTCGCTTTACATGGAGAGTCAAGAACAAAACAAAATAGAGCAGTAAGACAGAGATGCAAAGGGGAGGGGGACATGGGACTAAGGGTATGCAGAGGTGAAGAGATGGGTCTTGAGGCGGGACTGGAGGATGGTGAGGGACTCAGAATTTCGAATCAATTGTTCCAGAGTCTGGGAGCTGCCCTGGAGAAGGCTCTGTTTCCAAAAATGCAGAGGTTGGATTTCGGAATGGAGAGGAGACTGGCTGATGTGGATCTGAGGGACCGTGAGGGTAGGTAGGGGGAGAGGAGGTCAGTGAGATAAGGGGGGGCCAAGTGGTTATAAATATAGCAATATAAAATGGCATCTTCTGAGAGAGTGTATTTGAACTCTCTCAGAGTTTTGCCTCTATCCTGCTTATTTTTCTTGAATAAAATTACTTCTAAATCCCCAAATCTGGAAGGATATTTTGCACATGGTATTGCATTAAATCTTCCAAATATACCTCATTCACATAGCTTGATCAAAGCACTAATTAGTTGGAATACTTTCTATTCAATTTTGACCTAAGTAGCTGGGAAGGTAAAGAAGTTCTCGGGAAGGGACAACACAGATTTACCAGAATAATATCGTCTAGAGAACAGGTTGCATATATTTGGCCTGTATTCACTTCGGGTTTTGAAGTTTGATAAATGATGCAATGAAGGTCCTTCAATTGCAGATGTATTTATTAGGGCTGGAAATATTTCCGAATAGAACTGTAACAACTTCTTCATGAAGGAGACTTGCAGCAGTGTTAGAAAATAATCTGCCAGCATATTGTCATAGTTTAGTTTAGTTTAGAGATACAGAGCGGAAACAGGCCCTTCAGCCCACTGGGTCCATGCCAACCAGAGATCCCTGCACATTAACACTATCTTACACATACTAGGGACAATTTACACATACACCAAGCCAATTAACCTACAAACCTGTATATCATAGGCTGAAGATATAGGTAAAAATAGGCTATCGTGTAATTTTTAACTGTAATTATTGTTGAGTTAAGTAAGGTCCTTGGGTGTACTTCAAAATAGGTTGATCACAAATATACAGTTAACCAATTATTCCAGTTCATTGTGATAAATGCATCATTTATCAAACTTCAAAACCCGAAGTGAATACGGGCCAAATATATGGAATCTGCTCTCCAGGCGACATTATTCTGGTAAATCAGTATTGATTAAACAGAATTTGGAATATTAATTAGCAATCCTCATACTGAGAGAATATTTCTTGCAAATTCTGTGAGCACATTTTTGAGAAGAATTGTGCCCCTTGTGCTTGCCAAGAGCCATGTTCAGGCAAAAACAATATTGTGTCAACAATGAGTCTTCTCTAGATTCCCACCTGATGAAGGGATTCAACATCCAAAATCAAACCATTGAAGAATTCCGGGTATATTGCTGTTAGGAATTTTATCAGGTAGGACCTTGGCTATTATTGAGGTTTATTGTCAGTCAAATGGTTACATATTCACATTCAGATTACTTCTGACAATATCATTATACTTAAATAAAGAGATTACTCTGAATGGAAGTTCTAATTTGAGGTTGCTTATGTTTCTATCTGTCCTCTCAGAAATAAAGTCAAGTTGAACTTATTGATAAATGCACAAGTACAGTGAGATACACTTACAATGAAAATCTTACTGGCAGCAACATCACAGGTACATAGGCATCAGGACTGGACAAGCTAGATGTAGGAAAAAATGTTCCCAGTGTTGGGGGAGTCCAGAACCAGGGGCCACAGTCTAAGATTAAAGGGAAGGCCATTTAAAACTGAGATGAGAAAAAACGTTTTCACCCGGAGTTGTGAATTTGTGGGAATTCTCTGCCACAGAAGGCAGTGGAGGCCAATTCACTGGATGAATTTAAAAGAGAGTTAGATAGAGTTCTTGGGGCTAGGGGTATGGGGAGAAGGCAGGCACGGGTTATTGATTGTGGATGATCAGCCATGATCACAATGAATTGCGGTGCTGGCTCAAAGGACCGAATGGCCTCCTCCTGCACCATGTTTCTATCACCCAAAAACATAAATTATACTTAAATTGCATATAAATTCTTCAAGACAGTGAAAAGAAAATTCTGTGAAAATCAAGATATTCATGCAAAACACAATTAGAAAGCAAGTCCATGGTAGTGGAACAGGTGGTCTGTTGTGTTCTATTACTGGGGTAGGATTATCGTTGTAGGAAAGTAGCTGTTTTTGAACCTGCTGATGTGGGACCTCAGGCTTCCATACCTCAGGTTCTATTCCAGATTTTTGGAAAGTAACAAATGTAAAGAGCCTGTCCCACTTGGGCGACCTAATCCATGAGTTCTGGCGAGTTTGCCCTCGACTCATACTCACAGCATGGTCGACACGAGGTCGTAGGAGGTCTTCGTAACTCTCCTTCAAGCTCGAGAGTTGTCTCCTCGTACACGATGCCTCAGCCAGGTCGCGGCGTTTTTTACAACATGTTAAAAAATGCCCGCGAGTAAAAAAAGTCACCATGGAAAAAATCGATACTTTTTTTACTCGTAGGTTTAGTCGTAATAGGTCGTAGTAAGTCATAGAAACATAGAAACATAGAAAATAGGTGCAGGAGGAGGCCATTCGGCCCTTCGAGCCAGCACCGCCATTCATTGTGATCATGGCTGATCGTCCCCTATCAATAACCCGTGCATGCCTTCTCCCCATATCCCTTGACTCCACTAGCCCCTAGAGCTCTATCTAACTCGCTCTTAAATCCAGTAGGTCGGCATGTTAGTCGTAGGTAATCGAGGGTAGTCGAAGGTAATAATAATAATAATAGATTTTATTTATATAGCCGTAGATAGTCTTCATCATAGTCGAAGGGAGGTCGAAGGAGATCGTCCTCACTCTCCACTATTCGGTGTCCAATTTTCCCGAAGTTAGTCATAGCTAGTCGAAGCTGGTCTTCAACATAGTCGAAGGACGTCTTCTACATAGTCGAAGGAGGTCTTCAACATGTCATTTTTTTAAACTCTTCTAACTCACCAATTAGGTCGCCCAAGTGGGACAGCCCCTTAACACAGCTATTTGAGATAAGAGTGATGATGGAAGGGAGGATATAAGAAAACATAGACCAGTTTATCTGACTGAGGAAAATGCTGGAGTCATTTAGAAAGGCATTTAGTTTGATTGGATAAAGTCACCGTGTTTTATGAAAAGATTGTGTTTAATAAATCTGCTTGGATTTTAGGATTGCTAAGGAGAGCCAACGGATGTTATATAATCCATATTTTTAAAGTTATTAGGTAAAGTCATTAATTAACACAGTTGTGAATAATATATTAAAGGTAGATTGAAGGCCAGAAAGGAATAGGAATAAAGAAGAAATTTTCAGGTTAACGAGTAATAATACTGGATTTCCCCAAGGCTCGATGAGGCCCCCTATTAATTCCCTATGTTAATATCATAAATACAAAGAGGAAAGTGTACTGTTTTCATATTTATTGATCTTGTAAAGATAGGAAAATGTGCTTTAAGAAATAGGCAGAATCTACAATAGCATGCAGAGGGACTAAATGTGCAACGGTTAGATCGCATGGGATCCAAGGAGAGGAAGCTAAATGGATAGCAAATTGGCTCCATGGAAGGAAACAGATAGTGATGGTGGAAGGTTGCTTCTTGGACTGGAGGCCTGTGACTACTGGTGTGCCTCAGGGTTCGGTGCTGGGTCCTTTACTATTTGTCATCTACATCAATGATTTGAATGAGAACATGCAGGGCAAGATTAGCAAGTTTGCTGATGAAACAAAAGTGAGTGGTTTTGCAGATAGTGAAGATGGTTGTGAAAGATTGCAGCAGGATCTGGATCAATTGGCCAGGTGGGCGGAAGAATGGTTGATGGAATTTAATACAGAGAAGTGTGAGCTGTTGCATTTTGGGACGTCGAACAAGGGCAGGACCTACACAGTAAATAGTGGGCCTCTGGATAGTGTTTTCGAGCAGAGGGATCTAGGAGTACAGGTGCATGGTTCCTTGAAGGTCGAGTCGCAGGTAAATAAGGTGGTCAAAAAGACTTTTGGCACTTCGGCCTTCATCAGTCAGAGTATTGAGTATGGAAGCTGGGAGGTCATGATGCAGTTGTATAAGACGTTGGTGAGACCGCATATAGAATTTTGTGTTCAGTTTTGGGCACCATGTTATAGGAAATATATTGTCAAGCTTGAAAGGGTTCAGAAAAGATTTACGAGGATGTTGCCAGGACTAGGGGGTGTGAGCTATTGGGAGAGGTTGAGTAGGCCTGGTCTCTATTGCAGGGAGCGCAGGAGGATGAGGGGTGGTCTTATAAAGGTGTACAAAATCATGAGAGGCATAGATCGGGTAGATGCACACAGTCTCTTGCCCAGAGTAGGGGAATCAAGTACCAGAGGACATAAGTTCACGGTGAAGGAGAAAAGATTTAATAGGAATCCGAGAGGTAACTTTTTCAAACAAAGGGTGGTGGGTGTATGGAACAAGCTGCCAGAGGAGGTAGTTGAGGCTGGGACTATCCCATTGTTTAAGAAACAGTTAGACAGGTACATGGATAGGACAGGTTTTGAGGGACAAGGACAAGGCGCAGGCAAGTGGGACAAGTGTAGCTGGGACATTGTTGGCCGGTGTGGGCAAGTTGGGCCGAAGGGCCTGTTTCCACACTGTATCACTCTATGACTGTATGACAAAGGAAGTATAGTGTTGGAAAATATTTGGTTATTCACTTTGATGGAAAGAACAGAAAAAACAAATACAATTTTAGATGATATGAGACTGGTAAATGCTTGTGAACTGTGGTCTTTAACAAGCTCATATATGGAGTCATGTGGTGCACATTTGATCTTTAGAAGAAAATATACTTGTCTTGGAATTACCACAGTGCAGACCAATGAGATTGTGGGAGTAGGCCAATGAGGAGAGAATGGTTTCAGTTGATTATTTGCCAATTAAAACGGCATGGTGACCCTGGCATTATAATTGGCAAATAATTAACTGAAATCTTTCCTCAATAAAACAATAGAAAATAGGTGCAGGAGTAGGCCATTCGGCCCTTCGAGCCAGCACCGCCATTCACTGTGATCAAGGCTGATCATCCACAATCAGTACCCCATTCCTGCCTTTTCCCCATATCCCTTGACTCCGATATCTTTATCTAACTCTCTCTTGAAAGCATCCAGAGAATCGGCCTCCACTGCCTTCTGAGCCAGAGAATTCCACAGATTCACAACTCTCTGGGTGAAAACATTTTTCCTCATCTCCGTTATAAATTGCCTACCCCTTATTCTTAAACTGTGACCCCTGGTTCTGGACTCCCCCAACATTGAGAACATGTTTCCTGCCTCTAGTGTGTACACTCTCTTAATAATCTTATATGTTTCAATAAGATCCCCTCTCATCCTAAATTCCAATGTATACAAGCCCAGTCACTCCATTCTTTCAACATATGACAGTGCCGCCATCCCGGGAATTAACCTCGTGAACCTACGCTGCACTCCCTGAATAGCAAGAATGTCCTTCCTCAAATTTGGAGACCAATACTGCACACAATGTGGTCTCACCAGGGCCCTGTACAACTGCAGAAGGACCTCTCTGCTCCTATACTCAACTGCTCTTGTTATGAAGCCCAACATGCCATTAGCTTTCTTCACTGCTGCTGTACCTGCATGTTTACTTTCTAGTGACTGATGTACAAGGACACCCAGATCTCGTTGTACTTCCCCTTTTCCAAACTTAACACCATTCAGATAATAATATGCCTTCCTGTTCTTGCCAGCGAAGTGGATAACCTCACATTTATCCTCATTAAACTGCATCTGCCATGCATTTGCCCACTCACCCAACCTGTCCTCATAGCATCCTCCTCACAGTTCACACTGCCACCCAGCTTTGTGTCATATGCAAATTTGCTGATGTTACTTTTAATCCCTTCATCTAAATCATTAATGTATATTGTAAATAGCTGCAGTCCCAGCACCGAGCCTTGCGGTACCCCACTAGTCTCTGCCTGCTATTCTGAAAGTGACCCGTTAATCCGTACTCTTTCTTTCCTGTATGCCAACCATGTCAGTACCCTACCCCCAATACCATGTGCTGAAATTTTGCCCACTAATCTCCTATGTGGGACCTTATCAAAGGCTTTCTGAAAGTCCAGGTACACTACATCCACTGGATCTCCCTTGTCAATTTTGTCAGTTACATTAAAAAATTCCAGAAGATTAGTAAAGTATGATTTCCCCTTCGTAAATCCACGCTGACCCGGACTGATCCTGTTATTGCTATCCAAATATGCCACTATTTCATCTTTTATAATTGACTCCAGCATCTTCCCCACCACTGATGTCAGGCTAACTGGTCTATAATTCCCTGTTTTCTCTCTCCCTCCTTTCTTAAGAAGTGGGATAACATTAGCTACCCTCCAATCCACAGGAACTGATCTTGAATCTATAGAACATAGGAAAATGATCACCAATGTGTTCACGATTTCTAGAGCCACTTCATTTAAGTACCCTGGGATGCAGACCATTAGGCTCTGGGGATTTATCAGCCTTCAGTCCCATCAGTCTACCCAACACCATTTCCTGCCCAATTTTAATTTAGTTCAGTTCCTCCGTCACCCTAGGTCCTCTGGCCACTTGTATTTCTGGGAGATTGTTTGTGTCTTCCTTAGTGAAGACAGATCCAAAGTACCTGTTCAACTCATCTGCCATTTGCTTGTTCCCCATAATAAATTCACCTGTTTCTGTCTTCAAGGGACCCACATTTGTCTTAAATAATGTTTTCCTCTTCACATACCTAAAGTAGCTTTTACTATCTTTTATATTCTTGGCTAGCTTACCTCCATACCTCATCTTTTCTCTCCGTATTGCCTTTCTAGTTATCTTCTGTTGCTCTTTAAAAGTTTCTCAATCCTCTGGCTTCCTGCTCATCTTTGCTATGTTATACTTCTTCACTTGTATTTTTATACTTTCCTTGACTCACCTTGTCAGCCACGGTTGCCTCTTACTCCCCTTAAAATCTTTCTTCCTCTTTGGAATGAACTGATCCTGCACCTTCTGTATTATTCCCAGAAATACCTGCCTTTGTTGTTCCACTGTCACCCCTACTAGGGTCTCTTTCCAGTCAACTTTGGCCAGCTCCTCCCTCATGCCTCCATAGTCCCCTTTGCTCAACTGTAATGCTGACACTTCCGATTTTCACTGCTCCCTCTCAAATTGTAGATTAAAACATCATATTATGGTCACTACCTCCTAATGGCTCCTTTACCTTGAGTTCCCTTTATCAAATCTGGTTCATTACACAACACTAAATCTAGAATTGCCTTCTCCCTGGTAGGCTCCAGTGCAAGCTGCTCTAAGAATCCATCTCGGAGGCACTCCACAAACTCCCTTTCCTGGGGTCCAGTACCAACCTGATTTTTCCAGTCCACCTGCATGTTGAAATCTCCCATAACCACCGCAGCATTACATTTTGCTACATGCCAATTTTAACTCTTGATTCAACCAGCACCCTATATCCAGGCTACTGTTTGGGGGCCTGTAGATTAGTCCCATTTGGGTCTTTTTACCCTTACAATTCCTCAGTTCTATCCATACTGACTCTACATCTCCTGATTCTATGTCACCCCTCGCAAAGGACTGAATTTCATTCCTTACCAACAGAGCCACCCCACCCCCTCTGCCCACCTGTCTGTCTTTTCAATAGAACTTATACCCCTGAATATTCAGTTCCTAGCCCTGGTCCTCTTGCAGCCATGTCTCTGTAATTCCCACAACATCATACTTGCCAATTTTTAACTGAGCCTCAAGCTCATCCATTTTATTTCGTATACTTCGCTCATTCATATACAACACTTTAACTTCGGTATTCACCTCTCCTCTCACACTATTGCCCCTGACCTTACTCTCTTATCCCTTCTCGAACTTTCCTCCCCATTAATTCGGGAGTCTTTTGTAACTTTTCCTGTACTCACTTCCCCTTTAACTCCATCTTTCTACTCCCAATTTCTCAACCCCCCCCCCCCCTCATCAGGCAACTCCCTCAATCTCATTGGTCTGCACTGTGGTGATTCCAAGGCAAGTATATTTTCTTCTAAAGACCAATGTTTTCTTCTAAAGACCACATGACTCCATACATGAGCTTGTTAAAGACCACAGTTCACAAGCATTTACCAGTTTCGTATCATCTAAAATATAATTTGTTTTTCTGTTCTTTGCATCAAAGTGAATAACCAAATATTTACCAACACTATATTTCCTTTGTCATAGAGTCATAGTGTGATACAATGTGGAAACAGGCCCTTCGGCCCAACTTGCCCACACCGGCCAACAATGTCCCAGCTACACTAGTCCCACTATCTATTAGAAGCATACAGCACCATTTCAAAATGATTTACATTTGATTGTCAGATTGATCACACTGACAGGAGCCTTGTGCCAAAATCAAGCTGTTTTCATTTCTTGAGTTAATATTTTTTCACAATGTTCTTAAAATGTAAATTTATGAAACTTTAAAAAAAAGCCTCAATGAGCTACCCAAAGGAAATATTTCCTCCTTTCTACGTTGTGACAAGTGTTCGGCATCAGTTTCTATAGCCTGCCTGAAATCAGCTATTGACTGTCGTGGGTTCAGTGTGGAAGTAATCGTATTCTTCGAATCAATGATGAGGTTCAGTAGAGGATGTGAAAGATTACTTAATCTACATCTTTATTGTTGTGAATCATCTTATTTTACAATGCAAACCAGTCAAAGACTTAAACATTTGTTTATCTGTAAATTTAGAATTAAGTGTTGGTCTATCATCCATCCATCCATCAATCAATCAATCAGTATGGGAAAATTGGATGGGAAGGAGTACAAGTCTGTAATGACGCTCACTTGATCTTCTGTCCTTTTAAATTACTGAGTGTAAAATCAAGTATTCTTCCTTAAAGGCTAGCTGTTTCTCCTGCCTGATTTTCCTTGGCTCACCACACCAGGCAATCCAGACATGGATCAGAAACATCCATCCTGATATTTATTATTGTGGAGTTTAACTGGCAGTTTAAAAAAAATGTTTTTTAATTTATACGGTGACATATATTTATGATTATTTTCACAGTTTATAATTTATCAGCTCATAGGCATAATCGTTTAATTTCAGGTTCGAAAAAATAATTAATAAATTGTTCTTTTTGATAGTAAAGCAATAATGGGAAACAATGGTTGTAGTTGGAAATTATGATCTGTGTGTGTAAAAAGTGAACTAAATATAATTTTACTGAAGTTTTATTCAGATTGCAAATAAAAGATTTTGCTTATTTCATGCATACAAAGTCTAATCATAAATTGCTGCTGGTGCTCACTAATTGCTCCCATTGTCCTGGGATTTATTCACGTATATATTCTTGTATCTTGGTTGAATAATATATTTCATTTATCACAAGCAGCTTATTTTTAGAAGCACAAGAAGCCATCCTTTTTTTGCACGTGGCAGCTGTGATGAATGATAAAATATTAAGTCAATCATTTCAAACCTTGACACCATGTTCAAGAATGTATATAACTTGTAGACAATTAAGCTGCTTTAAGGGGAATTAAGCTGCTTTAAGGGGAGAGACTTTTTTTAATGTGGAGTAATCTAACAAAAGCTTTTAGCATCTGTGATAACATATTCAATGACGTGAAAATAATTACTACTTTTATTTCAAATGGAAGTTATATCTAATAACATTTTAAGCATACATTCCAAGCTTTGCTATCTTCATTTAAAGCACTTCACTTTTCTAAATCCATCTGTCAATAAAGCTTTGCATGGTAATTCCCGAATATATGGGTTGGATAAAAGCTCAGCATTGAAGATAACATATCATTGTAAATGTTTCTAAATGACGTGAAGGTTTGTAAAATATTCAGAAATTAGTATTAACCTTCTAATTATTATACAAAATTACTGACATTCAGAACACTGCAGGCTAGCCTGTTTGTTTTCACATTATTGCACACAGTTCAATAGTTTCATTGATCTACTGTTTCAGACTAAAATCTGCCATGCTTTGTGAACTTCACTTTCTAATCCCATACAGCCACCCTGCCTTTGTGTTTTTCTGCTCTCCTTAGTCCCAGAACAGTAGGGTTGCCTTGACAAATCTATTCAAAAGCCTTTCCCTTGCCTTTATTGGTGGGGACTGGAGCCTTTGAAATGTTCCTACTTACTGCACCACAACTGACATCTTCTTCTAGACAGAATGAATTAAGGAAATACAATAAGACACTTGATCTACCAGTAAAATATCTTTCCACAATGCAGATAGACTCCAAGGTGTACAACTAAGGCAATATGGATCTAAAAAAAAGTGTATGAGCTTGTTCATTAAAAGGACAAGAATTAAATTTTGCAAATGTTCAAATATATTCTTTCACCAAAAAAACAAAGGAACAAAAGAAAATTGGATGATTTTATTATATCCAAAATATTGACAATGCTAAAACTATTAGTAAAAGAATAACAGATTACATGCAATTTGAATAGTGAAAAGCATGGAGAGATTCAGCTGATGTGCAACATGGAGATTAGGAATGCAGATTATACTGAATATGATTGAAATGTGTAAAACAACACATTATCTTGGAGGGTTATCCTTTAACGTGTCATTCCTTGAATACTGAAACAAGCATGTACAAAATGAAATATAGCTTCTTAAAGCAGAGGGATACAGTTTATTTGAAATAGATGCGAAGACTTGAAGTAATAACTAGTTTCCCAAAATGCATGCATACAGCTTGAATTTCCTGGATTGTATTTATGACAAAACACAGCCTGATTTCTGCGTCAATCCTGCCAATCAAAATTAAACTCAAACCTGCAAGAGAGCTAATTTGTCTGCATTTGAATCTAAAACCCAGCACAAATATTATATTGGAGATATTATATGGCATTCTCATGATCAACAGTGATTTAAATGTATCATGTTTTAGTCATGTAATAAAAAATGAAATTGTACACATGCCACTTTTTGCATATTTCTTTAAATAATCAAATATGTTAATGTCAAACTTTTCTCTTCACAATACTTAGCCCATTATTAATGCAGTTAGCTTAACCATGCATCCCATGGTTTTAGGAAACTGCATTTTTATCAAAGCCACAATTGGATCACATACTTTAATTCAACCAATTTTGTAATTGTATACCTGAATTAGACCAGGTCTTATTTATTTTTAAATATAATTCCAAATCTCCTGTTCCCAGTGTATCAATTTCAATTTTAGAAAATCACATAATAACAAAGAAGTTAGCAATTCTAGGAATCCTACATTTGTTCAGTTATTTATGAAATGTAAGTGAATTGTGTGAACTTAATGGCCATATTCTTTGGAAATTACACATGTGCACTAATACTGTTCTGTGTTGAATGCTCTGAATCTTGTAATTTATGTATTCAGGTTAAATGTTCATTTAAATAAATTGATGGTGCACCAGAGCGGAACTTGGAAAAGTATCCAAATCTCTTGGGCGGACGTCAATTTCTATAACTGTTAAAATTATTTCTATCAAAAGAAATAAAAATAGTGCTTTTAATAAAGATGTGTCGGTGATTATAAGAGTTCCCCATTTCTACATCCCAACAAAAAAACTTCTAACCTGAGAAATGCAACTTAAAAAAAAATATTTGGAAGGATTTTTTTTTAAATTATTTTAGTCCAATTTTGTTACCTTTGTTTCGGAATCTAAGGACCTATCTGGTGCCATGTAATCGCCCCTGTAGTTAAAAAAAAAATAATTAAAGTATGGGTTCATTTGAGAAAACAGAAGTGGAATATTCCTTTCTAACTTCCTTAAGTCACGCAAGAGCACCATGGCTTTAATTTACATTTTGGTTGTCTATCCCCAAGGAGTGGCAATATCTATCCCAATATGACTCTTCACTGAAAATATAAATTACACCAAAGACCCAAAGTCACAGTTGCAACTTGCATGTTACACCAAATAGAGACAAGAGAATCAAGAGTTTAATTGTCATATGCATTGGGAACGGACAATGAAATTCTTAGCTGCTGCAATTTTACAGGCACATTAAGGCAACCACACAACAAATAAATATACAATAATCAATAACACGATAATTTATCACAAATACTAGGTAACCAGACCATAATAGTGCAAATTGAGGTATATAGTCCAATCTACAAGGTTCATAATAGTTTGTTGCTGAGGAATGGTTGTGGTTAGAGATGTGCAGTGTGGTTCAAGACCCTGATGGATTCATGGGAAGATGCTGATCTTGAACCTGGAGGTAACCATTCTCGGCTTCTGTACCTTCTTCCTGATGGTAGCAGTAAGATAGTAAGATAGAAACAAAGAAAATAGGTGCAGGAGGAGGCCATTTGGCCCTATGAGCCTGCACAGCCATTCATTGTGGATCTTTAATTCATGGCTGATCATCCACATTGAGTAACCCGTGTCTGCCTTCTCCCCATACCCTTGATTCCGCTAGTCCCTAGAGCTCTATCTAACTCTCTTTTAATTTCATCCATTGAATTGGTCTCTACTGCCTTCTGTGGCAGAGAATTCCACAAATTCACAACTCTCTAGGTGAATTTTTTTTTTCTCATCTCAGTTTTAAATGGCCCTTTATTCTTAAACTGTGACCCCTGGTTCTGGACTCCCTCGTCATTGGGAACATTTTTCCTGCATCTAGCTTGTCCAGTCTTTTTATAATTTTATACGTTTCTATAAGATCCCCTCATCCTTCTAAATTCCAGTGAATACAAGCCCAGTCTTTCCAATCTTTCCTCATATGACAGTCCCACCAGATGAGAGCATAGCCAGGCTAGTGTGGGTCTTTGATGATATTAGCTGCCTTCTTCAGGCAACACTTCCTGTGGCTCCCTTCAATACCCACGATGGACTGGCAATGACCACCACTTTCAGTAGCCTTCTTCATTTTTGAAAGATGGAAGAATTAAAGGATATGTGGAACTGGCACATTGAGTTGAGGCCTGGGACAGATGGGTCCTCGCATAAGCTGGAGTGTAGACCTGATCTTCCAACCTACTTCATTGCAGATGTTGGACATTTTCTCTGGAACTGTGAAGCTGTATTGCAGTTAGGTATATTTTGCAGTTTGGCAATTTGCACTACTTGTTGTAGCTGTGTATAACTTGAGTGTACTCATGTATAGTATGATCTGATTTCATAGAATAGCACACAAACAAAAGCTTTTCACTGTATCTCAGTGCATGTGGCAATAATAAATCAATGAACCATCAGCTATAATAGTATTGAATGATGGAGCAGACCTGAGGTGCCAGGTGGCATACTCCTGCTCCTATCTTCTTGCTTTCATGTGAATGAAATTGTAATATTTGGTAGTTAACTTTGCATTTGATTGATAGTGTAAAATGCTCAACAGGTAACTTTTACGATTGCTAAAAGTTTTCTTTCCTATTGCTTTGGTTTTACACCAGTTTTATATCAATATGCAAATCAAAATGATTGCCACATGTAGATATCCAGAAGTTTAATTTTGTAAAGAATATATTTTTATATTGAAAACGTTCTCTTTATTTTAGATAGAATCCTCAGAGTCTAAAACTGATCCACCCTTTAATTTTGACTTAAGTGAAGATGTACCCCTCCACAGACTGAGATCATCACTTCTCTGCAGTTTTCTTTTTTCCCTGCCTGGGCAGCTTTAATGTCACTATGATGCTCACTTTTCGAGCTTCTGGAGCATTTTAGGTTATCACAATTTCCTGCTTACTGCAACATTAGGGAGATCTTTTTATGGGCAGAAGCCTCCCTAAAAATGTTTCTTTGTGATGACTGTATCTACTTTAATTTTATCTACAGCGAACCTCATGTTACTTCCTGTACTGGCCCAGTCTGCAAGAACAACTAACTCATGTTTGGGAATTGGGAGTCTGTGATCCGCTTCGTGCTTTTTTGCAAATGGTCCCAATAATCCTGTTGTTTAAGAAGGAACTGCAGATGCTGGAAAATCAAAGGTAGACAAAAATGCTGGAGAAACTCAGCGGGTGAGGCAGCATCTATGGAGCGAAGGAAATAGGCAACATTTCGGGTCGGGACCCAAAATGTCGCCTCTTTCCTTCACTACATAGATGTTGCTCACCCGCTGAGTTTCTCCAGCATTTTTGTCTACCAATAATCCTATTGCTCGTTTCCTGCTGATGTTGCTGACAGTTGCAATGTAAGCACAGATAGAGGCCCCACAAAGACTATCTGCCTGTGTACAGTCTGAACCTGGTTCCGGTAGAGCTCCATTCTCTGCCACTGCAACTGTTTGCATCTTTTCAGGAAAAGCAATGTCAGCAGGAAACAGCTTGATGTCCTCTTAGAACAGCGGGATGCCAAATATGAGCAGGATTGCTGTCCTCATTAAATTTAGAGACGCAACTTCGGTCATGGTATAGAGTTTTATGGAAAAGGCGTTATGCATAATTTGTTGCACACCTAACACACCTAAGGAGAAGAGCACCAAGTGAATAGCACATGGAAGAGCACAGTTAGATTTTGAAACCAATGAGTTTCTACATCCTGCTCTGGATGAAATTGAAATTTTAGATAGTATGTAATCCAAATTTCCAGTTTGATATCTCTAAATATACAGTAGGATATACAATATGTGAGTTGGATAGTAGAGAATGGTGCACACCCATTCTCGCACTTTCCCAACCCCCTTCCATCCATATCTCTCCCTCCGGTTTTACATTTCACTGTTCTTTCAAAACATCTTTTTTCCTTATCTACACCCAGTTATTGCTTTGTCTCCTTTTTGTTTCCTTTAGTCCCCTTTTGTCACCTTCGTCTCCTTTTCATCTCTAACCTTTGTCCGTTGCCAATTAAAACCCTCCGACAGCTGTATCCAAATATTACTTCCCATGTTTTGTCCTGACTGCAGATGGACTCAAAATGCCCCCACCTCTTTCCCAGCCGTCTCTCCCCCACAACAATCAATCTGAGGTGGTATACCCACGCCAAAACGTTGCTTTTCCATGTCCTCCTCGATGCTGCCTGTTACTTAAGTACTTTGTATTTTATCATCCAGGTCAGTGTGTCTAAACTTACCACACTTTGCCTCCTTGATCTTCTGTGTTTCAGGGTCAACTTGAGTTTTAATCACCATTTATTTATTTAAGAAATTTCATGTGGGCCTTTCGGCCGATTTTCTAGTGTCTTTACTGATTTTCTAACAAAGTTATGGCAATAGATTCAGGAATGCTGGTCGAAATTAATGATTTTATCCTTTAACTGGTATGAAGTACTTTGATAAAAGGTATTAATATATTGGTACTTTATACATTGGAAGGGGAAATCCTGATTATGCATGCGTGGTCATAAAAACCATATTTAATGTTGAAGGCGGACTACAAATTAATGCTAATCTTTCATGCAATTACTATAAATCAGTGCGAAGTTCCTTCACAGGCACTTTTGCAAGTACTTTTCTTAGGTTCTGTTACTGTGAGCTTTCTTCCGAAATCCCAGAATATTTTAACTTCTTTGTCTCTTGTCTAAAAATTGGATTTCAACTGTTTGTATTTGTAAAAGTATTGAGTCTAGTAGCAATGTTACAAAATTTTGAGATTTAAAAAATAAAGTCTGCAATTTATCCCATCAGATAAAGCATAAAAAGAAGTTTAATTTGACACCTAATTCACGTTCATATCTTCAGTATTAAAGAAGTTATGGCCATTTTCATACTCGGAAATTAGCATCTTGTTCCCTATTGCTTTTCCATTGACTTAACACAAAAGCTGTGATCGAGGACAGTCAAAAGCCCATAACTTTCTTAAAAATTAAGATAACTGAAAGAAATTTTCAGTTATTATAGATTGAAGCATTCTGAAACCAATATGAAACAATCTTACTTAGAAGACATGAAAGTAAAGCATATAATTAGTTAGTTACCTAATTGTAGCTAATTACAAAATTCAATTACTAGATCTAAACATCTATCAATTTCTTAAGAATAGATTAACATTTTTAAATAGCCTAAGTGTCCAAATAACATTCACACAATAATTCACAATATAACATAATTTTTAAATCTCATTTTCATGAATTTACAGACCAAATGGAAGGAATTGAATGTTTAATACCTGTAAATTAATGGGCATTTAAATCATCTTGTGAGTGAGGATTTCTGGAACGTGATCTTTTGGAACGTTCATTTGCGGTGAATTTAACCCCGTATTGGCATGAAAAATACTGCCGTTAGTTCGGGGAATAAAATCACCGTGTCTCATGAAAAAATGTGAATTAAAGGCTTCTTAAGAAGCACTTTTATACATTTAAAGAAACCACTTTCGTTTACCTGTCCCGTGTGTGAAATCCGTCCCTGTTATCGGCGTTGACGCTTCAGGGGCTGCTTTTAAAATGACTCTAGCGCTGACATTGACGATTTAATAAAAATAAAAAATACACAAAATGCCACTAGGAATGATTCTTCAGCCAAAGGTTGTACTCCAACAAAATATTAACCAGGACAAGGGAGGAGAAACCCGCGTTTTAACCCCGCCCCCCCTTAAAGGCGCCAAAATCGCGCACACGGCCAGTGGCAGAATTACAGCGCGACTGAAGGTAAGTATTGTAACATACCTAAGTCTAGTGCCCCACCAAATGCAGCCGTTCATAAGGATCCCAAAACTCACTATAAAAACAATGTACAACAGTATCAGTGTCATTTCCACTGAAAAAGATTGATTAAATTGTTGTCTTCAAAGGCTCAACAGTTCCCTTCTTCAGACTGATTATGGTTGGGGGGGGAACTGCAGATGCTGGAAATCAGTACAAATCAGAGCCAGCAACAGATGACCTCAAGCAAGGAGGTTCCCCGATAGGCTTATTGTTGACTAGAGACAAGAGGAATGCATAATTGCGAACTGTAGAACTGGTTAACAGACTTAGTGTGTGTGTGTGGGGGGGGGGGGGTTAATAGGGAGGGGAGGGCAAGGTAAAGGGAAGAGAGGGGAGTTACTGCATCATTTTGTGTCTAACTTTGGTATAAAACAGCAACTTCTGTTTCTTCTTATTACACTTCCACCACTTTGCTGCATAGCATTCAGAGAAAGGCATAATCCCTCAAATGCTTGCTGCCTTTCTAGCAGTAGTCTGCCCGATGTTGCGATCAAAGTATTGCTTAATACTCATTATCAAATCATAAACTGCCAGAAATGGAGGAGTCTACCTGGAATGAAACAGGGTAGTCACCAGGCCAAAATGGATGGTCTTCATCTTGGAAGACCGCTGACAACCATCAAATATCTCTTCACTAGTTCTTCAGAAGGTACTCTTTGTAAACTTAAACCCAATCTGGGTTCTGTGTGGTCAGAAGCAGTGGCTTGAGCAGTTTCAAATTTCGGAGCGTCTCTGTGTAGGGACCCATTATGGTCATATAACTGGCATCTATATGTAGAGCTATGTCAGGCACATACCTTTTTTTGCCTTCTTCTTGGGCAGTTTCAGATCGAAGGTGTTACATGCACTCCAGTTCAGTGTGTTCTGAAGTAAATATGGCACCTGCTGACTATGACATGTGGGGGATGAGGTTCTTTATGAGACAGTCTGTCTGGTCATTTTGGAGGTGTTGCACTCCTTCCACAGTTTATGCTAAACATCTTTGAGTGCCTGACATGTGAATCTAAGGTTTTCTCTGCCATCCTGAAATACCCTTTCACCTTTTTTATTGGTTATAGGTTAATGTTTTTGGTGAGCAGGATTAAAGATAAGAAGTGGATGAGGTATTAAACGACTACTTTTCATTAGTATTAGCCAAGACCATAGAGGATAACCATGTCAGGAAGGTGTATGCTGATATTTTGGGCATGTGGATATCAGGAAGGATGGGTGGTAAAAGCTCTTTAAGAACATGGAGGTGGACGTCCCGAGGGCCAGATGAGATCTTATCCTATCGTATTATGGGAGGCAAGAGAGGATTGCTGAGGCGTTAACAAGAGATCTGTGTACTTTATTTTGTTACAGTTATAGTTCAGGAGGACTGGAGACAAGCCAATGGTGTTTCTCTGTTTAAGAATACCAATGGAGACAAATCAGGAAATTAAATGCTGATGATCCATACATTAGTTGCATGGAAATTACCGGAGAAGATTCTCAGGGATAGGCGCATCCTAAGGAGGATCCTGTCACACATGTATCTTCTTTCATTCTTCCAGTCTGAGCTCAATTGTGGGTAAAAAAAAGTCAACGTTAATCTGCTCATTGCTGCTAAATTGTGATTTGCCAAGGACATCCTGGATCAATATATACAACCATGAAAAATCAAGGCAACTAGCTATGACTAATTGTAGCAAGTGACAAGTAAGCAGTCGATGCTCTCCGATGGAACGTAAATATTGGCCTTGTGAATCATTGTGTGAGGGGCTTGTTCCTTTTCCCAAACAATTCTCAACAAGAGATTTTTCGAACTGGAGTTCTTTTTCACCAATTAAATTAACTTAATCTGGTAAATTACCATGTGGTCAGTGTAGCGACATCAGTTGACAGCCAAGTCTCATGCATCTTGTTACAATTATACTCGCACAATATATTCAGGATTTAACATAGAGTATGGCAGTTGATAAAGTTCATTTGCAAGAATGCAAAGTAATCAATTAAATATCTCCAACTAACAGACAAAACAAGACTTCAAATGTTTGTGAATGTGGTATTCTTTGAACAATTAACAGAATGAATGCCAATTATAATGAGATATTTCATTTAATTACTTGGAAAAATATGATATTGTAGTAAGACCAGGCAGGTAGAGCAAAATGTTCTTTATTCGCGAAACAACACTCGAACTACACGTGTACTTGGTCAGGAATAAATGATCTAACCTCCTGTCGTCGTGAGGAGCACTAGCTACTGAACATACTGAAAAGCCCGCGAACGAAACCCCGGTCACATGACAGCCCCAACCAATGACGAGGGTTCTGAATACACAGCTTCACCACTAGGTGCCGCTACATGACCCCCCCCCCACCCCCAGAACCAGAGGAAAGAAAACGAGCGGGAGCCCGAATAAGGCGGCCAGACCGCGTGGACACAGGGAGAACAGGTGCAGCAGGCAAAGGCGGGAGTGGGAGGGCTGGCAGTAGACCTCTACGACTTGGCTGGGCCACCAACACTGGGCGATCGATATCGAGTTGAGTTGGCTTAAGGTGGGCCACCGAAACAACCTCCTGCCGGCCCCGACATCCAGAACGAAAGTCGCGACGTCAGGTTGGAACAACCGGAAAGGATCCTTGTAAGGGCGCTGCAGTGGATTCCGGTGCGAGTCCCTGTGAAGAAAAACAAATTGGCAGTCTTTGAGGGCAGGCGGGACATAGGATGGAGCAACCCCGTGGCGAGTGGTCGGGACAGGGGCCAGGTTGCCCACTTGCTCACGGAGGTACGCCAGCACAGACGAAGGGGGTTCCTACTGCCCACGTGCCGCTGGAATAAAATCGCCGGGTACTTTAAGCGGGATGCCATAAACCAACTCGGCGGACGACGTGGCCAAATCTTCCTTCGGGGCCATGCGGATCCCCAGCAAAACCCACGGCAATTCGTCCAACCAATCGGGGTCCGTGAGCCGCGCCTTCAAGGAGGACATCAGGTGCTGGAGAAAACGTTTCACCAGGCCGTTAGCCTGGCTATGATACGCCGTAGTGTGGTGCAGCTGAGCGCCGAGCAGCTGGGCAATAGCTGACCAGAGCGCAGAGGTAAACTGGGCACCCCGGTCCGAGGAGATGTCGCGGGAACATCAAAACGAGCCACCCAGTGGGTAGTGAGAGCTCGAGCACAAGTCGCGGCGGAGGTGTCAGAGCGGAACGGCCACGGGCCACCGCATGAAACGGTCCACAATGGTGAGCAGGTGGGTGACACCTCGGGATAGCGGTAGCGGACCCACGAGGTCGACGTGGATGTGGTCGAAACGTGCTGAGGGACGACAAACTCCTGCAGAGGCGCGTGCACATGTGGCACTTGACCTTGGAAGTTTGACAGGGGATGCAGGCCCTGGCCCAGGCACCGACCTGCTTCCAGAGGCCGTGCCAGACGAACTTGGCCGCCACCAACGCAGTAGTTGCCCTGATAGAAGCGTGGGCTAAGCCGTGGACTGAATTGAAAATGCAACGCCCCCAAACAGTAGGGACGATAGGTCGCGGTTGCCCCGTGGAGACATCACAGAGGACAGTAACGCCCATGGGCCTGCTGGGACGTCCTCTAGTATCAAACCCGAAATAGCGGTGCGATAGGGAAGCATCTCGTCCCCGTCCCGTTACGCAGCGGCCAGGCCAGAATAGTCAATGCCCGGAGCTGAAGTCAGAACGACATTAATGGCAGGGTGAGATAAGACAACCTGGTTATGCTTACCCACCACGTGCTGGATACAGGTAGTGAACTCTGATATGAAAGCCAAATGCCGTTGTTAGCGTGCTGACCAGGGTGACGGTTTCTTGGTTCAGAACGCCGACCATGTAGAAATATTTAGTCGAATCAGCGACAATTTGCCTCAATCTGAAATTGGGCCTCAATATGCTGGAACCACACACGAGGTTGTACCGCCCAGAAAACGGGCAGTATTAGCGAAACTGCAATTTGCTGGGCCGGATTGGCGTTGAGGTTCTCGGCAGCGTTTATAATAACGGATCCGAAAAAGTAGTGAGACCAGGCAGGTAGAGCAAAATGTTCATTATTAGCGAAACAACACTCGAACTACACGTGTACTTGGTCAGGAATAAACTATCTAAGCTCCTGTCGTCATGAGGAGCACTACCTACTGAACATACTGAGAAGCTCGCCAACGAACCCCCGGTCACGTGACAGTCCCGACCAACGACGAGGGTTCTGAATACACAGCTTCACCACTAGGTGCCGCTACAATATCACTAATCTTGTATGATGTACTTAAAAATCAAATGATGTACTTAAAAGTCATTTGAGTGTGAAAATTATCACACTATACAGAACTTCTATTTGGATGACACTTTCCCTTTTTTAGACTCATTTTAAGCAATCAATAATATGGATGTAATTGGTAGTTGTCTGTACCTGAACAATAGAAAACATCTCCCAAGCACTTAACAGTTATTGCCTTGCACATTCATTCCTCTGGGACCAGCAATTTATAAATAAATGCAGATTTCCATTGCATCCAGCTCAGTTTTAGCAATTACCCAGAAAAATAATCCTCACGTGGTGGTTATAAGTTAAAAATTATCAAATTTGTATTTCAGGTTACTATTCTGTCAACATGTTTCGAAATGACTTTGACCTATTTCTGTTTCTGTACCACATAAACAGCTGTTTTGTTCAACTGCACAAACTCACACAAATGTAGTTCATTCTTTCATTTTGAAGTGATTACATGAATGCTTTCAGAATTTGTGCTTTTAGTTAAGAACCAGGATATTATGCACAATTTCAAGAATCACTTATCCCAGTCCATAAAATCTTCATATTGTAATAGTTTGGTATTCATATGAGGCACATTTATTTCTTGTTTTTCATTGCAAGACTGTCTCACTACCACTGGAAATTGTAGTGTGAATAGTCAACATTCAAAAGAAGGGTTCAACATACTGTCCACTTTGTACGCAGTTCTCTTGTTTATAATTCAGGTGGTTACCAATATCAAAATGTTCAAATTTCGGCTCACAAAACTGGGGGGTATTGGAAAATACTAATTCCTTTCCTCAAAAAATAAATAACCATAATTGTAGTTTTTTTTATATAGTTATGCATTAATGCTAAGCAATCATTGAATATGCTGGATTTTTTTGTTTAAAAGCATTACTCAAATTGCTTAATTCAAAATTTTCACAATATTTGTAAGTAGTGTGCATGCATTGTTTATCATATTAGTAAGCTTACAAATAACTGAATGAACAAATAAATCACTAATGCTGAACTTGCTGTTTGAAAAATAAATAGATGTGCAAATTAATGCACCTTTGCATGGAATTTGAGAAGCAAGAGGATATTATTTTGTGTGCAACACAGTTCAATTACAATAAAATATAAAATATGAATTAAAAATAGGCAAGTTGCACAAAGTCAATATTTGCCCTTCCAGAATTTTAATACATCTGAGACACTAAAACATGTTGAATTTGTATAGTGATATTAAATAGCACAAACATGTGCTCGGGTGGGGCTATCAGGACTTTTTTACTTGCATCAGAGGACACAATTCACTGGCCCACCATGTCTGTGCTAACCCTCAATCACCCATTTATATTAATTCAACTTTAATCTCATTATATTCTCCCACATTCCCATCAATAAACCCCAGATTCCATCACTCACCCACACACTAGCCATTTACTGTGGCCAATTAACCTACTGATCTATACATGTTTAGGATATGAGAGGAAACAAGAGCATCTGAGGGAAACCAACAAGGAGAACATGCAATTTGAAAAAAAGGAGAACATGCAAAGTCCACACAGACAGCAACTATGAGACAGCAGCTTTAGTAGCTGTGCCACTGTGCAAGAGCGGAACTCGCTATGGAAACATGGAGGGGACGGGGGACACAATTATATGGCGGCCGCGCGCGCATGCGCACACTCACACACACACACACGCGCGAGGCTTCGGAGGCTCAATCTAGCGCTAAATGCAGCTCAACTCTGCCTGTCTCACCGGGTTAACTACAGCCCTGTCTGGACTGACGGGATACCAGCGCTGCTTCTCCACGCTGGCCATATTTCCCGCAAGTCCAGGAAGGCTATAGGCTCACCTGGCGGGACAGGAAGAGTTGACCTGGTTTAGCGCTGCTTCTCTGCGCTGGCTGTGGGCCTGGGGGCACCGCGCCGGTCTGACTACCGACCAAAGATCCTATAGCGGAGGATCTTTGCTGCCGACCTCTCTGGCCACCCCGGGCATGGTGGGGGGGGGGAGCACTCGGGTGGGGACAGGACAGCGTCGGAGACCCGGCCGGGATCGATCCTGCCTGCGGATGAAGCGCAGGTCTATGCCACGTCTCCCTCCTCCAATCACCGCGCTCTATCCTCAGGCTCACACCCTCCCCCCCCACTCCTCCCTCCTCGCTCTAAATCATCGTGTCCCGCCCCCATTGCCTGCTGACCGACGTCTCTCTCGTCCAATCGGCGCCCTCGATCAGCAGTCCCACCCCCACTGTCTCGCGGAAAGCGGAGATTTCACCGGGTTTTTAAATACGGATTACAAAAACTTGGGGGGGATCATCCCCACCTCTCAAAACATGGAGGGGACGTGTCCCCTCTGGCCCCCCCGGGTTTTCCGCCCCTGCCACTGTGCCACTAACCATTAGCCATACAGCTTTAGCCATCTGATCCCAGCCCATTGATCCTCCCTTTTGAATGATTCCATTCTCCCTGTAGAACTGAGCGTATCTCTCCTCTATACTTTCCTTACATGATCTGGTTCAAAACACACTTTTATGAGGTTTGTGAAGCATGCAAATGCAAGGTCTATTGCATTATACCATATACTCAGTAGTGCATGATGCCTTGGAGATTATGTCTCTCTGAATTTTGCAGAGGCAAGCCATCCAACAACACTGTTGGCCCGCCTTTTACTTAAAAAGTACCAGTCAATACTGGGAAAATGTTCATTTATGCTTTGAGTAATATTATTAATAACTGTATGAAATTCCTGAAAAGTCACACACACTTTTCTGCATTATTCAATACAAACTTTCATAATAACAAAAAAAGGTCAGAAAATTCAGAAATGGCTCTAAACTTCTTAAATTTCTACCAGTGCTAATTGGATAAATGTTGTTGTGTAAATTATCACGTCATTCCAACTAATGTTGAATATGAGAGTGAAAGATAATGTTCATACATGATATTGGAAGACATGCTCATAACATTTACCCATATCTTATGTTTCAGCATTGCCGTAACTGGGTGTCGAGCTCTGAACCATTGGACACGCCCGTAGAATTTATGTTGCCGGACTGCCCACGGGTCTCTGCAGGTACTTTAGTTATACTTTGCCAAAAGAGTGGACAGAGATGATGCATGAGGTGATCCTCAGAGGTGATGCATGTAATGTTGTACAGGGAATTAACAAATGTTTGAAGAGAGATGTTTCAGTTGACAAGCAATTGTTTCTTGGTCTCCTCCATGGCCAGAGCGAGCAACACCGGAAATTGGAGGAACAGCACCTCATATTCCGCTTGGGGAGTCTGCATCCTGGGGGCATGAACATTGAATCCTCCCAATTCTGTTAGCCCTTGCTGTCTCCTCCCCTTCCTCAGCCCTCGGGCTGTCTCCTCCCATCCCTCAGCCCTCGGGCTCCTCCTCCGCCTTTTTTCTTTCTTCTCCCCACCCCCCATCAGTCTGAAGAAGGGTTTCGGCCCGAAACGTTGCCTATTTCCTTCGCTCCATAGATGCTGCTGCACCCGCTGAGTTTCTCCAGCATTTTTGTGTACCTAGCAATTGTTTCTGTTCTGTTTGTTTTATGAACTAAAACAGCGAGTTTTACAGTGATGCTGTGGTTAAGTTACTGGGTGAAGTTCTGAGGCCTGGACAGACAATTAAGAGACAAGAGCTCAAATCCTACCACTGTAGCTAGGGATTTTAAATTCAGTTAATTAAATAAGCTGGAATTTAATGAAAAAAAGATAGTCTCTGTACTGGTTGCCATGGAACTGCTGCATGTTCAAAAAAACCCATAAGGTTTGAAATGTCCTTCATGGAAAAAAATCTGCCATGCTTATCCATCTGACCTGTATGTGACTCCAGACTCACAGCAGTGTGGATAACCCTGAACTGCTTATATCAAAAGCTCTGTGTTGAGACACCATTATATAAGTGGATGGAATTTTCTGCTTCAACTGTGACACCTTATTCTCATTCGACAGTTGATTTTGGGAATACTCCTGCTTATATACATCTGGAAATGAGATGTGTCGCATACTAGTCTTGTACTCGGAATGGGACATTAAGGTCCATAATTCCAAAACTTTTTGTCACAATCCTTGTGCCCTTTCCATTCTTGAGGTTGGCAAATCCTACCATGCAAAAGAAACACAAAGCACTGGAGAAACTCAGTGCGTCAGGCAGCAACACTGGAGCACCTGGGTAGGCGAAATCCTGACCCAAAACGTTGCCTATCCATGCCCTCCAGAGATGCTGCTTGACCTGTTGAGTTACTCCAGCACTTTTTGAAATTTTATTTGTTAAATCAGCATCTGTAGTTCCTTGACTTTCCAAATCCTAAAATGTGGCACACAAGGGGAAGCCGGCTAGAGAGAGTGGCTATTCCTTTGTTGGACAAACTATTTGAGTGCTTTATCCAACGACACTGTTTAAGATCCATTAATTTATTCCTAACAATAACAATGGTATCAACAATGCTCCCCCATTATTCATGAAATAGAGTGAAAATTATGAATGTAGCAGGATATACGTATTATAAAAGTAAAGGTATGTCCAAAAAGATATTAATACACAGCAGTTCAGTTTAATTTACTTTATGCTAAAATGAAATCACCAACCAATTAATTGAATGGATGAAAGTAATTTCTATGTTTTTCCCCAAATATCTATAGGAGAACAGTATTTACCCTTGGTCGTCCAATGTTTTTTTTTTATTTCTTCCAAAATTGCTATAGGTTGCCCATTTTATATAATTGCCCATTTTTATAGATTTTGGTTTCACCATGTAGAAATTACAGCAGTGTTTATACATAGTCGTCGTTCCCCCGCCCCCACCCTCCATTTCAGGGCACCATAATGTTTGGGACACAGCAATCTCACGTAAATGAAAATAGTCATGTTTAGTATTTGTAAAGACGTGTTATCGACGCACTGTAACTTTACTTCTTTTATTCATACTGCAGCATTACAGAGAGCACTAGCTGTACGTGGTCTGTCACGGAAACTAGAGAGCGATATGTGGGTGGGGAGGTTGTAATTATACTTGTGATATGGGGAGTGGTTAGTAATGATGAGGTAACTATATTAAAGGCACATGCATATCAGCGACTTTGAGTCCTGAAAAGCGCTATATAAATAAAATCTATTATTATTATATCTCATCTACATCCTTCCCCTTGGAAACGAAAAAGGCAAACAAGGTAGTGACAACACGTCCCGACCGGGTTCGCATCTCGCCATCCTCCCTCCCGGCAGGAAGAAGAGGAACAGGTGCGGACGGCCGAAATGGAACGGGGGAGCCGGGAGGCGACGGAGAAGACAAGGGCAGAAAGGCAGGAGGGGATGCGGGTTCAGCAGCAGGCGAGGGAGGGAGAGCCGGAGGAGGATTGGACTGATAGAGCTGAGAGGGTAGAGACCGTGGCATGCGAGGAATGGCGGGCAGAGCACCGCCCGGGTGCCGAAATTGCAGAGGGGGAGCAAAAGGATCCGCGGGCGGCGGTCGTGGCTCATTGATGAGCCGCAGGTGTTGGCGGGACCGGCGGTAGACCATTCCCGCATGGTCGACGAGATAGGACCTGGGCGACCCAGCAGAGGCGACGACGGTAGCGAGCCGGGAATGACCGGAGGGGGTCTGCATGCGGGGAAAAGGCGCGGCAGGGGGCGGCAGGACTTGTCATGGGACCGCTTCTGAACCTCGTGCTTAAAGGCAATGCGTTCCTGGATAGCAGCGGGCTTGAGGACAGAGGGGATGAGGGAGCGCTGGGCCACTGGGATCGGTGGTCTGGTAGTGCGAGACATGAGCCGCTGAGCAGGGGAGCCCATGCCAGGTTCGCGGGAGATGTTGCGAAGATTAAGGAGGGCCAGAAAAAAATCGGAGTTAGACAAATGACATTGTTCCAGCAAGTTCTTTGCACTGCGGACGGCGCGCTCGGCCAGACCATTGCTTTGTGGGTACTCAGGGCTGCTGGTGAAGTGGCGGAAGTTCCAGCGGGTTGCGAAAGCCCTAAACTCGGTGCACGTGAATTGGCTGCCGTTGTCCGACTGCAGGCTGGCCGGGGTGCCAAAGGTACAGAAATGGTGGCCCAGCTTATCGACAACGGCCGAAGAGGTGAGGGAGTGCAGCTGGTCAACCTCGAACCAGCTGGAGTAGGAGTCGACCGCGACCAGGAAGTGTTTGCCCCGCCAATCGAAAATGTCAGTGGCAACCGCCATCCAGGGCAGTTCGGGGGCAGGCTGCTGCAGAAGCGGCTGACGTTGCTGGTGGGGGGCGAGACTGTTGCAGGTGGAACACGAGGAGACCCTCTCCCGGATGTATTGAGCCATACCAGGCCAGTAGAACTGGCTCTGGGCGTGAGACAATGTGGCTTCGGCCCCAGGATGACCGCGGTGAGCGGCCTGAAAATAGTGGTCGTGCAGCGCAGCAGGCACAACAACTTTGTGACCTTTCACAACCACGCCGTCATGAAGTACAAGCTCATCACGGACCAGGAAGTAGGGCACGGCGCCAGCCGGCAAAGCGGAACGACGGTCGGGCCAGCCCTGCTGGATGATGGCAGAAAGCTGTTGCAGGGCAGGATCATCGGCAGTGTGCTCGACCAGGGACTTCATCTGCTGTGAAGGGACAATATTCACATTGAGCACCATCAGGTCAGACATTTCATAGGGGTGGCGATCAGTGGACGCTAGCGGTGCACGGGACAGCGTGTCAGCCACGAACATGTCTTTGCCCTTACGATAAACAACTTCGAAAGTAAAGCGCTGGAGCTGCAGCATCATGCACTGCAGTCGGGATGAACTTCCCCAGGTAGTTTATCATCCCCAGGAGGCGTGGGTTCGAATCCCACTTCTGACACCATGTAAAGATGTGTTATCGACGCACTGTAACTTTACTTCTTTGATTCATACTGCAGCATTACAGAGAGCACTAGCTGTATGTGGTCTGTCACGGAAACTAGAGAGCGATATGTGGGTGGGGAGGTTGTAATTATACTTGTGATATGGGGAGTGGTTAGTAATGATGAGGTAACTATATTAAAGGCACATGCATATCTCATCTACAGTATTTTGTTGCATATCCTTTGCATGCAATGACTGCTTGAAGTCTGCGATTCATGGACATCATCAGTTGCCGGGTGTCTTTTATGGTGATGCTCTGCCAGGCCTGTATTGCAGCATCTTTAGCTTGTGCTTGTTTTGGGGGCTAGTGCCCTTCAGTTTTCTCTTCAGCATATAAAAGGCATGCTGGGTTCAGATCAGGTGATTGACTTGGCCACTCAAGAATTGACCATTTTTTAGCTTTGAAAAACTCATTTGTTGCTTTAAAAGTATTTGGGAGCATTATCTTGCTGTAGAATTAACCATCGGCCAATGAGTTTGAGGCATTTATTTGTACTTGAGCAGATAGGATGTGTCTATACAGAATTCATTATGCTACTACCATCAGCAGCTGTATCATCAATGAAGATAAGTGAGCCAGTACCTTCAGCAGCCATACATGCCCAGGCCATAACACCCCCACCACCGTGTTTCACAGATGAGGTGGTATGCTTTGGATCTTGGGCAATTCCTTCTCTCCTCCATAGAGTGATGGAGGATGAAGGCCCTTGCCATCACTCTGATATAAATTAATCTTCGTCTCATCAGTCCACAAGACCTTTTTCCAGAACTCTTTTATTGTTGTGTATTGTGTCCTTTTTCAATTGTAACGCTGCATGGTCAATTCATTTCACTGCACCTTATGGTGCATGTGACAAATACATTTGAACTTTGAACTTTAAGTACTTCTTGGCAAACTGTAACCTGGCCATCCTAATTTTGCGGCTAACCAGTAGTTTGCATCTTGCAGTGTAGCCTCTGTATTTCAGTTCTTGAAGTCTTCTGCGGACAGTGGCATTGACAAATCCACACCAGACTCCTAAAGAGTGTTTCTGATATGTCGGACAGGTGTTTGGGGATTTTTCTTTATTATAGAGAGAATTCTTCTGCCATCAGCTGTGGAGGTCTTCTTTGGCCTGCCATTCCCTTTGCGATTAGTAAGCTTACCAGTGCTCTCTTTCTTCTTAATGATGTTCCAAATAGTTGATTTTAGTGAGCCTAAGGTTTGGCTGATGTCTCTAACAGTTTTATTCTTGTTTCTCAGTCTCATAATGGCTTCTTTGACTTTCATTGGCACAACTTTGGTCCTCATGTTGATAAACAGCAATAAAGGTTTCCAAAGGTGATGGAAAGACTGGAGGAAAGACTAGGTGCTGAGAGCTCTCTTACATCTGCACACCTGGGCAACTACAAACACGTTGAAGCCATGTGTCTCAAACATTATGGTGCCGTGAAATGGGGGGGGGGGACTATGTATAAACACAACTGTAATTTCTACATGGTGAAGCCAAAATATATAAAAAATACCCTTTAATAAAATCTGACAATGTGCACTTTAAGCACATGTGATTTTTTTTCTATGACAAATCTCAAATTGTGGAGTACAGAGGCAAATAAATAAATGATGGGTCTTTGTCCCAAACATTATGGAGGGCACACTGTATATGTTATCAGTGTGGAGATTGCACATTTTCTCTGTAACGGTGGAGCTTTCCTTCTAGCACTCAGGTGTCTTGCCATATTCCAAAGATATGCAGTTGCTTTGTTGATTGGCCACTATCTCTTGTGGATATAGGTGAGTGATAGAGTATGTGGCATTGATTGAATCTCAGGCTGAAGTAGAAAGCCCTGAGGATGCCTTGTCACGTTCAAAGTCCATATGTCAGATATCACCATTTTTTCCAAAGATATATATGGATAGTGGATTGTTGTTTAAGATTGATGTAAGTGTTACCACATAGCTATGTGTTCTGCAGCTGAATGCTCACATTGCTATATTTCTGTAAGCTTTGCTAGAACTTTGAATAATATCCCTACTACAATTACCCGTAGGTACGCAGAATACTCTGTTTTATTTTCCCATGCCTAATCATCAAAGTTCATTGCACTGAAGTCTTTGTTCATTTTTTTACATTTCAAATCTAGTTGATTAAGAAGATACAACTTACCACTCAATTAAATGTCCTTACAACTAATTAGCTGGTCATCAAAATATCCGTGAGATGTTCACAGATGCACACAAGCTCATATTTCAATTATGTGCAAAATTCTATGATGTCAACTCCTATAGAATGAAGTACCCAGAGAGCTAAAGACATCAGTTTTTGTGGATTTGAAAAGTGTTAAAAGTGGAATTCAGTTAATCAATGTAAAATACAACAGCTTTTATTTGGTGAAATACTTTCAAATTACATTGGCTATTGGTAGAAATAATTTTAAATTGGCTGATACAATAAACAAATCAAATCAATTACAACTTCTCTGAATTAACAATATCCATCTATCCCCTAAAGCATAATAAGATGCACAATATTTCCCTAATAATTTAAATTGATATTTTATTGATCTTAAATTATCTGTCCACCAATTACCAAGTATCTGTACATATCCTCCTAATAAAATCCTGATTAGCATAGGGCACATGTACCAGATCCTTTCATTTTTACACTGATGAAATACTTTATTTTATTCCAAAAATGACGAAAATACTCTGCAGGTCAGGCAACATCCGTGGGAAAAATATTTTCAAGTTGTAAAATTTCAAAAGTGACGGAAGCTCATTGACCTAAAACATTACATTTATTTCTCAGACCACAGATGCTGCTTGACTGCCAAGTATTTTTTAGCACTTTCTGTGTTATTTTACTCACATAGACACTGGGAACAAAAATGATAAGGCCTGAGGAAAATCTGTGTTTCTTTGTTCCCCAACAACAAAATTATTTCTGCTATTAATTATTTCTTCCCTATCAATTGTGAGAACTCTCAACATCAATGTCTCTATGCTTTTGTCTTTAAACATAATGACTATTCAAGACAGAAATATGGATTTTTCAGCATACAGCAAATATGCACAATAAAAGAACAATAGACAATAGGTGCACGAGTAGGCCATTCGTCCCTTCGAGCCAGCACCGCCATTCAATATGATCATGGCTGATCATCCCCAATCAGTACCCCGTTCCTGCCTTCTCCCCATATCCCCCGACTCCGCTATTTTAAGGGCCCTATCTAGCTCTCTCTTAAAAGCATCCAGAGAACCTGCCTCCACCGCCCTCTGAGGCAGAGAATTCCACAGACTCACCACTCTCTGTGAGAAAAAGTGTTTCATCATCTCCGTTCTAAATGGCTTACTCCTTATTCTTAAACTGTGGCCCCTGGTTCTGGACTCCCCCAACATCGGGAACATGTTTCCTGCCTCTAGCGTGTCCAAACCCTTAACAATCTTATATGTTTCAATGAGATTCCCTCTCATCCTCCTAAACTCCAGAGTGTACAAGCCCGGCTGCTCCATTCTCTCAGCATATGACAGTCCCGCCATCCCGGGAATTAACCTTGTAAACCTACGCTGCACTCCCTCAATAGCAAGAATGTCCTTCTTCAAATTAGGGGACCAAAACTGCACACAATACTCCAGGTGTGGTCTCACTAGGGCTCTGTACAACTGCAGAAGGACCTCTTTGCTCCTATATTCGATTCCTCTTGTTATAAAGTCCAACATGCCATTCGCTTTCTTCACTGCCTGCTATACCTGCATGCTTCCTTTCATAGACTGATGTACAAGGACCCCCAGATCACGTTGTACTTCCCCTTTTCCCAATTTGACGCCATTTAGATAGTAATCTGCCTTCCTGTTTTTGCTACCAAAGTGCATAACCTCACATTTATCCGCATTAAGCTTCATCTGCCATGCATCTGCCCACTCACCCAACCTATCCAAGTCACCCTGCATTCTCATAGCATCCTCCTCACAGTTCACACTGCCACCCAGCTTTGTGTTATCTGCAAATTTACTAATGTTACTTTGAATCCCTTCATCCAAATCATTGATGTATATTGTAAATAGCTGCTTTCCCAGCACCGAGCCTTGCGGTACCCCACTAGTCAATGCCTGCCATTCTGAAAGGGACCCGTTAATCCCTACTCTTTTTTTCCTGTCTGCCAACCACTTCTCTATCCATGTCAGCACTCTACCCCAAATACCATGTGCCCTAATTTTCCCCACTAATCTCCTATGTGGGACCGAATCAAATGCTTTCTAAAAGTCCAGGTTCAGTACATCCACTGGCTCTCTTGTCCATTTACCTAGTTACATCTTCAAAAAATTCCAGAAGATTAGTCAAGCATGATTTCCCCTTCGTAAATCCCCTTCGTTCCACTGTCATCCCTGCTAGTGTATCTTTCTAGTCAACTTTGGCCAGCTCCTCCCTCATAGCCCCATAGTCCCCTTTATTCAACTGCAACACTGACACCTCCGATCTACCCTTCTCCCTCTCCAATTGTAGGAGGTCCTTTATCAAATCCGGTTCATTACATAACACTAAATCCAGAATTGCCTTCTCCCTGGTAGGCTCCAATACAAGCTGTTCTAAGAATCCATCACGAAGGCACTCTGCAAAGTCTTTCTTGGGGTCCAGTACCAACCTGATTTTCCCAGTCTACCTGCATGTTGAAATCTCCCATAACAACCATAGCATTACTTTTGCTACATGCCAATTTTAACTCCTGATTCAACTTACGCCCTATGTCCAAGCTACTGTTTGGGGGCCTGTAGATTACTCCCATTAGGGTCTTTTTACCCTTACAATTCCTTAGTTCTATCCATACTGACTCCACATCTCCTGTTTCAATGTCACCCCTTGTAAGGTACTGAATTTCATTCCTCACCAACAGGGCAACCCCACCCCCTCCCCACCTGTCTGTCTTTTCGATAGGAGATATACCCTTGAATATTCAGTTCCCAGCCCTGGCCCTCTTGCAGCCATGTCTCAGTAATTCCCACAACATCATACTTGCCAGTTTCTAACTGAGCCTCAAGCTCGTCCACTTTATTCCTTATACTTTGCGCATTCATATACAGCACTTTGACCTCCGTATTCACTTCCCCCCCTCGCACCGCTCGCAATTGGCCCCGACCTTACTCTGTTGGCCATTCTCGAGCTTTCCTTCCCATTAATTCGAGAATCTTTTGTAACAGGGCGGCACAGTGCCGCAGCTGGTAAACTTGCATCACAGCGTCAGACCCAGATTCAAATCTGACCTCAGGTGCTGAGTGTGTGGAACTTGCATGTTATCCCTGGGACCTCATGGGTTTCCTCCCACATCTCAAAGACATACAGATGTGTAGGTTAATTGGCTCTGTAAATTGACCATAACGTGTACGGAGTGGATGAGAAAATAGGATAACATATAACTCGTGTGAAGAGGTGATTGTTGGTCGATATGGACCTGGTGGGCCGAAGGACTTGTTTCCACACTGTATCTCTAAACAAAGCTAAAATGTGTATTTGTTTAAATAGGTTGGTGGTGCGAAAAGTTATAATAGACTCAGATTTAATTTGTCACATTTTGTAATTCTGGGATGGTTTGCAATAATCATAATTATTGTACTGAAGAATTATCATATTATTTCTTGAATTCATGCCTTGTCTCCTTGAAACAATCTAATTTACTGAATGCTTTATTTTACGAGAATGTTGTATTTGTGAGATTTATTTTCTGTTATCCCAGATGCTAGTTTATTCATTTCATATTGACAGCATTTCTAACTGACTTTTACCTCTAGTTACAGTAATTGACACAAATTGCTGCTGTACCAGCGACATAAACAATTGAAACCCCTTTCTCGGTATGTAATTTTGCACTGTATCTGTGGTGGGCAAGTTACTGGAGTGGATTCTAGGATATATACTGTATGCATTTGGGTAGACAGGAGCTGATTAGGAATAATCAGCATGGTTATTACACAATGGATATTGTGTCCTATGAAACTAATTGAGTTTTTTGAAGAAGTAACCAAGGGGATTGACGAGGGCAAAGCATAGGCGTTGTCTGTGTGGACTTCAGCAAGATACAGTGCATTCAGAAAGTATTCAGACCCCTTCACTTTTTCCACATTTTGTTACGTTACAGCCTTAAGGGCCTGTCCCAGTTTGGCTATTTTATTAGGCGACTACAGGCGACTAGGCTGTCGCCGGGGGGGTCGCCTGTA
Organism: Malacoraja senta; assembly: GCA_038087875.1. NCBI lineage: Eukaryota > Metazoa > Chordata > Chondrichthyes > Rajiformes > Rajidae > Malacoraja > Malacoraja senta. The sequence goes on along the minus strand of CM075977.1, from coordinate 115,717,629 downwards.
TGGTCATGAGTAGTCTCCTCAGTCGCCCAAAGAGTCGTAGCGTCTTTTTGGTCGCCGCTGGATTTTCAACATGTTCAAAAGTTTTCTGGCAACAAGTGGACTTGACGCCAATAAGCGTAGCATGACTTCTCCTGACGTAGGTGCTGTCGTAGATTTTCGCCATGATGATGTAGGTTGTCGCCAGCGCTGACTTCCGTGAATTTCATTGGCGACTACCTATGTCAACGTACGTCAACCAGCGACAGGTACCGGCGACTGAATTGTCATCAGTTGTCGCCGACAGGGTCTAAGCTTGTCGTAGCTTGTCGCGGGTGGATGTAGGTTGTCTTCTGTGTGGTGGTAGGTTGTTGTAACTTGTGTTGACATTGTCATAGACATTGTCGTAAACATTGTCGTAGGGGGGTCCAGTCGCCGTTTTTTCGGCGACCTGCTACGACTATGACAGTGGCCGGTAGTCGCCTAAAAATTCACCTAAGTGGGACAGGCCCTTTATTCTAAAATGGATTAAATTCTTTTTTTTATCATCAATCTACACACAATACCCCATAATAACAAAGCAAAAACAGGTGTTGAGAAATTTTTGCAAAGCAATTAAACAGAAATAACTGAAATATCACATTTACATAAGTATTCAGACCCTGTACTCAGTAATTTGTTGAGGCACCTTTGGCAGCGATTACAGCCTCAAGTCTTCTTGGGTATGACGCTACAAGCTTGGCACACCTGTATTTGGGTAATTTTTCCCATTCTTCTCTGCAGATCCTCTCAAGCTCTGTCAGGTTGGATGGGGAGCATCGATGCACAGCTATTTTCAGGTCCCTCCAGAGATGTTCGATCAGGTTCAAGTCCAGGCTCTGGCTGGGCCACTCAAGGACATTCACAGAATTGTCACAAAGCCTCTCCTGCGTTGTCTTGGCTGTGTGCTTAGGGTCATTGTCCTGTTGGTCGGTTGGGGGCGCTGCGAGTCGGCTGCCCTGCCAGCAGTGTGTTTGCTATTTCAACTTTTTTTTGGTATGTCCAGATGTTTGTTTTGGTGTCTCTCGGTGTGTGTTGTGTGGGGGGTGGTGAGGGGGAAAGGGGGGAAACCGTTTTTCAGTCATTTCCTCGACGGAGAGGCCACTTTTTCCATGTCGCTTCTCCGCCTCCCCTCTCGTGGCCTAACAGCTTGGATTGGAGTGACCTTTCCCGGAGTCGGGCCCAGAGCTTCAGCAGCGGGCGCAGCGTGGACTTTTCTACTGTGGAGCGGGCGAACCTTTGCCGGGAGTCGCCAGAAAGGAGTGCTCCCATCGCTGGCCTGCTGACTTTGGCATCATGTGGCTGTGGTCTGCGGAGCTTCTAGCCACGGGCGTGGCGTGGACTTACCATCCCTTGCCTGGGATCCCTTGCCCGGGATCGCCGGAGAAGAGCTCGGTATCCGGTGGGAAAGTGGACGATTCGGTGTGTGTTCGATCGTCCCGACGTCGGAGTTTCGACCATCCTGACGAGAGGGCCTGTACATCTGACCGTCTGTGGCGGCCACTGCGGAGGGTTCATGGCCCTGACCACGGATGACGGGGAGGAGGACTGACTGAACTTTGTTGCCTTCCACCACAGTGAAGAATGCTATGGGGGATGTTTGTGTTGGATTCTATTGTCTATTGTGTGTTCCTTTTTTCAATTGTGTCGCTGCATGGCAAATTCATTTCAATGTGCCTCGGTTGGTGCATGTGACGAATAAATTTGTATTGTATTGTATTGGAAGGTGAACCTCCGCCCCAGTCTGAGGTCCAGAACGCTCTGGAGCAGGTTGTAATCAAGGATCTCTCTGTACTTTGCTCCGTTCATCTTTCCCTCAATCCTGACTCATCTCCCAGTTCCTGCCGCTGAAAAACATCCCCACAGCATGATGCTGCCACCACCATGCTTCACTGTAGGTATGGTATTGGCCAGGTGATGAGCGGTGCCTGGTTTCTTCCAGACGTGACGCTTGGCATTCAGGCCAAAGAGTTCAATCTTGGTTTCATCAAACCAGAGAATCTTGTTTCTCATGCCTTTTGGCAAACTCCAAGCGGGCTGTCATGTGCCTTTTACTGAGGAGAGGCTTCCATCTGGTCACTGTACCATAAAGGCCTGATTGGTGGAGTGCTGCCGATATAGTTGCCCTTCTGGAAGGTTCTTCTATCTCCACAAAGGAACTCTGGAGCTCTGTCAGAGTGACCATCGGGTTCTTGGTCACCTCCCTGACCAAGGGCCTTCTCCCCCGATTGCTCCGTTTGGCCGGGCGGCCAGCTCTATGAAGTGTCCTGGTGGTTCCACTGTGCTCTTCGGGACCTGCAATGCTGCAGAAATTATTTGACACAATCTTGTTTCGGAGGACGACGGACAATTCCTTCGTCTTCATCGCTTGGTTTTTGCTCTGACATGCACTGTCAACTGTGGGACCTTATATAGACAGGTGTGTGCCTTTCCAAATCATGTTCAATCAATTTAATTTATCACTGGTGGACTCCAATAAAGTTGTAGAAACATCTCAAGGATAGTCAATGGAAACAGGATGAACCTAAGCTCAATTTTGAGTGTCATAGCAAAGTGTTTGAATACTTTTGTAAATGTGATATTTCAGTTATTTCTTTTTAATTACTTTGCAAAAATATCTAAACACCTGTGTTCGCTTCTTCATTTTGGGGTATTGTGTGTAGATTGATGATTAAAAAAATAATTTAATTCATTTTAAAATAAGGCTGTAACGTAACAAAATGTGGAAAAAGTGAAGGGGTCTGAATACTTTCTGAATGCACTGTATTTGTTAAGGATCCGAATAGTAGGCTGCTCTGGAAGGTTAGATCGCATGGGATCCAGGGAGAGCTAGCCATCTGGATAGAGAATTGGTTTCATGGAAGGAAGAAGAAGGTGATGGTGGAAGGTTGTTTTTCAGGCTGGAGGCCTGTAACTGAGGTGTGCCTCAGTGACCAGTGCTGGGCTCATAGCTGTTTATGGTTTACATGAGTGATTTGGATGAGTGTACAAGGCATGATTAGTAACTTTTCAAATGACACTAAAGTGGGTGGTATTATAGATCGTGTGGAAAGTTATCAAAAATTACACCTGGGCCTTGATCAGCTGGGCAATTGGGGCTGAGGAATGGTTAATGGAAGTTAATGCGTATGTGCAAGATGTTGCATTTTGAGAACTCAGACCATTGCAGGACCTTCACAGTGAATGGCAGGGCCCTGGGAGTATTGTAGAACAGAGGGATCTAGGAGTGCAGGTACATAGTTCCCTGATAGTGGCTCGACAAGTAGATAGGGTGATCAAGAAGGCTTTCAGTACATTGGCCTTCATTGGTCAGAGGTATTTAGTATAGAAGTAAAGGTGTTATGTTACAGTTGTACAGGACATTGGTGAGGCCATATTTAGCATATTGTGTTCTGTTTTGGCCATCCTGCTATTGGAAGGATATCATTAAGCTGAAAAGAGTGCTGAAAAGATTTACAAGGATGCTGCGAGGACTTAAGGGCCTGAGCTATAAGGAGAGGATGGGTGTTTATTCCTTGGTGCGCAGAAAGCTGAGGGGTGATTTATAGAGATGTACATCATGAGGGGGATAGATAGGGTGAATGCACAGAGTCCTTTACCCAGAGTAGGGGAATCAAGAACCAAAGGACTTAAATTTAAGGTGAGAGGGCAATGATTTAATACGAACCTGAGGGGCAACTTTTTCACACTGAGGGCGAGTATATGGAGTGTGCTGCCAGAGGAGGTGGTTGAGGCAAGCACAATAACAACATTAAAAAAAACATTTGCACAGGTACATGGTGAGGAAAGATTTAGAGAGATATGCCAAATGCGGCCAGGTGAAACTCGCATAGATGGGGCATATTGGTCGGCGTGGGCAAATTCGGCCGAAGGGCCTGTTTCTGTGCTATATGACACTACGACTCTGTATGGGCAAAAAATCACTTTAAATCACAGGTTCCCTGTTCCATTAATGGAAGCAAATTCCATATCTTAGTGGCTGAGTATGTTGTGATTTTTATACCAGGATCGAATTTCAACCCGATTGTATGCTCCGGACCTGAACATCAGCAGTTTCATAAACAGAAGTTGAAGATCAAATAGTCTCTCAGTGTTTGACATGGTTAAGATTCTCTTGGCGAGTTAATTCTTTTACACCATTGCAGTAACATTTTGAAGCTCAGGATACCTTTTTTTATTAATACATTTTATGATTATTTCTATTTTCTGATTTGAAAATACACCAGATTTTACATATTTTTTTGTACGTAGGATTACTTTCAATATTTTTCACCTCAGTCGGCTGATAAGCTCTCTGGCCCGAGTTCAGCATGGGACAACAATTAGTGTAGCTACCATCACGTATGAAACAGTAGCATGTTCAGCTAGGTCATCGTGAGATTTAAGGGTATTAACAGGTTGTTGGAGGGCAATCTCTCTCCTTGTTTAATCTGGCGCAGTGTCTGCTCAGATTTGCCAAAATCTTCAATGACCTCTGACTTTAAGGTGTTACTCCCTGTGTTTTTATTCCTTCTTTTGCTCTACGCATGAGACTATGTATACAACAGCTTCATTTAAGAGTTCATGTAAAACTATGCACAGATGATCAGCTTTCTATTACAGACGGAAGATTACAAGTTAAACCTCTTTGACATTCTTGTCTGTCACTTGGAGACTTTAAACTTATCACAAGCAGCCATGTTATTTGCTATTGTGTCAGTTTAAGTATAATAATCTTTCATGAAAATATGTAGAAGCAAGATATCTATAGTAAACTGATATTCTTAGATTAGGTGCTTTCACGATTGTATAATACTGAACACATTTACCATCCCATTGTTTATTAAAGTATTTATAAGTTATAGATCTTTTGGTATCAATACAAAAAAAAATTATTAAAAGTTCTCACTTTTAATTTCATAAAGTAGAACACATTTTAATCTTGCATCTTATGTGAATAGATTAGTAAAGGCACCATTGATATTACTTGTTCAACAGTCTTATTTCCCAATGCTCAATTGTTAATTCTGCTACATTAAATTTTGATAATCATGCTGTGATTGCATCATATTACTTAATCCTATTTGAATCTCATGGAAATGCAACTCAAGTTTGTGCAACCGTTTGCATAACTTAACTATTCAACCTCTGATAACATTCTGGTAAATCTGTACTGGATCATTTAAAGCCCAATATATCTTTCTTGATGAAAAACTATGTAATACTGCAGAAAGTGTACAACCAAGATTCTCAGGGCAACTGAAGAATCACCTTCTTACTTCTATATTCCAATCCTTTTGAGGTGGCTGAATGCTCCTTTCACCATTTTGAAGACTTGGGTTAGTTTTAATGGCTCGTGAACCATGCTGATCCATACGTCCTGTATTCTCATCAACAAGATGTCCCTTATGCTTATCTCTTCCCACATTGAACATTGACTGACATCAATTTTCTCACTTCAATATTTTCATGGCATTTTATTATGCCCTACTCTCTTCTGAAAATTTACTGTACCTCCTGCCCTAGATAATCTCCAAATATTTAAAAATTAATATAGTGAAATTCAGAACCTCATTTTTTAAATCCCTGGGAATTACCATGTCACATCATATGAATTAGGAAATTTCTCTTTGATTGTTATTCTCTGTCTCCTACTTCCCAACCAATTACCAGTTTGCATCCAATAACAAAGTTGTCATTAGTTTAATGTACTCTGATTATTCCCCACCCCCCCCCCCTCCCCCAGGCCCCAAGAGATGTAATGTGAGCTTCTACAGGGGAAGCTTCAATGTGCGTTGGGACACTTTTCAGTTGTGCCATTGGCAGATTCATGAAGTTTCCACTTGCTTCATTGATATTTGCAATACAGTAAAGCTTGTTGTGATTTTACTGCATCTGAGGGTTGCGGAACTTGAGAGTAAAATCAGCCATTTACTGCACAACCTGAAGAACGATATCAGTACATGCACGTTGGTTAATGTTGCTTGGACACTTTCTTTCAGAAGTAAAACAGGAGATGCTGGCAATACTCATCGGGTCAGAAAGCAGCTATCAAAAGAGAAACAGAATTAACCTTTCAAGTTGATGACCTATCATTAGAGCTGTTCGGTGAAAGATTATTGGCCTTGAATATTAATTGTATTTTTATTTCTCTGCTGATGTTGCCTGAACTACAATATTTTTTCAGCAATTCCTGTTTTTTATTTATTTCAGATTTCCAGAATTTGCAATATTACACTTTTTGGTTCATTTCTTTACAACAGGAATAAGCTGTTGAGTGTGGTCAATGACATCATATTATTCCCTCTATTAAACAAAAGGTGGAGCATTTTCCACTGTTCAAACCCGCTGTTGTTATTTGAATTACCTGGTGCTCTCCACTCACTATCTAATACACATTCTTGTGGATGAACGAACAGTCGCATGAACTTCAAAAAGTATGTGACTCGAAGAATGGCATTGGAGTGCGATTGAACAGGATTTAGAGTACGCTTTGTATTTACTGTTCAATATTATTCTCCTCATTAGTGAGGATCCTTAATTTTATCTTCATCATTTTGGGGTTCCATATCTGAGGTGGGATGTGCTGATGATAGAGAGGGTCCAGAGGAGGCTTACAAAAATGATCCCGGTTAACATATGAAGAGCGTTTGACGGCTCTGGGGCCTGTACTCACTGGAGTTTAGAAGGATGAGAGGAGACCACAATAAAACTTACTGAATAGTGAAAGGCCTGGATGGAGTGGATGTAGAGAGAATATTTCCAATAGTGGGAGAGTCTAGACAATATACAATAGACAATAGGTGCAGGAGTAGGCCATTCGGCCCTACGAGCCAGCACCGCCATTCAATGCGATCATGGCTGATCATCCCCAATCAGTACCCCGTTCCTGCCTTCTCCCCATATCCCCAGACTCCCTTTTAAGAGCCCTATCTAGCTCTCTCTTGAAAGCATCCAGAGAACCCGCCTCCACCGCTCTCTGAGGCAGAGAATTTCACAGACTCACCACTCTCTGTGAGAAAAGTGTTTCCTCGTTTCCGTTCTAAATGGCTTACTCCTTATTCTTAAACTGTGGCCCCTGGTTCTGGACTCCCTCAACATCGGGAACATGTTTCCTGCCTCTAACATGTCCAAACCCTTAACAATCTTATATGTCTCAATGAGATTCCCTCATCCTTCTAAACTCCAGCATGTACAAGCCCAGCTGCTCCATTCTCTGGACCAAAGGGCACAATCTCAGAATAAAAGGAAAGGAGATGAGGTGGAATTTCTTTAGTCAGAGGGTGGTGAATCTGTGAATCATTGCCACTGATGGCTATGGAGGCCCAGTCATCAGGTATTTTTAAAGCAGAGATTGACAGGTTCTTGGTTAGTAAGGGTGCCAACATTATGAGGAGAAGGCAGGAGAATGAGGTTGCGAGGGGAAAGATAGATCAGCCATGATTGAATGGCGTAGACTCGATGGGCCGAATTGCCTAATCCTGCTCCAAAGATTTATGAACATGAATTTATCATCATCAAATTTAGGGACGACATGGTGGCACAGTGGTAGAGTTACAGTGCCAGAGACCCGGGTTTGATCCTGGCTACAGCTGCTGTCTGTACGGAGTTTGTATGTTCTCCCCGTGACCGCGTGGGTTTTCTCCGAAATCTTCGTTCTCCTCCCACATTCCAAAGCCGTACAGGTTAGAAGGTTAATTGGCTTTGTGTAAGTGTAAATTGTCCCTAATATGTGTTGGATAGTGTTAGAAATGTGCGGGGATCGCTGGTCGATGCGGACTCGGTGGGCCAAAGGGCCTGTTTCCGTGTTGTATCGCTAAACTAAACTAAACTAAATTCAGTCATTGAGTCATAGAGCATATAACATGCCCTTCAGCCCTTCAACACCTCCCTGATTCTACTACTCCATACTATACCCACACGTTAGGTAATTTAGAGTAGCTAATATACCTACAAACTTTCCCCTCACATAGTTTCATGTCGGAAAGGAACACAAGGCTAAGACTGTAAGAGTGACATCTAAGACGACAGATAAATTGTAAAAGATAATGGTCATGTTTTTTTTCCCCCAGCTTAATGGTTTGAAGAGTGGTAGCAAATAAATATCAAGGTTTGCACCAGCTAACTTGAACTTTCCACAGACTCATTGATTTCACCATCTCCCACAGCAAGAAATAATTGTCTCTGCAGAAGCTCCATTGCCCGCTTCTTGTATGGGATAAGCTCTTTTATATCTGCCATGCTGCTTCCATTCACCTGGCTTTCACAGGCATTATGAATCTGCATCCTAAAACAAAATTGTTTGCAGTAAGTAAAATTAATATGCTCTATTTTAAGTAAAATAATATGCAAATAAATGGTATATGGGAGGATGGTGAAGTTGAAGTGTTAAAGATAAAGGATTGGTCAATATACACAGGAAAGTAAAGGGACAGTGACAGCTCTCTTATTTGCCTCATTAGGTCATTGATTTTTCCTTTCCTTGCACTAGCCTGATGTTCCTGAAGTGAAAGAGGTTATACTCTTCCAGTTCCATCTCTTTCCACATGGATCATGATATATTTCAATGAGTTTCTCTACTATGTGAACTTATTTGACTTCCATTTATTCCATCTCTGTTAGATGATTCTTATAGCATGTTTTTTGTTTTGTTTACTTCTCTGCAGTGGACTGAGCCTTCTTTGATTCCATCCAGCAATTTTGGAAGTTGAGGCATAAAATTATACTCATTTATTTTCAAGACTTACGTTTTCATAATATGTAGGGCATATCTGCTACCCCTTTAGTTTGCTACAATTGATCTCAATTGCTGTCAGCTTTTAAAGCTCCAACATACCTGTTTGTGAGTATTTAACCAATGTTTTACATGAAATCTACTCCATCAATGTCAATTAGAAACATAGTAACATAGAAAAATAGGTGCAGGAGTAGGCCATTCGGCCCTTTGAGCCATTCAATATGATCATGGCTGATCATCTAAAATCAGTACCCTGTTCCTGCTTTTTCACCATATCCCTTAATTCCTTTAGCCCTGAGCCCTAATTACTATGTAACAGCAAATCTCACAATTTCTAGCAGGATCTGCAGTGGAAATCTCAGATTGCAGAAGTCCCACCTTTGGAGCAGAATATCATCGTATGTGGCCCCATAAATTGTAATAATGCTGCCCATTTCAAAGGGCATATCACTTGAAATGGAGAAAAGTGTTGTAGGCAACACCTGGCTGAATATTGGGGAAAAATAGCAATTATTCCTGAACTTATCTGTCAGTCTATGAGTAATTGGCTGATTATCTTAAGAGTGGGGCTACACATGATCATGGGGAAGGATATACTCTTGTAACACCTAAAGCTTGATTTGTTTCAATAGCAACTTTGGAGATGGGTTCAATCTTATGTATGAAAGGGTTAAAATATTAACATTTATGTCCTTAGAGTGTTACTTTAACATCTTTACAGTATTTTAAAGTATTTTTCATTTGTCAATACATTTTTCAGACACGTTCATTAACTTTTGTATCAATGTAGCTAATGTTGTTAAATATGATAAGAATTTTCTTCACATTGTGCAAAGGTAGATATGCTGCAGTATTTTATGAATAATATCAATTGTAGTTGCTCTTTTTGCACGATAAGCAAGAGGTATTCACGAAGAAGCATTTGCATTTTATGCTGTATTTTAATCATGTCATCATCTTTTTGAATTATTGTTGGAAATTGGATATTAAAACCATATTTATATTTCACTAGGATAGATTTTCACCTTCGCCACCTGAACAGTAATCTAGCAGAGTGGCAAATCATCTGGTTTTCATCCGATCTAAACAGGGTTTTACAACAGATTGGCAATATATGCTACCCGAAGATGTAGGTTAAAATATTCCCTGTTCTTTCATTTTGCGTTTTGAATGCCTGCAGTTCTTATACTATATTTTTAATCTCCCAAAATTAATACTAATTGATTTTATGAATGGCAAGAATGGAAAAAACAGAATAAGTAAATAAAAGTGGAAGATCAGTTCTAGCAAGTGATCCATATCCATTTTTGCAGTACACTGTTGTTATGGTGACAGTATGGTAATATACAAAGATAGACAAAGATTGTAGAAATGCACAAAAAGGCAATCACAAAGTGTATTTTCATGGGATGGGGGAATTCATCTTGTTGGATTGCTGCTCTATCAACAATGCATGTGATCTTCCAGCGACGCTATTTATTATAATATGCAAATTATGGAAATGATGCATTATACTGTTGTCCATTCACTTAGGATGCCCCTTTACTTTCTCACTGAAATGGATATAAAGGGGACCTCTGATGTAAGAAGCAATATTTAATAGAATTTTTCTGCGAATTATTGAAAAATCAATTGTGATTGAAGCATTTATTTCAGTTCAACAGAGAAGTACATCAAAGAAGAGGAAAATGAAAAGGAAATTATAGGTCTGTATGTAAATGGTTATAACAACCAAACAATAAATACACTATTATGTCACCAGTTTTGTTTATCGGACCTGTCATGCCCACCTAATCAGGGATTGCAGGGAGGCAACTGAAGAATTCTGCCATCTGCTGCAGCCAGCCTTTAATATGGGAAATACAATCAGATACCACTAATCTCATTCCTTAACTTTTCTGTATCAGAGGCCTTTTGCTAGCATAAGTATTACCAAAGTGCTATTCTTAAATGAATCAAGGGGCTAACCATGGCACTGGCAAACAACGCCAGTTTTTTCATCTCCTCTGAAATATCTGTTCAGTTTCACTGGTTCACTCATTTTACATTTTACACTTTTTTGTAATCATCACCACAGACATTCAGATTAAATATTCTTATTAATTCTGATTTATATGCTGCATCTCATTCAGTAGAATTTCTTTCCTCATGAGCAATACCCTCGAGGCTGTGTGTCACTCTACAAGTGGTGGTGGAAGATTCCATCATCTTATGTACTATTGGCAGTGCTTTCAGGCCATTCATTAAACCCTAATGCAACAGAAGAAGAAAAACCTAAGAGATTCTAAATATCATGGCATGGTCTGCCATTCATCCTGTTGTTTGGCAACTGATCATAGATCATGTAAATTGATCACATTTAGGTATGGGCATTCATTAAAAGATGAAAGGAGACAGTCATGTTCATTAAGATAGCTTCTGATTTGATCAGTCGTTAGGGACAAGAGAGTGTGACTGTAGGTGTAACAACTGAAGGACCACTGAGGATAGGAGTTCAAGAGATCAGCCTTTGCAAAGATTTGAGGTTCCTTTAGCTTGTATGAACGTGGTGGATAAGGAAGGGGAAAATTGCAGGGTAAATGATAGGCAGGAGGGATGTACCAACATGTATCTGTAGGTAATAGGGGACAGTATATTGAAGGAGATTGGCACTATTCTCTGCAGCATAAGTTAATATTACAGAAAGCTGTTATCTGCCTGGTGCCAAGGTATGAAATATCTGCACAGGGCTGAAGAGGAGCTATAACAGTAAGAGGAGATGGTTCCAGTCATTGCCAGTGACATAAGCAGAAAAAAATTAGCGTCTGTACAGACATCATGCAAATTAAGAAGCAGAAACTCAGTCAAAGATAATAATTTCTGGATTATTTACGTGACCCACCTGCAAATTGACATAAGCAGGTAACATGAGATAAATGAATGTTTGGCCAAATAACTAGTGTAGTAGAAATGGGCTGACGTCGGGGGCACTGAGACAGTCTCTTAGAACTATTTACAGTTTAAGTGTGCTGGAACTAGTGTTTTAGTGATCAGCAAGGAATGACTGAAAGGCTTATAAAGAAGGAAATATTATGTATGACATTTATTTATTTCTTAAGCAGTCTTCAACTAGTGAAGGTCCTGCCCTCGTGTGATTTTCCAAAATGCAAATCTTTGGGAGTGTGGGAGGAAACCAGAGAAAAACCACGCAGTCACGGGGAGAACATACTGTGCAAACCCTGTACAGACAACACCCGTAGTCAGGATCAAACCCGCGTCTCTGGTGCTGTAAGGCAGCAGCTCTATCCCTGCGCCACCGTGCCACTCAAAATTTGGGGTGTAAATCATTCTCTTTACTAATACAGATGCAAGAAACTGCAGATCCTGGAATCTAAAGTAAAAAACAAATCACTGGAGGAATGGATAGACGACGTGTCTGGTGGGGACCCTTCGTCAGGCTGATTGGATTAGGGCAGAGAATGCTGAGAAAAGCGAGGTGGGGATAGGGCAAAGCCTAGCAAGTGTTATGTGGCCACAGGTGAGGTGGGTAATTGACAGCGAGGGTGAAATGTGACAAAGCCAAGAGGTAAAAATGAGACAAAAGTGTCAGATAAGGAAAGAAGAGGAGTGAAATCTAAAGCCAGAAGGAAGGATATGGGTGGAACGGGGCAGGAGGGAGGGGAATGAGTGGGAATAAAAGGGAAATATGGGAGATGAGGGGTAAGGACCAGGGTGACTGGGGTGGTGGATGATAGTGGGAGATATGTCTGTGTTTGGGGTGGGAGGGGCATTACTTGAAATTCAAGAATTCACTGTTCATACTGTTGTGTTCTAAACTACAAAATGGAATATGAGGTGCTGTTCTTCCATGTGTCCTCACTCTGGCAATAAAGGCCACGGTTAGAAAGATGGGAATGGGAAGGAGAGTTAAAGTTGTTAGCAACCGAGAGCTCTAGCAAGCCTTGGAGGACAGAGCACAAGTAATCAGTGAAATAGGTCACCTAGTCAACTCCCAATGTAAAATCAGATATTATGGTCACTGGGTTGTTTTATGTTACTCCAAAAGTTCAACTGGGGACTTCCCATTGTGAATCATCTTTGCATGGATAACATGTTATACATGCATAGATACATAGACAATAGGTGCAGAAGTACACCATTCGGCCCTTCGAGCCAGCACCGTCATTCAATGTGATCATGGCTGATCATCCACGATCAGTACCCCGTTCCTGCCTTCTCCCCATACCCCTTGATTCCACGAGCCCTAAGAGCTCTATCTAACTCTCTTTTGAATGCATCCGGTGAATCGGCCTCCACTGCTTTCTGAGGCAGAGAATTCCACAAATTCACAACATGTGTGAAAAAGTTTTTCCACATCTCAGTTCTAAATGGCCTACCCCTTATTCTTAAACTGTGGTCACTGGTTCTGGACTCCCATCGGGAACATGTTTCTTGCATCTAGCGAGTCCAATCCCCTAATACAAGCCCAATCGCTCCATTCTTTCATCATATGACAGTCTCGCCATCCCGGGAATTAACCTCGTTAACCTATCCTGCACTCTCTCAATAGCAAGAATGTCATTCCTCAAATTTGGAGACCAAAACTGCACAGAATACTCCAGGTGTAGTCTCACCAGGGCCTTGTACAACTGCAAAAGGACCTCATTGTTCCTATACTCAACTCCTCTTTATGAAGGCCAACATGCCATTAGCTTTCTTCACTGCCTGTTGTACCTGTATGCTTACTTTCAGTGACTGATTTACTAGGACACCCAGGTCTCATTGTACTTCCCCTTTTCCTAACCTGACACCATTCAGATAATAATCTGCCTTCCCACTCTTGCCTCCAAAGTGGATAACCTCACATTTATCCACATTATACTGCATCTGCCATGCATCTGCCCACTCACCCAACCTGTCCAAGTCACTCTGCATCCTTATAGCATCCTCTTCACAGTTCACACTGCCACCCAGCTTTGTATCATCAAATTTGCTGATGTTACTTTTAATTCCTTCATCTAAATCATTAATGTATATTATAAATAGCTGCAGTCCCAGCACCGAGCCTTGCGTCACCCTAGTCACTGCCTGCCATTCTGAAAGGGACCCGTTAATCCCTACTCTTTGTTTCCTGTCTGCCAAATAATTTTCTATCCATGTCAATACCCTACCCCCAATACCGTGTGCTCTAATTTTGCCCACTAATCTTCTGTGTGGGACCTTATCAAGGGCTTTCTGAAAGTCCAGGTTCACTACATCCACTGGCTCTCCCTTGTCCATTTTACTTGTTACATCCAGATTATCATCTAAATGGTGTCAAGTTGGGAAGTACAACAGGATCTGTGGTCCTTGTTCATCAGTCAATGAAAGTAAGCATGCAGGTACAGCAGGCAGTGAAGAAAGCGAATGGCATGTTGGCCTTCATAACAAGAGGAGTTGAGTATAGGAGCAAATAGGTCCTTCTGCAGTTGTATAGGACCCTAGTTAGACCACACCTGGAGTATTGTGTGCAATTTTGGTCCCCTAATTTGAGGAATGACATTCTTGCTATTGAGGGCGTGCCGCATAGGTTTACAAGGTTAATTCCTGGGATGGCGGGACTCATATGCTGAGAGAATTGAGCGGCTGGGCTTGTATACTCTGGAGTTTAGAAGGATGAGAGGGAATCTTATTGAAACATATAAGATTATTAAGGGTTTGGACGCAAGAGGCAGGAAACATAATCCCGATGTTGGGGGAGTCCAGAACCAGGGGCCAAAGTTTAAGAATAAGGGGTAAGCCATTTATAACGGAGAGGAAGAAACACTTTTGCACACAGAGAGTTGTGAGTCTGTGAAATTCTCTGCCTCAGAGGGCGGTGGAGGCCAGTTCTCTGGATACTTTCAAGAGAGAGCTAGATAGGGCTCTTAAAGATAGCGGAGTCGGGGATATGGGGAGAAGGCAGGAACGGGGTACTGATTGGGGATGATCAGCCATGATCACATTGAATGGCGGTGCTAGCTCGAAGGGCCGAATGGCCTACTCCTGCAACTATTGTCTATTGTCTATTGTCTATCCTCAAAAAATTCCAGAAAATTTGTCGAGCATGGTTTCCCCTTCGTAAATCCATGCTGACGGACCATTCCTGTTACTGCCATCCAAATACACCGCTATTACATCTTTGATAATCAACTCCAGCATCTTCCCCACCACAGATGTCAGGCTAACTGGTCTATAATTCCCTGCTTTCTCTTTCCCTCCTTTCTTGAAAAGTGGGATAACATCAGCTATCCTCCAATCCACAGGAACTGATCCAGAATCTATAGAACATTGAAAAATGATCACCAATCCATCCACGATTTCTAGAGCCACCTCCTTGAGTACCCTGGGATGCAGACCATCAGGCCCTGGGGATTTATCAGCCTTCAGTCCCATCAGATGGACACATAATCATGCCACTCCTTATGCAATGCTGCTTTGAAGTGCCATTAGAAATGAAGATATCCAAGTCAGCATCCAACGTTTGGATTCCTTCCATTGCCAACATCTCTCTCTCCATAATCCACAGTGCCATGCAATGTGGCCCTTTAAGCTTGCAGTTTGTTGTGCCAGTGATTGTACAGAACTGATTTGGTAAAATTAACAGGTTTCAGTTTTAATAATAATAATTCATTTTATTTGCTGGCGCCTTTCTAACACCCAAGGACACCTTACAAGGCATAAAATCACAAAAATACAAAACACATAATCGGAGTAAATTAAATATAAAAACACCACAATACACAAATCAAGGACAGAATTCAATTACAAAAGCACAAAAAGAAAATAAGAAACACAATTTGAGGAGAGAGCAGCGGCAGCCAAACCGCGCCAGCGTCCACTCTCCCCTCCGACCGCCATCTTGAACAAAGACCAACAGACACAGCACACAAAAATCATCCCCCCCACAATGACCACCACTGTGGGGGAAGGCACAATGTCCAGTCCCAAGCCCCAGTTCACCCAAAAGTCAGGCCCAATGAGGCCTCCGCTATTGCCTCTACGGAGGCCCGATATTCCTGGCCGTCGGGAGAGTCCTCGCAGCGGCTGGAACGGACGGTTTCACAGCGGAGTCGATGGCACCTGAAGCCGACAGGGCCACGCCGATTTGGAGCCACGAGGCTCCCGATGTTAAAGTCGGCGCCGCCGCCCGCGGCTGGTCGCTCCGCAGACCCGCAGCCCGGAGGTGTTGATCTCGGCTTTGTAGTTGTGTTGATCAGTTTTGTAGTGGTCCAGTTGCTGGACAAGCAGCGAGTGTTCTGGGCCCACTGATTATAGACATGTTAGATATACACACCATTGTAGATGGGGAATTTAAAATCTAATAATTGTTTAAAGTCTGGTATTGCTTTAAGAAAAAAAAAACTGATCTCAGCAACAGGAATCTTGATTTTACTAATTTGTTATAAAAATCTGTCTGGTTCCCTAAGTCTAAACTATGTGACTCCAAGCCACCAATGCACAACGGAAGAGTCCCGGACCAGAAGGCACAGCCTCAGAATAAAAGGACCTACCTTTATAAGGGAGAATTTTTTAAGGAGGAATTTTTTTTAGCCAGAGGGTGGTGAATCTGGTATTCATTCCCACAAATGGCTGTGGAGGCCAAGTCTTTGAGTATTTTTATGGTGGAGATCGACAGGTTCTTGATTAGTAAGGGTGTCAAAGGTTACTGGGAGAAGGCAGAATAATGGGGTTGGGAGGATAAATAGATCATCCATGATTGAATGGCCTAATTCTGCTCCTGTGTTGGATGGTAAATGGTACCATTGCTAGTAATGTCCACATACCATTAACAAGTTTGTTTTAATGCTGCTTCCCTTATTAGAAAGTATTTTCTGTGAGATGACGTCTGCCCTGTTACATTTTGAATACTGTTGAAAACTTCATACCTAATATCACAGCATAAATTGGGACATGTGAACTACACAATGCTAATGTAATGTTTGTACTCAGGAAGAGAAAGAAATGCTTGCTCATATAAAGGTACTTTTCTTTGTTATGCTGGATAATGATTACTGTGAAAACAAGGTTGACATCCTACTTGTGGGATCACATTTGAATAATTTCTGAAAAGAAACTGAAACTTTAATGCAAAGTCCAGCTCCAAACATTTGACACATTTTAGAGTTCAAATATACATGAATGAAGGCCGGATAATTGTTCAGGTGACCTCATTATTCAAAAGCTTCAGTCTTTGACTATAATCACACATGGACGGCAGTTTCAGTCACAAGTTGTGACCAATGCTTCATAATTCATTTATCCACTTTATTTTAAGTTTGAGGTCACTTGAACATATGGACAGTCAGTAAAAAAAAAATCAGCTCCTTAAAACTTTTGGTCCTGGCAATATTAATTCTGTTTTTAGTCATCAGCTTTGCAAAAATAATTTCCTGCCTCAGGGACTAAACTAAATTATTATAAACTAAAGTAGAAAAGTTTAAAATATAAAATAATGCTGTCATGTTTAACACAATATTAATAACATCTTGATTCCTTGAATTAGAATGCAGAAGTGTTCACTTAAAAGGCAAATGGTATTATTTTAGATCACATTAAAATCCTTACATCTTCTGGTCTTGGCAAGATAATTACTTGTGAAACGGAAATTAATTATACTTTATTGTCAAGGATATTTTGCTTTTTGTTCTGTTGGAGAGATAAATACAGAGTCTTTGAGTACCAGTCATATCTGTGCTGATGTGGTTGATATTAGTGTCACTCTGTAAAAAGAAGTGATAAAATTAGAATTAATAATCAAACTATTTAAAAGTATTTGCTGCTACAGGAATTATATTACAGAAACATTTGTGAATTTACAGTAACGCATACTTTTTAGAATTATTATCAAATTCTAAAACCATATTAATTGGACGTACCCAAGGAAATGAACATTTCTTCAAATCTAAAGCAGGCGATGACAAGTAATATTGTCATTACCACAAAAATTTATTGATATAACTTTCCAGGTCTCAGTTGATTAGGCTTTGTGTGTGTTCATAATTGTGAGATGCTAAACTTCACAATTACCATCATTCGTTCATCATGGAGGTTTGAGAAAAAAACCAAATTATCATCTTTGTAAACTTATCATCAAATTATCATCTTTGTAAACTTGTATTGGCTAATGAAAATGTTGTGTTTAGGTTTGTAACTTTTTTTTAATCATATTTCAAATTTCTACCATTTTTTAGATAAACATAGATGCAATTCGATTGGTGGTCAATAGTTCAAAATGTCTTAATCATGTCCCACCCTTTCCTGGTATTTGCTGCTTGAGCCTGCACTTCTAAGAAAGCAGAAATGATGTCTATCAGAAATTGATGTCGTCCTTTAAATATGAAAATACAAATATTCTTTCAAATCCTTTGTCCCGTCATATTTCAATTTGTGCATAAATGAGATGAAACTGCAAAAAAGGAAGCAAAGATAAAAAAATACTTTTGACTTTACATGAGAGAGCTCTAGGTACAATGAAATTTATTTTTGCATACATTCCAGTAAAAATCTTACTATATATTAAGTACAAGAGCGCAGGAATAGTAGATTACACTAAAACCAGGCACGTGCCGTCAGGTAGGCAACGTACGCAGTGCCTACCCTGACTAAAAATATAAAATGGTGATTATTAAATATAAATAGTAACGGCATGGGAGAATTATGCCTACCTAAGAGATTGATCACTTAGGTAGGCATAATTCTCCCATGCCTTTCATCCGCAGTACATATAACACGCGAAAGTATGTGCAACTCACGTGCCGTCGACGCCCCTTCATGCCTTCAATGACAACGGTCTATGAAGGCAGCTGAAATTCTGTCTTTGCACCATGGACTGCGTGCATGTGCTGCGCAGCAGACTGCGCAGCAGCGTCCTGCGCATGCGCAGCTCAGCGCAAGTTTCTTGGCGTGTTTTTCAAACATGGATTGTCATTATCTTAAGAGTATCTTAAGAAACAAAGAGAGAAGAATGGAGTTCGTGTACAAATAATGTGGTAAGTAAATTTCTTTGAGCTATATGTTTTTAAATACTTTATTAAGAGATTAAGGCTTTTGAAGACAAATGACTTTATAAAAGTCGACTGACTGCCTACCGGAGAGGAGAACAATCTGTACATGTGCGTTTTTCAAGATTTTTTAAAAGCCGACTGACTGCCTACCCTGAGTAATTACTCACGGCACGTGCCTGACTAAAACAATACACAAGAGTCGCCACGTTTCTGGCCGGAGCACTGGATTGGAATTGAAGGAGTCGGTCTGGCCAGACAATGTTGTTGATGTCCTCCACCACTATCCTGCCGCTCCGTCCCGTTGCAGGCCGCATCCAATCCGCGCACTCGGCCTCTTGGAGTGGTGCTGGATCCCATCGAGACCCAGGCTGCTACAGCATCTCCAATGACCCATTTCACCGACACCCCAATCCAGGCACGGCAACCTACGAAAACACCATCCTTCGCCTCACATGGCCACCGCTCAGCCTCTGTGCCATGGGGCACCTCCCACAGCTGACCTCTAAACACCCAGAGTGCCTCAGATGGCACAGAAAGTAAGACCTCAGTCCGCTCACCTGCACCGTTCTTTTCCTGCGTCTGCTGCCGCCGCCATCTTGTATCTGAATTTTCTCCTTTAGCTTGCAAAGTTGAGAATGCTCCTGACCTTTGCTTACATCACACTGTCCCCAGACCAACCAGAATGACAGGCATCATTATTCTGACACAGCAGGCTGTTTATTGCTGCTTAACACTCCAGTACTAAGTCACGTTACCAAGGCACATACAGTTTGGCATTTGGTTCAGTCCTTCCACCTAGTTCTCACCTGAACTAAATAAGAAATTTGATTCTGAAGAAGGGTTTCGGCCCGAAACGTTGCCTATTTCCTTCGCTCCATAGATGCTGCCGCACCCGCTGAGTTTCTCCAGCATTTTTGTGTACCCAAGAAATTTGATTCGTAGCTTGCAAACCTGCCCACAAAAACCTTTCGATGATTTCATGTGCGAGGGCAGTTTGTTGGTATGACATTCTGTCTCCTTCCTTTGAAGTGCATAATTTTCAGCTTTGAGAGGATGGTATTTTTTCTTTGAAATCGGCTCGCTGCTCAGTGGAGATTTTGGTCCTTGCGATTAGTTGATGCTGTCTTCCTACTTCATGCTGTGAATCCGTTTTCTAGAGACAGATCTTCTTTATGACTTGGTTGTGTTGCATGCTGATGCCACAGGTTCTATGGCTAGGAATAACATTCCAAGTATAAGATAGGAATATAAAATTTGCTGTGGAGTTAAAAGATGGCCGTTTGTACTTCGTGTCTGATGCAGAAGAGCTTAGGTTTGAAAACCATAATCGAATGCTCATATTGCTGATAATCCTGACATTATCTCATTACTGAAATTTCAACTACTAGGAAGGTGAGCAAAGTTAGAAATCTCGTACCATCTTGGAGTTTTTGTGCTATTTGGCTGTAAATCTCCCACTATTCAAAAATAGTGACTAGTGGGGAGCCGCAAGGCTCGGTGCTGGAACCCCAGTTATTTACAATATATATTAACGATTTAGATGAGGGAATTAAACGTGACATCTCCAAGTTTGTGGGTGACACAAAGCTGGGTGGCAGTGTGAGCTGCGATGAGGATGCTATGAGGCTGCAGGGTGACATGGATAGGTTCGGTGAGTGGGCACATGTATGGAGGATGCAGTATAATGTGGATAAATGTGAGGTTAAAAAGGGAGGTGCAACGAGATCTGGGTGTGCTTGTCCATCAGTCACTGAAGGTAAGTATGCAGATAAGCATACTAGACGCAGGAAAAATGTTCCCGATGTTGGGGGAGGCCATAACCAAGGGTTACAGTTTAAGAATAAGGGGTAGGCCATTTAGGACTGAGATGAGGAAAAACTTCTTCGCACAGAGAGTTGTGAATCTGTGGGATTCTCTGCCACAGAAGGCAGTGGAGGCCAATTCACTGGATGCTTTATAGAGAGAGGTTGATTTAGCTCTTAGACCTAAAGGGATCAAGGGATATGGGGAGAAAGCAGGACTGGACAAGCTAGATGCAGGAAAAATGTTCCCACTGGAATTTAGGATGATTGGAGATCTTATAGAAACATATAACATTCTTAAAGGATTGGACAGGCTAGATGCAGGAAAAAGATGTTTCCAAGAGAGAGGTTGATTTAGAACTAAAGGAATCAAGGGATATGGGGAGAAAGCAGGAACGGTGTACTGATTTTAGATGATCAGCCATGATCATATTGAATGGCGGTGCTGGCTCGAAGGGCCGAATGCATGGGGCGGATATCCCGGGGGGGCAGGGGGGACTCGTCCCCCCCCTTGTTTTGAGAGGTGGGGGACAATCCCCCCCATTTTTTGTAATCCGGATTTTAAAACTCGGTGAATTCTACGCTTTCCGCGAGACAGTGGGAGTGGGACTGATGATTGAGGGCACCGATTGGACGAGAGAGACGTCGGTCAGCAGGCAATGGGGGGGGGACCATGATGATTCAGCGCGATGATTTGAGGAGGGAGGTGTCAGTCAGAGGCAGAAGTAGGGGGGTGGGACTGAGGATAGAGCGAGGTGATTGGAGGAGGGAGACGTCCTTGGAGCAAAGATCATAGAGCAGAGCTTGAATTGCATGCCCAGGTCATAGGTCACAAGCGAAAAACACTCTCGGCAGCCCTAGACACAGACCAACGCCTCATCCGCAGCCAGGATCGATCCCGGGTCTCCGATGCCACAATCGCTGCCGAACCGCCACTGGACCATCCCCGTCCCCACCCGAGTGCCCTCTCGCCCGGGGGTGGCCAGAGATGTCGGGAGTCAGACGGGAGCGGTGCCCCAAGGCTTACGGCCAGCGCAGAGAAGCAGCGCTAAATCCAGCTCAACTCTGCCAGTTAACCCACCAGCCCTACCTGGACTTACGGCAACGACGGCCCAGGTTTACATCCAGCGCAGAGAAGCAGCGCTAGCTCCATGGCTCCGGACTGGTGTCCCGTCAGTCCAGGCAGGGCTGTAGGTTAACCCGGCGAGACAGGCAGAGTTGAGCTGGATTTAGCGCTGCTTCTCCGCGCTGGCCGTAAGCCTGGGCCGTCGTTCCCGTAAGTCCAGGTAGGGCTGGTAGGTTAACAGGCAGAGTTGAGCTGGATTTAGCGCTGCTTCTCTGCGCTGGCTGTGGGCCTGGGGGCGCCGATCCCGTCCGACGTTAGGATTATTTAAAACTCCAAACATTAAGTCACACAGTTAGGTTTTAAATGAATCAGAGTCATGGAGATCATAGAGCGGAGCTTGAATTGGCCCGTTCATGGGGCTTTTCACCGCCCGGCCCAGCGCAGCTGGGATCTTCCATCGCCCCGCAGTCAAATTGCTGCGTCGAGGCGATCGAGGCTCCCGATGTTGACGCCCCCGCCGGGGGATGGAAGGCCCCGTGAACAGGCCGACTCAAGCCCCACGATTCGGGGCGGACGAACCTGCTGTTGCTGGAGTTCGGAGTCGGTCACCAACTAGGTCAGCTCCCGATGTTATGGTCCACAGCAAAGATACTAGACAGGGCCCACAGCCAAAGCCTCGCGTGCGTGCGCGCATGCGCGCGCGCGGCTGCCAAGAAATTGTGTCCCCCCCATGTTTGACAGCGATTTCCGTGCCTGGCCGAATGGCCTACTCCTGCAACTTTTTTTCTATGTTTCTAATGTGTATTCCTGAAACTCCTCCAAGCATACACTTGATCCCTTCTGCCTTGACTCGTCCCATCTCTCCTTTTTTCTGACTAAAGCCTCAATTTCTCTCATAATCCATGCTTCCTTACTCCCACCTGCCTTGCACTTCACTCGAATAGGAACATACATGCCCTGAACTCTTGTCATCACTGCAAACAACCTACTCCGATCAATTTTAGCTATTTCCTGTTTAATACCATCAAAGTTGGCCTTTCCTCAATTCAGAATTATTTTACTTGTGGGCCTTTATCCATAACTATTTTAAACCTAATAGAACAGTGGTCGCTGGTCCTAAAAGACTCACCCATGGACACTTCAGTCACATGCTCTTCCCAATTTCCTAAGAGTAGATCAAGCTTTTTCCTCTCCCTTGTTGGGCCCTCTACATATTGCTTGAGGAAATCTTCCTGGACACAAGTAACAAATTCGACCCAAGCCCTTCGCACTATGACAGCTGCAGTCTATATTGGGAAAGTGAAAATCCCCTACTATGAAAACTTTAGTAGTCTTGCAGCTGCCCCCAATCTCTTGGCATATTTATTCTTCTAATTCCAATTGACTATCTCAATAAGGTGATCATCCCCCTTTTATTTCTCAATCTACTCATATAGTCACACCGAACGAACCATCAGTAACGTGGTTGCAGACTACTACCATAACATGCTCTTTAATCAATAAAGCATCTTTTACCCCCATCTCTATCTCTCCTGTAGCACTTGTATCCTGGAACAGTAAGCTTCCAGTCCTGTCCCCCTTAGACAGGTTTTCATAACAACTACATCATCGCAGTCACACATACCTATCCATGCCATGAGTTTATCCACCTTACCCGTCAAGCCTTTTGGACCTGCATGCAACACAAAGCTTTTCACAGTACCTTGGGCAATAATAAACCTATGCCGAAGCCTAAGCATTAAATAAATGCAATTCAATCCAACAGTCCTTCTCGCTACCTGTCATGTACACGTCTATTCTGTCCATTGAACTTTTTTTCATCACCTTCCATTTTGACTACCAGCCTCTCATCTCCCTCAGTCCCGCATTGGATCCCATCCCCGTTACAAATCACCATGATGATAAATAATAAACCAAAGCAGCAGTATCATTTTTTCAGGAAAAATTGAAAATAGTAAAGATTAATTTTGCTTATCTCATTGCTTGATTCTTGATGTCTCTCGGAATATAAATGAAATATATGATGATGCACACTCATGAAAACACTATATTTATACCTGTTTTAGGTGTTTTGCTCAACATGGTTTTCAACCTACATAAATAACATAACAATAGACAATAGGTGCAGGAGCAGGCCATTTAGCCCTTCGAGCCAGCACCGCCATTCAATGTCATCATGGCTGATCATCCACAATCAGTACCCCGTTCCTGCCTTCTCCCCATATCCCCCGCTATTTTTAAGAGCCCTATCTAGCTCTCTCTTGAAAGCATCCAGAGAACCTGCCTCCACCACCCTCTGAGGCAGAGAATTCCACAGACTCACCACTCTCTGTGAGAAAAAGTGTTTCCTCATCTCCGTTCTAAATGGCTTACTCCTTATTCTTAAACTGTGGCCCCTGGTTCTGGACTCCCCCAACATCGGGAACATGTTTCCTGCCTCTAGTGTGTCCAAACCCTTAATAATCTTATATGTTTCAATGAGATCTCCTCTCATCCTTCTAAACTCCAGAGTGTACAAGCCCAGGTGCTCCATTCTCCCGCCATCCTGGGAATTAACCTTGTAAACCTACGCTGCACTCCCTCAATAGCAAGAATGTCCTTCCTCAAATTAGGGGACCAAAACTGCACACAATACTCCAGGTGTGGTCTCACTAGGGCTCTGTACAACTGCAGAAGGACCTCTTTGCTCCGATATTCGATTCCTCTTGTTATAAAGGCCAACATGCCATTCGCTTTCTTCACTGCCTGCTGTACCTGCATGCTTACTTTCATAGACTGATGTACAAGGACCCCCAGATCCCGTTGTACTTCCCCTTTTCCCAACTTGACGCCATTTAGATGGTAATCTGCCTTCCTGTTTTTGCTTCCAAAGTGGATAACCTCACATTTATCCGCATTAAGCTTCATCTGCCATGCATCTGCCCACTCCCCCAACCTGTCCAAGTCACCCTGCATTCTCATAGCATCCTCCTCACAGTTCACACTGCCACCCAGCTTTGTGTCATCTGCAAATTTGCTAATGTTACTTTGAATTCCTTCATCCAAATCATTGATGTATATTGTAAATAGCTGCGGACCCAGCACCGAGCCTTGCGGTACCCCATTAGTCACTGCCTGCCATTCTGAAAGGGACCCGTTAACCCCTACTCTTCGTTTCCTGTCTGCCAACCAATTTTCTATCCGACAGCACTCTAACATAACATAATTTATGCAACTCCTAACTTCAATCAACTCACCTGGATCAGGAAAACAGCAGAAAACGGTGCCATTTCAGACAAGCTGCTTGAGCACCTCAAGGCTCTCGTAATTTCACGATCTCCCGCAGCTGCGGGAGCCCCGGACTTTAATTTTCCCACGCTCGCTGTAAAACACCCGACCCGACTGAGGAACCCAGGTACGGTACCTGGAAACCCCGGGATGACCTCCAGAGCCGACGAGTTGGATCTCCCAGGAACAATGAAGCTGGAGCTGCCGACTTTGAAGATACCCCCGTTCGTTACGGAGCTGGAGCTGCCGTCTGTGAAGGAATCCCCGTTCCAGCGCAGGTTCGCAGAAACGGCAGGTACAGTAAGCACAGTACCTGGAAACAAAGGGGAGGCCTCCATCGTGTCCAGAAACGTGGCTGACGGACAGGACTTCAGGTCAGACTGAAGCGCAGGAGACTTTGACCCCCTCTCCCTAGTATCCTACTGGCCAACGTACAGTCCCTTGAAAATAAAGTGGAGGACTTAAGGGCAAGACTGCTTTATCAAAGGGAGCTGAGGGAATGCTCTGTGTTCTGTTTTACAGAGACATGGCTCACCCCCAGCTCCCCAGACTCAGCGGTCCAGCCTGAAGGGTTCTCCATCACCGTATGGACCGTACACTGGCATCTGGGAAAGGGAGAGGAGGGGGCGTCTGCCTCATGGTCAACTCTGCGTGGTGCTCAGACGTGGCAGTCCTGTCCAACTCCTGCTCTCCACACCTCGAACATCTGGCGGTGAAGTGTCCCTTCTACCTTCCGAGGGAATTCACCTCCATCATCCTGACCGCGGTCTACATCTCACCCCAGGCAGACGTCCATCTGGCACTGGAGGAGCTGCACGCCGAGGTCAACAAACACCAGACGTCTTACCCCGAGGCATTTATCACCATTGCTAGGGACTTCAATAAGGCAAACCTAAAGAAATCACTCCCTAACTTCCACCAACATGTCTCCTGCTGCACCAGAGGACCAAACACCCTCGACCACTGCTACACCACCATCAAGAATGCCTATCGCTCTATCCCTCGCCCTCACTTCGGTAAATCCGACCATACCGCGGTGCTGCTTCTTCCTGCCTACAGGCAGCAATTAAAGAGCGCACCCCCAGAGGTGAGGACAGTACAGAGCTGGTCGGGGGGGGGGGGGTGGGCAGAGGAACAACTACAGGACTGTTTGGAGTCTGTAGACTGGGCAATGTTCAAGGACTCGGCAACGGACTTGAACGAATACGCCACAGTCGTTACAGACTTCATTAAGAAGTGTGTGGAGGACTGCATCCCTACAAAAACTTTCCGAGTGTTTCACAATCAGAAACCTTGGATGAACTTTGAGATCCGCACTCTTCTGAAGACCAGACACCGGGCATTCATGTCTGATGATACAGTGGTCTACAAGAAGTCCAGATACGACCTTGGTAAGGCCATCAAAAAGGCCAAAAGGGACTTCTGCTCCAAACTGGAGCATGAGACAGATGTTCAGCAGCTGTGGCGGGGCCTGAATGCAATCACCTCCTACAAGGCAAAATCAGGAGGCAGCTCGAATGTCGGCGAAACATCACTCCCTGATGAGCTCAATGCGTTTTACGCACGCTTTGATAGGGAGAACACTGATGTGCCTTCCCGAGCTCCCATTCGCTGTGATGGTATTTCAGTCTCAGTCACAGAGGCCGACGTCAGGAAATCCTTCAGAGGGGTGAACCCTCGAAAAGCGCCTGGACCTGATGGTATACCTGGTCGTGTTCTAAAAACCTGTGCGGACCAACTGGCTGGAGTTTTTACGGACATTTTCAACCTGAGGTCTGAGGTTCCCACCTGCTTCAAAAGGGCATCAATCATACCAGTGCCCAAGAAGAGCAAGGTGACGTGCCTCAATGACTATCGACCTGTGGCACTAATGCCTGTGGTGATTAAGTGCTTTGAAAGGTTGATCATGGTGCAAATCAACTCCTACCTCGACAAAAACCTGGACCCACTGCAGTTCGCTTACCGCCACAACAGATCAACGGTGGATGCAATCTCGCTGGCCCTCCACTCCGCTCTGGACCACTTGGACAACAAAAACTCATATGTCAGGCTGTTATTCATCGATTACTGCTCGGCATTTAATACAATCATCCCCTCCAAGCTGGTTACCAAACTCGCAGAACTGGGTATCTGCGCATCCCTCTGCAATTGGATCCTCGACTTCCTCATTCTCAGACCACAGTCTGTTCGTATTGGTGGAAATGTGTCAGACTCGATAACAATCAGCACGGGAGCACCTCAAGGCTGCGTGCTCAGCCCCCTGCTGTACTCACTCTATACTCATGACTGCGTAGCCGGTCATAGTGCAAACTCGATCATCAAGTTCGCTGACGACACCACTGTTGTGGGACGTATCACTGATGGGGATAAGTCAGAGTACAGAAGAGAGATCGAGCAACTGTCCATATGGTGCCAGCACAATAACCTGGCCCTCAACACCAGCAAAACCAAGGAACTGATTGTGGACTTTGGAAGGAGTAGGATGGGGACCCACAGTCCCGTTTATATCAATGGGTTGATGGTTGAAAGGCTCAAGAGCTTTAAATTCCTGGGCGTGCACATCTCTGAAGATCTTTCCTGGTCCGAGAACACTGATGCTACTATTAAGAAAGCACATCAGCGCCTCTACTTCCTGAGAAGATTACGGAGAGTCGGTTTGTCAAGGAGGACTCTCTCTAACTTCTACAGGTGCACAGTAGAGAGCATGCTGACCGGTTGCATCGTGGCTTGGTTCGGCAACTTGAGCGCCCTGGAGAGGAAAAGACTACAAAGAGTAGTAAACACTGCCCAGTCCATCATCGGCTCTGACCTCCCTTCCATCGAGGGGATCTATCGCAGTCGCTGCCTCAAAAAGGCTGGCAGTATCATCAAGGACCCACACCATCCTGGCCACACACTCATCTCCCTGCTACCTTCAGGTAGAAGGTACAGGAGTCTGAAGACTGCAACGACCAGGTTCAGGAATAGCTACTTCCCCACAGCCATCAGGGTATTAAACTTGGCTCGGACAAAACTATGAACATTAATAGCCCATTATCTGTTATTTGCACTTTATCAGTTTATTTATTCATGTGTGTATATATTTATATAATGATATATGGACACGCTGATCTGTTTTGTAGTCAATGCCTTCTATGTTCTGTTGTGCTGAAGCAAAGCAAGAATTTCATTGTCCTATCAGGGACACATGACAATAAACTCACTTGAACTTTAACATTTACAGTATGACATTCCATTGAAATAGCATACTCATTTCATAGGCCATGCCCATACTAAATAAACTGTAAAAATTGTGCCTTTAAACTAAAGATAGTTTT
The DNA here is from genome assembly GCA_038087875.1 of Malacoraja senta. NCBI lineage: Eukaryota > Metazoa > Chordata > Chondrichthyes > Rajiformes > Rajidae > Malacoraja > Malacoraja senta. Next base: position 115,689,442 of record CM075977.1, on the reverse strand, counting down.
TCAATATATGACTAGAATTGCAATTTTTGGATCAGAGTTTTGCGAATCACTGTCATCCATTGATGAATATTTGATGTTTTAACAGGATGATTCTTTTGCAATAAAGTACATACCTGATGGGTTTTTAATTCTGTAAATCTTGTTCAATAACCCGTCAAACCGTTGGTTGTGAAGTGAACCATGTACTATGACTGTAAAATGATCTAGATAAATAGGTTATCTATCTAAATACAAAATAAGGGGCACAGTACCACATGGAAGAATTGTCTGTAACCGCTTGCCAATTATGCCTTTGTTTTATTTGCTTAAACAAAATCTTGTGAGGTGATAACGTTAAAACTAAGATGACATTGTCCAGGAGAAACTTCACATTCTAAACAGAAGGGTAAAACACTATTTGGGATAGAATACAGTTACATTAATAACAACTTTTAAGCAATTGGAGTTATGAGGATGTACTTCAGGGATTAATAAAAAAAAACTTCTTAAATAAATAATCCATTTGTCTGTGTGTCAGGTGGCGGTCTGGCCTGTTTGACTAATATGATTAGGATATAACCACCACAGCCCTAGGCAGATCTAATTTTAGCTTTAATCTACTTCTTAACCTTCAGAGAACTAATGTAAACAGTGCCTACCAGTGGTTAATTACATTAGAGTTTCTATTTTACTGAAGTGCAAGGACAGTGGTAAAGAATTAGCATGTAGCAGAAAAAGTTAACAAGATTACTGTGAATAATCAAGCCATTTACTTCTTCATTTAGGCTTTCTTCACACTTCACTCCCAGCTTCTGACTGTGCAGCAAAACTGTTAATTATTTAGCAGAAAAATGTGTGGGTTCTAAATTGGACTTATTTTTATTTGTGGGCAATTCTAGCATTTATTGTCTGTCCTTAAATTCCCTTGTGAAAGGGTGATGAGCTGACTTGATCTGCTGCAATATTTCCAGTCAGGGTGCATTTATACTGCAGTAGGAGAGGGAGCTCAGGTTTCGGGCCCAATGATAATGAAAGAACAATGATATATTTCCAAACGAGGATGATGTAAGGGGCATCTTTCCTTGTCCTTCATGGCAGGCACGATTCATGACTATGTGGCCAGATTCGGCTCCAACTCAAACTACAAATTTGCAGAACACACCACTGTGGTGGACCGGATCACGAACAACAGTGATACAGGAAGGAGGTAGAGAACTGAGTAACATGATGCCAGGACAAAAACCTCTTCCTCAATGGCAGCAAGACGTAGGAGCTGGTTATCGACTTCAGGAAACGTGGCAGAGTAAAAGTCCCAATCAGCATCAATGGTGCCAGTGTGGAAATGGTTGAGAGTTTCGTTCCTTGGCCTTAATAATACCAACGATATATTTTGGACCAACCACATTGATGCAACAGCAAAGAAAGCACGACCTATACATTCTCAGGAGACTGAAGAAATTTGGTATGTCTCCTATGACTCTAACAAACATCTACAGATTCACCATAGAAAGCATACTGTTGGAACGCATCACAGCTTGTTTTGGGAACAGCTCTGCCCATGACCGTATAAATTGCATGGGGTGCGGATGTTGCCCAGTCTATCTCACAAACCAGATTTCGCACCATTTACTCCATCTAACAACGCTGACTTGGAAAAGCAGCCAACATAATCAAAGACTTGTCCCACTTGGTCATTCCTTCTTTTTCCTGCTCCCGAGGGGCAAAAGATACAGGTGTGAAAGTGCTTCTCGGAAACAGCTTCTTTCTCTCTGTTACCCGGCTTCTAAATGGTCCTTCCATAAGCTAGGGGACTGACTGATTTACCTCTACGCCATTGCGGTAATTGGGCTTTGTCTACAGAATACAGAACCTGCACACTACAATGCTGAGAACTATATTCTGCACTCTGTATCTTCCCCATTGCTCTATCGATTGTACTTGAGGTTGGCTTGATTGCATTTATGTATAATACTATCTGATTTGATTGGCCAGCAGGCAAAACAAAGCTCTTCACTGTCCCGCTGTACACGTGACAATAATAATAAACTTAACGTAGTAGAAATCATGGATTTGGTTTAAGAATAACCCAGGTAAATAGCTGCAGTCCATTTTGTAGATACTGCACAGTGTACTGAAATATGCCCTGCCTGTCGTTAGGATTTACCTTATTAATTCTACTATGAACCTATTACAATGTGTGGACCAGATCTATTCCCTCGTGCATTCATATATTAGTACCTTCTGCCCTGGCTAATGGACAATAGTGATATGAGATTGTAATATGACAATTATTTCACATAAATTATGGCATAAGTGTAATCATTTAAATTACTGATTTAAGTGGATATTTTCTCATACTTTTATATTATATTCACATTGCTGGAGTTAAATTGTAGACTTCCTAAATGTCAACAGGAATTAGAGGAACAGATATACAAGCAAATTGGAGAAAGGTATAAAAAACCCGAGTTATGGTAATGGAAGATTTTAACTTTCCCAATATTAATATAGATTGCCATAATGATAGAGGCTTAGATGGGATTGAATTTGTTAAGTGCGTCCAAAAAATGATTTTTTTTTGGGGGGGGATAGAATATGTAAAGTGTCAGTTTAGTAGATTGGGAGCAGTTGCTTGTGTGCAAAACAACTCGGTTTCGGATAAACATGTTCTGTTAAGAGTAAAAGGCAAAATTAGCAAGATCAAGGATCCTTGGATGACTAAGGTTATTGGACATTTAATAAGGAGAAAAAGGAAGCATATGACAGGTGTAGGCAACTACAATCCAGGGAATCACTTGAAGAATATAGAGGATGTAGGAGGTTAATTAAGAAAGAAATTAGATGGGCATAAAGAGGCCATGAAATATAATATCCTTGGTAGTAGATAAGATTAAGGAGAATTCTAAGTCGTTCTATGTGTACTAAAAAACAAGAGTGTAGCTAGGGAAAGTGTGAGTCCCCTAAGAGGCCAAAGGGGTAATATATGTGTGGAGCAAGGGGATTTAAGCAAGGCTGTTCAGGAATATTTCTCATCTGTGTTTTCCATGGAGAAGATGGAGAGGATAGTGAATTTAGAAGGGATACATTCATAGTCTGGCGCATGCCAGTATTAATAAGGTGGAAGTGTTAGATGTATTAAATCACATAAGGATGGATAATTTTGGTTACATTATTCTCTGGGTGAAGTAGATCCCCTTAATATCCCTTCTCAATCCCTGTCCCTGATCAAAAATCTATGTCCTCTGATGTTATCTACTACCTATTATATGCTGAAAGCTTTCTACAGTTAACCTTATGTTTACCACTCATCATTTTATATACCTCAGCCATGTCCCTTCTTAACCTTCTCTGCTCCATAACTGAACAGCTCCATCCCAGTAAACATTCTAGTAAGTCTAATCTCCACCCTCTCCAGCACTATTACATCCTTCTTATACCTCGGTGACTTGACTAAGTACTCCAGCTGAGGCAGACCAAAGTTTTAGAAAATTGGAGCATAACCTACCTACATATGTATTTCAAAGGCCGCTACCCTACATGCCTTCCTAACCACATTATCTACGTATACAGCCGCATTTAAGGATTTATTGATTACTTATGGGCCCTAGACTCAAATTGCATGACTTCACATTTGACTGGATTAAAATCTGCCATTTTTCTGCTCATTTCACCTCCACACTGATATCCTCCTACAGCCTAAGACTGTATTCCACAATATCAACAATTCAGCCAATGTTTATTTCACTCGCAAACTAATTGATCATGCTTCCAACATTGAAGTATTTCACCTATATTACAAACAGCACTGTCCAGGTGAGACACAGTCACAAGTATCCAATTGGAAAATAATCTTCTACCAACAATCTCTGCCTCTGATTTTCAGGCCAAATTTGATTCCAGTTTGCCCTAGATCCCATGGGCCCTAACCTTTTGGACCAGTCTCCCCTGTGGGATTTTATCAATGGGTTTACTAAAATCGATGTAAACCACATCTACCACCCTGCCCTCATCAATACACTTGTTCAAAGAATTCAATCAAATTGGTCATACAGGATATGGCCTTGACAAAGCTTTATTGGTGGTCTCTGATTAGCCCCTGCATTTCCAAGTGGTCATTATTCATCTCCCTCACAATCTTTTACTTAGTATCATTCCTACTACTGGTGTTAGGTTCACCAGTCTGTAGTCACCAAGCTTTTCCCTGCTGCGCTTCTTGAAAACGTTTGCTGTACTCTGGGTCATCTGATACCTTACTTGTGTCCAGCGAAAATTTTAAAAACTCAGCAATTCGAATATATAGCATCAATGAAAGCAATGAGCACCTTTCCTAGATATGAATTACCATAACATTTATTGTGGCCGGTTTATGAGTGGGCTGGGAAATGATGTATGCCATCTCTGGGACATTTGCCAAGAATTACTTGCAAAATAGGAAGGCTGGGCAATGAAATGTGTTTATAATCCATTGTTTTAATTGATTTCATTTACATAACTAGATTACATTCAATTAGCATAATTTATACATAGAAATTTAAGAACATCGGAACAGAAATAGGCCATTTAGCCCCTCGAGCCTGTTGCACTATTCAATGAGATTATGATTGATCTGTGGTCTGACTCCACATACCTACTGTATTCCCACATTCCTTAAGATCTTTTTATTATCAAAAATCTTCAGATGCCATTACTAAAATAAGATTTTCAAATGCCTACCTCCCATTGCATTTAGAACTGCTTCCATATAACCATATAACCATTACAGCACGGAAACAGGCCATCTCGGCCCTTCAAGTCCGTGCCGAACATTTTTTTTAAATTTTTTTAAAAAATAAATACTTCCCCCTAGTCCCATCCACCTGCACTCAGACCATAACCCTCCATTCCTTTCCCGTCCATATACCCATGCAATCTATTTTTAAAGGATAAAATCGAACCAGCCTCCACCACTTCCACTGGAAGCTCATTCCACACAGCTACCACTCTCTGAGTAAAGAAGTTCCCCCTAATGTTACCCCTAAACTTCTGTCCCTTAATTCTCAAGTCATGTCCCCTTGTTTGAATCTTCCCTACTCTCAATGGAAAAAGCTTATCCACGTCAACTCTGTCTAACCCGCTCATAATTTTAAAGACCTCTATCAAGTCCCCTCTTAACCTTCTGCGCTCCAAAGAATAAAGACCTAACTTGTTCAACCTTTCTCTGTAACTTAGTTGCTGAAACCCAGGCAACATTCTAGTAAATCTCCTCTGTACTCTCTCTATTTTGTTGACATCCTTCCTATAATTAGGCGACCAAAATTGTACTCCATACTCCAGAATTGGCCTCACCAATGCCTTGTACAATTTTAACATTACATCCCAACTTCTATATTCAATGCTCTGATTTATAAAGGCCAGCACCCCAAAAGCTTTCTTTACCACCCTATCTACATGAGATTTCACCTTCAGGGTACTATGCACAGTTATTCCTAGATCCCTCTGTTCAACTGCATTCCTCAATTCTCTACCGTTTACCATGTACGTCCTATTTTGATTTGTCCTGCCGAGATGTAGTACCTCACATTTATCAGCATTAAACTCCATCTGCCATCTTTCATCCCACTCTTCCAAATGGCCTAAATCTCTCTGTAGACTTTGAAAATCTACTTCATTATCCACCACACCACCTATCTTAGTATCATCTGCATACTTACTAATCCAATTTTCCACACCATCATCCAGATCATTGATGTACATGACAAACAACAGTGGACCCAACACAGACCCCTGAGGCACCCCACTAGTCACCGGCCTCCAACCTGACAAACAGCCATCCACCATTACTCTCTGGCATCTCCCATTCAGCCACTGTTGAATCCATCTTGCTACTCCACCATTAATACCCAACAATTTAATCTTCTTAACCAACCTTCCATGAGGAACCTTGTCAAAGGCCTTACTGGTCCATATAGACAACATCCACTGCTTTACCCTCATCAATTTCCCTAGTAACCTCTTTGAAAAATTCTAGAAGATTTGTCAAACATGACATTCCAGGCACAAATCCATGTTGACTGTTCCTAATCAGACCCTGCTTATCCAGATGCTTATATATATATTATCTTTAAGTATCCTTTCCATTAATTTGCCCACCACTGACGTCAAACTAACAGGTCTATAATTGCTAGGTTTACTCTTAGAACCCTTTTTAAACAACGGAACAACATGCGCAGTACACCAATCCTCCGGCACTATTCCCGTTTCTAATGACATTTGAAATATTTCTGTCATAGCCCCTGCTATTTCTACACTAACTTCCCTCAATGTCCTCGGGAATATCCTGTCAGGACCTGGAGACTTATCCGTTTTCATATTTTTCAAAAGTGTCCGCACCTCCTCTTCTTTGAATCTCATAGTTTCCATTGCTACTCTGCATGTTTCCCTTACCTCACCTAATTCCATATCCTTCTCCTTGGTGAATACCGAAGAAAAGAAATTGTTCAATATCTCCCCCATCTCTTTTGGCTCTGCAGATAGCTGTCCACTCTGACTCTCTAATGGACCAATTTTATTCCTTGTTATCCTTTTGCTATTAATATAGCTGTAGAAACCCTTTGGATTTACTTTCACCTTACTTGCCAAAGCAACCTCATATCTTTTAGCTTTTCTAATTTCTTTCTTAATATTCTTTTTACATTCTTTATACTCCTCAAGCACCTCATTTACTCCATGCTGCCTATAATTATTATAGATCTCTCTCTTTTTCCGAACCAAGTGTCCAATTTCCCTTGAAAACCATGGCTCTTTCCAATTTTTACTATTTCCTTTCAACTGAACAGGGACATAAAGATTCTGTACTCTTAAAATGTCACCTTTAAATGTCCTCCATTTCTCTTCTACATCCTTCCCATAAAACAACATGCCCCAATTCACTCCTTTTAAATCCTTTCGCATCTCCTCAAAGTTAGCCTTTCTCCAATCAAAAATCTCAACACTAGGTCCAGTTCTGACCCTCTCCATAATTATATTGAAACTAATGGTATTGTGATCACTGGACCCGAAGTGCTCCCCGACGCTTACCTCCGCCACCTGCCCTGTCTCATTTCCTAACAGGATGTCCAGCACTGCCCCTTCTCTAGTAGGTACCTCTATGTATTGCTGCAAAAAATAATCCTGCACACATTTTACAAACTCCAAACCTCTGTCAAGCTTCTCAAGTTCCACTGCTTACTGGAAGCAGGAAGTAGCATGTGAGGCTGGGAAAGCACATTTCGGACCCGTAAACGCTCAGCATAGGAGCACCGCAAGGCTGCGTACTCTCTCCTCTCCTCTACTCTCCCTACACCAATGACTGCACCTCCACAGACACCTCTGTCAAGCTTCTCAAGTTTGCGGATGACACAACCCTGATTGGACTGATCCAGGATGGGGAGGAATCTGCCTACAGACAGGAAGTGACACAGCTGGCGTCCAGGTGCCATCGCAACAACCTAGAGCTCAATGCTCTTAAGACAGTGGAATTGATTGTAGACTTTAGGAGAGCTCCCCCTCACCTCACCCACCATCAACAACACCACAGTCACATCTGTGGAGTATTTTAAGTTCCTGGGAACCATCATCTCCAAGGACCTTAAGTGGTGGGCTACCATCGACTCCACAGTCAAAAAAGCACAACAGAGGATGGACTTCCTACGGCAGCTGAGGAAGCACAATCTGCCACAGGCAATGATGGTCCAATTCTACACGGCCATCGTAGAGTCTGTTCTCACCTTCTCCATCATGGTCTGGTTTGGCTCAGCCACCAAGCGCAACACCTGGAGGCTGCAGTGAATCGTCTGATCAGCTGAGAAGGTTACTGGCTGTAACCTTCCCTCCATTGATGAACTGGACACTGCAAGGGCCAGCAAGCGAGCGGGCAAGATCATCTCTGACCCCTCTCACCCTCTTTGAATCACTTCCCTCTGGAAGGCGACTCCGGACTGTCAAAGCTGCCACAGCCAGACATAAAAACAGTTTTTATCCATGAGTAGTTGCTCTACACAACAGCCAAAAATCTGTAGCCTCCCTTTGATCTGGTATTTTGTTGGTTCACATGCTTGATCAATGGTGTTTTATCATTAATGTTTTATTATTAATGTTTAGTGTTTTCTGAGCCATTCGTAACTCACTGTATGTCATGTTGTTACTTGTGGGCAGAGCACCAACACAAATTCCTTGTATGTGAATACTTGGCCAATAAACTTAGTTACTTACTTACTTACTTACTTACAATCTTCTAGTAACTAAAATTACCATTGACCTTAACCTTTTTTTTCTGCCATTGAGCCACTTGTTAATCCAACTAGGTTAAGTCGTTTGGGCACTGTCAAACACAAAAAATAAGATTATTTTGAATGGAACACTGCAAGTGATGAGGAGCCCAGAACCCAAAGAGAGGAACGTGGAGTCTGGCTAGTCATTTTGCCAGCACCTTACTCACCTCTTGCTCCAGGGTATTACTGAAACAGCCAAAATAAAATGACCCTGTGAGCAATATGACAGAAGCAAGTCAATATCAGATCAGACCTGAGCAGAGCTGCAGACCAGAGTGAAAGCTTTATTCCTAAGTCCCAATTCTGTAGGAGTTTCCCGGATATGATGTTGCCTGTGACATTAGCCCCTGGGCAAAATCAAAATGTCTTTTCTTCCATTTCAAGGCACCGTCCAACTAATGTGGATATTGTGCCCAAAGAAAATGGCCTTAAAGACCCATTGTCCCAACAGTGGCACTGGGTTGGAGTTGCAGGGGTCGGCCTATCCTGGCGACGCTGTTGATATCCTCAATTGCTGCTCAACTGGTCCGTGCCACTGCAGCTGCGTCCAATCTGTGCCCTCAGCATCTTGCCCAACTGACCAAGATCCTGCTGTAATTTTTGATAACCATCTTCGCTATCTACAATACCACCCACTTTAGTGTCAACTGCAAATGTACTCAAAATGCTTCTACATTCTCATTTAAATCATTGTTATAAACTGCAAGCAGCATTAGGCCCAGCACCAATCCACGAGACATACACACCACTAGTCGCAGGCCTCTGGCCCGAAAAATAACCTTGCACCATCACCCTCTACTTCCTTCTATGAAGCCAATTCTGTATCCAGTCACCTCACTGGATCCTATGCAATCTAACTTTCCAGAGCAACCTACAGGGAAGCAAATCTGCTGCCCTCACTTGGTCTGACCTGCTGAAAAAAAGAGCAGCCAGATAGCGCTATCAACTTCAAGCCACTTTTCCTGCATTAGTATTTCTGTAGTCATTGAGCTGGTATCCTCAGGTTTCCCACCATCACCATAAATATTTCAAGGAGAAGCTACAACGATTTCTCAAAGCATCTATGAATACAATGTTCCCTCCATCATGCACAATTAAAACTAAAGTGCGATAAAAGAATAACACGTGAACAAAGAAAAACACGGTGTATGCTAGTTAACTTCCATGTGTTCCAGTAGTTTATCTTTTGTTTCAGATTTCATTTTTTGCATCTCATTAATGGTATTATATTTAATAATAACACATCAAAAATGTTTCTAAACCTATTGCTACAGAGTTAGCCTTTCAGCTACATTGGGTTATTGAGCAATTTATACCATATGATATTTTGCCACTTTCATTGTACATTGTATTATTAGTTTTATATTTTGAGTTTTTTTATATAGTTATTATCAAAATCTGAATTCTATTATTATTGCTTATAAACAGTGAAGTCAGTGAATACACTAGTGTGGAACCAATCGATATTTCTAATAAATTTGTGGAATGAAGCTGCACTGTTTTGGTTAATAGATCACATATGTATTGATTCCAATGGAAATGCTTGTAAGACATTGTAATAATTAAAAAGTCAAAGAACGTTGGTTTAGACAGGAGGGGGTGTAGAAAAATTGGTTATTGACTAAATTTTTGGGGCTGAGTGAACCTGGGGGCTTTGCAATAAACTTCTTACATATAGTCATTATAAAATAATGCCTTAGACCATACACTTGATAGCCCGTCAATAACCTATTAAAGCAATGCAAATTTTGCTCTAAAAGAATGTATGTGGATTTTCAGCAAACACATCACAGCAATAAACCAAATGTTTAGAAATTATGTTTCAGTGGGATGCCAAAGGTTTAACTGCCTTTGTGGGAGGGTGAGGAGGGGTTTCTTTTATGTGCTGTTCTTATTCTCTTCTCCCCTTTTTATTGCACACACTGTTTATATTTTTCAAACATATGTCCATGATTGTTTAATATCCTGAATTAGATTTCAATACCATCTATGTTGACATTTATATTTGCATTCCATAATTTATAGGTTGCACATTCATGTACACACAGTCAGACTAGCCATTGTACACCAGGTTATATGGGAAGGACATTTGCATACTGTCCTTGGCCATTGTCCTTTTTTTTGAATAGTAAGTTCAGTGGAGGATACCTCATAAAATTACAGACTTCATATAAATCATATGTAGGAAAGAACTGTAGATGCTGGTTTAAATCGAAGGTAGACACAAAATGCTGGAGTAACTCAACGGTACAGGCAGCATCTTTGGAGAGAAGGAATGGGTGACGTTTCAGGTCTGAAGAAGGGTCTCGACACCGAAACGTCACCCATTCCTTCTTTCCAGAGATGCTGCCTGCCCCGCTGAGTTACTCTAGCATTTTGCCTCTACTTTTATATAAATCATGTTCCTCCCACTTGCTTAAGGATTAAATGTAGAAGCATTGGGCTGTGCAACACCAGCTTTGTCAAGTTATTTCCAGTTTTGTTCAAGTATCAGAGCTGTGTATTTTTCTTGCAAACTGAGCTATTTGGCAATTTGAATAGTTTGTAATACATATCCTGCATAAATGTTTGTAATACATATCCTGCATAAATAGTATCCAGTTAGTGACTTCCGCCCTTGTGTAATGCCAGATCTACCAAATCAAACCATGGCAATCCAGCTCATGTTATGTGTGAATCGTGCAAGGAGACCCTGGGGGTACCTGTCCCCAATTGCAAATATAGTAGTTGATATCTGTTGCATTGTTCGCTGATTCTGAAGCGAGGTTTCATTATGTTCAACAGAATGAAATTTCAGGACAAAACTTTACATGCTAAAATGCACATTTCACTGTAGTGTTCAGAAATAAAATTCTATTCCCGTTCATTATGGGGCGAGTATGCAGGATGAGCACCAGGCTTTTTTCAAGGACCAAAAGGCCATACGGACATAGGCCATAAGTACACAAGGATCATTTACTTTGAAAACCCTCTCACCAAAAAAGAGAGTAAAGACTTATTGAAGAGATGGATGATATCAACACCATCCTTAAAGATTTCCATTATTACTTCTCTGCCTGAATCCCTGGCAGCAACTCTAAAGATGAAGCAAGCCTTTATCTTCTGGTAAAGGCCATATTCCACACCAGGCTATTCCCAGCCATGCATGGTCTAGGCACAAAAGCATGGCAGACTGCTGAAAAACTTTCCAAAGCACAATATTGCCAATTTTAGTGCTCAATTTTCAGATAAAACTCAGTCGTAAAAGCATAAAAACATTGCATGATGTTATGGAACTGCTAGTTAAGGCTTTGATCTTTCCAATGATGAGGTGGAAACATCAACAGCTCATCCAACACAGAATGGCAGTTTAATAGTAAGATTAAACAAGAACTTACCTAAGTTTGAAGTTTGATCTTTATTTTATGAGGAGTTACGTAGGTGATTACGTGAAGAACCCCGCCAGTGCGCCTGCGTGTCAATCTTCAAAGCAGCGGTGTGAAATCACAAAAAACAACAACCGAAGTAATATAGTCTCATAATAAAACGAGTAATACAAGAACTTCCATCTGACCTTTATGATAGAGGGTAGGGTCGTGGTGGGCACGTAATCACCTACGTAACTCCTCATAAAATAAAGATCAAACTTCAAACTTAGGTAAGTTCTCGTTTAATCTTACTATTTTACTTCGGAGTCACGTGAGTAACTACGTGAAGATTTTAAAGATTTGTGATTTCATGCCGTGGATCAATCCCGGCTTCTCACTGCATAGATTGACTCGGAACGAGAATAATCAATCATGCATTCATAATAACATTTGTACCACAAACGCAGTAATTCATTTCAATAATGAAATGAATCAGATCCCCTTTAAACCAGAGGAATTTACACAGAACTTAAAATAGTTTCTGCAAACAACCCCGCATTAACAATAGGCCGATGGTAAAAATGTTGAAACATCAACTCATTGGACCACCCTGCGGCTGCGAGGATATGGTCGACGGGGACGTCTTTTGCCCTGGCCGCCGACGTTTCTGCTGCCCTAGTCGAGTGAGACGTAAAAACATAAGTGTTTATACCAGCAGCTGTTAAGACTTCTTTTATCCATCTGGAAATAGTCTGTATTGAAACTCTCTTGTGTGGTTTCTTGTGTGTGATCAACAACCCAGTTTCCGTATTTCTCAAATTCTTTGTGACCTCAATGTATTGTAACAAATATGTCTTAACACAGAGACAAGGATCATTTGGATATGCTGCTAGCATAATTTTAAATCCTGTCACACCTGGCCTAATTGGCTTTAGTAGGTCATAGATATAGAATGTAACCTTGTCTTCAGTTACTTCCATACTGTCTATTTGTAATTTTCCAAGTGTTTGCACTCGTTGTGCGGTCACTCATGCCATAAGCATGAATACTTTCATACTGAGCTTGGCCAAAGGTAAAGACACACTTGGTGACCATTCACGAAGTAGTTTCAGTACCACACTTACATCCCAAATTGTCATGTACCTAGGTTTCGGTGGTTTGAAATTAAAGATTCCTTTCATTAGTCTGGAAACAATTGGGTGCGACTCAATTGGGTTTCTTTCTGAATCCAGAACCAAATATGAGGACAATGCACTTCTTGCTGAATTAATTGCACTACAACTCAGACCTTCATCATAATAAAGTTTTGACAGAAATTCTAAACATTTGAAATATCTGCAGTACTATATTGCACATTCTTTTGTACACAGAACTCTTCCCATTTCTTAATATAAGAAAGGTACTGTTTTTGAGTGTTCTTCCTCCAGGCTGCCGTAAGCATGTCCACAGTACGCTCAAACAGTCCTCGCCCCAGAAAAGACCTTCTTAAAACCTGCAAATCAACAAATCCAAACGATCATATAATGGATGTTGTTCCCCTGTTACAGGGTGCAGCAAAAAATTACTCCTTTTTGGGACTTTCATCAACATTTGTGTTGTTAATTCTAATATCAACGGATACCATGGCTGTGTAGGCCAATCTGGTACTACCAACATCCCTGAAGCAGCATTTTGCCTGATTTTAAGCAAACATTGGCTCATGAGGCAGAAAGGTGGAAATATATATGAAAACATACCACCCCAATGTAGCGAGAAAGCATCAATCGCCACTGCTCCTGGATCTGGTTCCCATGAGACATATCTCGATAGCTGATGATTCAAGTCGATGTCGGGCATTCCAAATCTGATTACTATATCATTGAATACCTCTCGATTCAACATCCATTCTTTATTATCATGGAACTTTCGTGACCAGGTGTCTGCTATCGTGTTCATTCTACCTGGTAGATAGATAGCTGAAATCCAAATGTTCTTTTCAATACACCAAGACCCAAGTTGATTAGCCATTTTGTCACATGACACCGACTTAATTCCACCCATATCATTAATATAGGCAACTGCTGTTGTGTTTATCAATTTGAACTTGAACATGCCTTTTAGTTGTGTTAGAACAATAAGCTTGGAGTCCATAGAAACATCCTAAAAGCTCCAAATAGTTAATTCCACATGTCTGCAGTAACAATTACTCTTCCTGATTCCATCTGCCTCCGCAGCTAGATGTTAAGTCAGTTGCACCCCATCCTAGTGCACTGGCATCAGTTTGTAATATCATGGAAGGTTGTTCAATCAGCACTTTGCCGGAACTGCTTGAGACATGTAGAATGCACCACTGCAGATCAGAAACAGCATTTGTTGTTAGTTGCATGGTTCTATCAAAATGACCAGCATTCATTCTCAGTGCCTGTTGTTTAACTCTCTGCAGCTGTTGATAATGTAATGGTCCGTACTGGACTGCTGGGAATCTACTAATTTTCCCAGTACTCGAGCCACCTGTCTGATTAAGGGTTTTTGCTCGTTTAACAGATTACTGCAATCTTTAATCAACTCCACCCTTTTTTCACTGGGCAAAGTAATTTTCATTTGGGCTGAATCAATTGTGAACGCCAAATAATCAATTGAGGTACATGTTGTTAACCTTGATTTCTTTGGATGAATTTAGAAAACCCCAAACTTTCAAAAGTTGATTTCACAACTGCAACAGATGCTTCTGTTGACTGTTTTGTCCTTCCTATAATCAGGACATCATCCAAGTATGCCATTAGTACATGCCCCTGGCTTCTCAGCAACCCCAGAATTGATTTTAACAATTTTGCGAATATTCTGGGAGCGGACGTTAACCCATTTGGCAGAGCTTTGAACTGCCCTAACTGGTTCATCCATGTAAATTTAAGATACTTCATATCTTCCAAGTGAACAGACACTGAATAATATACATCTTTTAAATCTATAGTTGCCATAAAACTTGCTTCTGAGATAAGTTGTTTGGCAGTACAAATGTCTCCATTTTTAAATGTTTAAGTTGAACAAAAGGATTAAGACTTGTCAAGTCTATAATAATCCTACATCCTCCATCCTTTTTTGATCGAGGGAATATATTTGACACAAATTGGTGAATTTGGTAGACTGATTCTTCAATAACACCTATTATATATAGGGTTTGAAGCGCAGCTTGAACCTCCATCACTTATTTTTGTGCAAAGTGGAGAGTTCTGCTAGGAACATGCTGGACAGGCAAATCATAATTTGGATTGAATTCAATTCGAAATCCTTGTATATTATTCAGAATTACCACATCTGAAGTAATCATCTTCCAATTGTTATAGAAGAGACGTAATCTGCCTCCAACTTTTGGACTTAATCCGGTTAGTATGTTCCCATGAGAACCAGGTCCACCTACCTCTTGAGTCATTTGAGTACTCTGAGATCCCTGGATTCTCCCGGAAGCACCCCCACTGGTTCTTGCTCCCGCTGCAGGCCGCCAGCTACGTCCCTGCGTTAATGAGCGACTTGGTCCTGGTCCAGGATCCGTATGACGTCTGAAAGGTTACTTCCTCTTTACAGACTTTACAATCATTGATGTTTTCATCAATCCTGTTTTCGCTTCATCTTCCAACTCTTTAATACGTCTCCCGAGATCCTCTCCAAAGAGTAAGTTGGGTAATTGTACATTACTTGGTTTGCAGAGTGCTGCGAATTTCGGATTCATAGTAGGCCATATAGCACCTTTCCTCAGACAATTGATCTCGAAGTGGGTGCTGCATAGCAACACCAGTGCTTCCTGATGCAACTCCGTCATCTCTTGGCTTTTATCCGCTATTCTGGCAAAAGCAGTTATTCCAGAACCCAGCAGCTTTAATATTCTCTGCAATTTCAATTCTTGAGTTCTCATACTCAACTCATATTTTCTTGCATTCTCATCCATCTCCTGCTGTTCCAGCTGATGGGAAACCAAGTAATTTATTAGGGAGGCCAATTCTTCTCCTAATGGCTCTCCTGACCCTGACGGGGCAGCGAATCATACTGCCAGGGATGGAACATCTGGCAGCTTCCATTCTTCGCCTTGTACAGCCTCACCGTCAGAGTCGGGGTCTGAAATCTCATGACCCGTGGCACGCTCCTCATCCCTGGGGGTGCATTCTATCAGCCCTGTACCAGGAGCTGTTGAGCTGCTTTCAGCAGCTTGGATTTCAGTACATTCTTACCTGAGTGTGCTTCGCTCCAACAGCCTATGTAGCAGGCTTTCCATTTGGGCAATACGCTTAAAAGCAGTATCTTGCCCTGGAGCTTCTTCCATTTCCATTTCCTGGGACTCCTCCTCCGTGGCCCATTTCGATTTGAACTTGGCCTTGCGCCCGACAGGGCGCTGACTGCCCCAGGTCCACAGTCGCTATGCACCTGCTGGCGACTGTACCGGGGTTAGAGGCTGTTGGTCGCTAACCGCAGACTCCCGACTTTCCGTCGGCTGAGTCGCTCGCCTCTTCCCCCTGCCCGTTTTTTCCATGGCATCTGTGGAAAAAATCCCCACAGACCCACAGTAAACGGACCTGAAAATACTGAAAAAAGTTTTTACTTACCTTGTAGTTAAAAAACTACAAATCCATCACGTCCGTTTGCGTCAAGGCGTCTGATGTAATGACGCGCAGGCGCACTGGCGGGGTTCTTCACGTAGTCACTCACGTGACTCCGAAGTAAAACATAACTCCTGCAGTGGAGATGTCAAGAAAGATGTCTATAGATGAAGATGTTAAGAGATAGAACTAGGTGCAATCAGTCTCTTGCTAGAACCTGATTTGGGCGTGCACGACAACATAGGAGTATGAATGAGTACTCTAGAAATTAACATGATTAACATTAGGGACTGTTAAGCATGAACCTGATGGGAGTTTTAGAAGAAAATTGGACACTGAAGTCAATGAATGGGGCAATAACTCTTTGATAACAAAGGAAGGTTATAAATGGGACTGTTGCTAGTTAAGATCATTTGGTCAAGATAAAATTATTAAAGGACGGCTTGTGATGACAGAAGGTTTTCGGGTACAAGTGTTAAACAGCAACCATGTAAAATATGAGCTAGAGTCAGAGCAGAGAGGGAATTTGACTGATCATATGTTTTGTGGGAATTGGAATGAGGTGACAGGTTTTTTAGATGAATGATTCAATGAAATATATACAGGCATGCAGCATTTTACACGTGCTTGATTTACACGTTTTAAGAATAACAAGCTTCTCTAATTACTACAGAGGTTTAATTTACGCATTCCTATTTTCAGAATTACGAGCTCAACTATATGTCTGGCACTAAATGGCAGCGTAGTCACATGCTGTGCCTGGCATATATTTGATTTACATGCTGCTTTTCAAGCACATAGTGTAAAATGCATGGTGCCTGTATTATATGGGTGTATGTTCTGTGTTGTGGTTTTTGATACATTGTTGTGCAAACCTTTGTTGTTAAGTTTAGACTGCCTGCAATAGAAAAGTATATGTTTGAAAGTTCAATTCTTGTTTTACTAAATAGCAATAGAAAAGAGGCCCTGAATGACCTGCAACTGTTGTTACAGACAGGATTAAACCATTGGTATAGATGGACTTTGTGTTTCAGAGAATTGCAAGTTTGGGCAGTGAGGAAATCTGGCAGCCACTCAAGCTGTGGAGTGCACAGGCTGCATCAGGGCAGGATTCAAGTGGACGTGAGACATGCAAAGCTCTCAAAGGCAAAATTGGGAAGAGAGTATAAAGGAGACAGGCGACTTTGCCCATGGAATCTCACAGCGGCATTATTGGTGAAATAGTGGATAACCCATTTGAAGAAGAATTTGAAGCTCGGGTTAAATGGTGACCTTAGCAGTTAAATGCATGATCTTTCAAGAGAAACTAAACCAGACCTTCAGCCAATACATTAATGGTTACAGGTCAAAGAGATTACAAAATGAATGAAAGATTAGTGAGCTGTGCTGAAATTGTATGGTATTGAGTCAAAAGCTGATATTCCCAGAGGTGATATTGCAGTGTAAGTTGGCAATATCAATGAAGAATACACTTTTTGGAACATAAAGAATGTTTTTCAAAATCCAAGAGTTTGTAATGTTGACTGTTCAGGTGTCAGCAGGGAGGAGCTGTACACATGTCACTTCTCCATGAGGCAACTAGAAAAGCAAATATGCTTATTTGCTGTCGTCTACAGCTACAAATACTATGGCTACTTGTGTGGTATGTTTATCCTTGTTACTTGCTGGAAATTTCTTAGAGCTTGGTGGGAACAAGGAACTTATTGCAACACATGCTAGCAATGTTTTAAAATTAATATCCCAAGCCGTTCCCTCACCATTCCTGTGAACTGTACACTGCAAGGGCCAGGAAGCGAGCGGGCAAGATCATCTCTGACCCCTCTCACCCTGGCCACAAACTCTTTGAATCATTTCCCTCTGGAAGGCGACTCCGGACTGTCAAAGCTGCCACAGCCAGACATAAAAACAGTTTTTATCCATTAGTTGCTCTACTCAACAGCCAAAAATCTGTAGCCTCCATTTGATCTGGTATTTTGTTGGTTCACATGCTTGATCAATGGTGTTTTATCATTAATGTTTTATTATTATTAATATTTAGTATTTTCTGAGTCATTCGCAACTGTCACTGTACGTCATGTTGTTACTTGTGGGCGGAGCACCAAGGCAAATTCCTTGTATGTGAATACTTGGCCAATAAACTTACTTACTTACTACATCTTATTGTAGTCAGAAGGGAACAGTTGAGCCTGGGAGTCATATAGTCATAAAATCATGGAGATGCAGCATGGTATCAAGCTGTCTAACTTTGGTCCACCAAATCTGAACAGACCATTAAACACCAACTTTTACAATGACCAAACCCATTTTACTCTATCCACGTTGCTGTCAACTCCCCTCATTCCCATCAGTTAGTGCTCATCTATACATGGAGGAGGTAGACAAATAATATACCACAGCACACATCTTAAGGATATGGAATACAATCACATACCTAGGTAGACACAGAGAGAACAAGCAAACTGCATACCGATGGCATCGAGGTCAGGTTCAAAGTTGTTTTGCTGGAGCTGTGAGACCGCAGTTGCTCCAACCACTGTGTCACCTAACAGCTCACTCTGAAGGACATTTGAGCAATGAAGATCTACCTCCCACACTTCTTCAGCTGATGTATTATCATCTTGAACACCACTTGGAAGAGGTTCTCTGGTAACAAGCGCACAAATTGTATTTTGGGTGATGGCTACCATACAACTTTGGTTACACCACTATTGGCTGAGTTAGATGACTCCTGAAGGACATACCAGTAGCAGGTAACAAAACAACTAGGACAACGGAAAACTTTACTTGACCTCGTTCTCATTAATATTCTTCATAGAGATTCATTCACTGTCTGTGACAATAAATATTAAAATTATCATTGCATATTATTGGCTGCAGTAAATATGTGTCTTACCACAATCTAACTTTTTAGCTCACATAATGCATATACTATCAGTACTATGAGGTCAAGAGTCCAGAAGAGCACACCAAGAAGAATACCAGGCATACCTAAAATGACATGCCATTCTGATAAAACTATTGCTCGGTGGTAAAATAGTATAAATAAAATTAAACAATCCCACAAATGATCTGAAACATGGAGTCTGAATGGTGGTGGACTACTTGACAGTTAACAGGAGGAGAAGGAAGAATAGACATCCACATCTTTGGTGATAACAGAACCCAGACATGAGTGCAAAATATAAAGAGTTTGCACTGAAATTTCAGCCTGAAATGCCAAGTGAATATTCCATCTCGGTTTCCTCCGGATATTACTAAGGCATTGAGGACAACTAATTTAGCTTGCTCCAAATAAAATTAATAAATAACTGAATATGTGGAGCTCACTGAAGTATGGATCATCACAATATTCCAGATTGATGCTGAAGATGTGTGCCAGAATCAGCTGCGCCTATAAAATATCTTATATCATTCATGTTTATCTGATCTGAAGTGGAAGAATACCCCTTCCCCCACCCCACCAGATATGTCATACAAACAAAAATCAGTACGGATGTTGCCAACATTACTTTCAAGCAACATCTATTGTCCAGTAATCTGTTCTTTGCTCTATTGTTTGAGTTGTGCCTGAACCCCACCTTCATTACCAAAGATCCTATAGCAAGCAAGATGGATCACTCGATGAAAAAGACATAGTACGGTCATGGGCAGATTCCTGGGTAATTTTAGGCCCCATTTCCGTAACCGGCTTCCGCCTCCGCACCAAAGATCCCATAGCGGAGCAAAGATAACTAGTGCGGAGACGGAAGCCGGTTACGGATACATCCTCGTAAAAATAAAAGTTATTTGGTAAAAATCTTTTCCTCATTTTCAGAATTTAAATTTATTAACACAAACTGTCCCCCGTAACGTTGATTACACTGCGAGTCGGATCGTGTCAGGTCGGGTTACGGAAATGGATGAAAAAAATGCCCACGCTCCGTTCCGTTGCGTACTACACGTCAGCCCATTGCATTTAGCAGGAGTGATCTATCTTGCTCCGCTATAGGTTCTTTGCTCATTACAGCCTTGCCAAGCAGTGACACAGGAACAAAAATGAGAGTAACTGTCCATAAGATCAAGACCCCACAGAGCATTAAAGAGTGAGAGAAAAATTTAAATTTTTGGGAATCTTTTGGACGGTATGTTGCCAGGGATGTCCCTAACCGATTGCAGAAATTTCTCATGGGGGAGGGTGAGCGTCCAGATGTCATTATACATATTGGTACCAACAACATAAGAATAAAAAAAAGATGAGGTCCTACAGAGACAATCGAGCGAGTTAGGCAACAGATTAAATTGCAGGATCTCATGATGTGGTAATCTCTGGATTCCTTCCGGTGCCATGTGCTAGTGAGCATAAGAATAGGACTATAGGGCAGTGAATGCATATCTGTGGAGCTGGGACAGAGATTCAGGTTATTGGACCATTGGGATAACTTGTGGGGCAGAGTGATCTGTGCAAGAGGGAAAGGTTGCACGTGAACTGGAGGGATAACAATATCCTAGCGGAGAGATTAGCTACAGCTACACAACAGGGATTAAACTAGGCTGGCGGGTGGGACTCAAAAGCAGTGGTGAGGTAGATGAGAAGGTTGAGGCAAATACAAAAGTTAAAGAGATCAAGTTCAGTTGCTGATAGCAGCATATCAGGGAGTGAGGGAAGTCTGATGGTTGAAAACTATTTATTTCAATGCAAGAGGCTTGTCAGGTAAGACAAATGAACTCAGGACATGGATAGGAACATGGGACTGAGATATAGGTATTACAGAGATATATCTGAGTGAGCATCTGGACTGGCAGTTCAATGTTCTGGGGTACAGGTACTACTGGAACCATAGAGGTGAAGGTAAGAGAGAAATGTTTTAGATTAGGGAGCACATCACGGCATTATTCAGAGAAGATATTCCTGGGGTATTGTAGGCTACATGAGGCTAGATGGGCAAAATTGAGAAAAATACAAAGGATGAGCACTTTGATAGGATTAGACAAGAGCCCCTGCCCCTGCCCTCCCATGTAGGCAGATCACAGATTGCTGCAAAAAATGATAGAGTTGCAATAGTGAGGGGTTTTAAATTGGGACTGCCATGCTGCCAAGTGCTTCGATGAGGTGGAATTTGTGAAGTGTGTTCATGGAAATGTTTTCAATCACTATGTAGAAGGGCCTACTGGAAAAAGAGCAAAACTCAGCCTGCTCTTAGAAAATGTGGCTGGGCAGGTGATTGAAGTGTTTGTGGGGGTTCACTTTGAGACCAGTGACCATAATTCTACTAGTTTTAAAATAGTTATGGAAAAAAATTGGACTGGTGCAAATGTTGAACTCCTAAATTGGTGCAATGCTCCAAATTTTGATGTTATTATACAGGAACCTTTAGAAGGTGATTGGGTGCAGTTGTTTGCAGGTAAAGGATGCCGGGTATGTGGGAGGCTTTTAAATGTGAGATAGTGAGGATTCAGGGCCAGAATGTTTGTATTAGAGTGAGTTGCAAGGCTGGCAGGAATAGGGAACGCTGAATGACAAGTATATGTTCTGGATCTGCTCAAGAAAAGTAAGGAAGCATATATAAGGTATAGTACAACAGAAGAGGAAAATCAGGTGGGCAAAAGGGGACATGAGATAACTTTGGCAGGTAAAGGAGAATCTAAAGAGATTCTACAAGTATGCTAAAGGAAAAGCATAGCTAGTGAAAGGTTAAGGCCCCTTAAATATTATCAAGGTCATCAATGTGTGGAGACAGGAGATGGGCAAGATGCTCAATGAATATTTCCCATCGGTATTTACTGTGGAGAAAGCCATTGATGCTGGGAATCTCATGGGAGATTATAGCGATGTCTTGAAAAGAGTACAGAAGAGGAGGTATTGGAGGTCTTAAAGCACATTAAGATAAATTGTCAGGACCTGATCAAATGTATCCTACGACATTGTGAGAAACTAGGGAAGAAATCATGGGTCTCCTCGCAGAGATATTTGTATCATCAATAGCCACAGCTGATATACTGGAAGACTGCAGCAAAGCTGATGTTGCCTTTCAGTTTAAGAAAAGCAGAAAGGAAAAGCCTAGGAACTACAGCCTTACATCAGTAGAAACTAGGAACCAAGTGCTGGTTTACAAAAAAAGACACAAATGCTGGAGTCTGCCTGACCCACTGAGTTACTCCAGCACATTTAGCCGTTCATCAGTGGTTGGTAGATTTCTTGAAGGGATTCTTAGAGATTGACATTGCTCCAAAAATTAAGCAGTCAAGCTTGTGTGCAAAATGTCCAGGACCAGGCTTGCGCTGATAAGTGGCAATTAATATTCATTGCCACATAAATACTGGACACCATCTTCAATAAGATGTCTAACCACTCCCTTTGACATTAATTCGCATTACTGTGGATTATCTTAGGGTATCATTGTCCAGAAACATCAACAAAATAGCTAGTAAGAGCAGATCAAGATATTTTGTACCGTGACTTCTAACTCCTATACAGTTTCCAAAATTCCCAAGTCAGAACTTTGATGATTTTGTTTGCATAAGTGCTACACTGAAGATACTGGAACCTTAACAACTTCCAGGAGAAAGCAGTCTCTTGATTTGTACTCCATCTCTCACCTTAAACATTAACTTTTTTCACCACTGTTGCACCATGACTGCAATGAGTATCAGCTTCATGACGCACTGCTGTGACTAATCAGGGCTTTTTCAACAGTGTTCCCAAACCTGCAAACCGTACCATGTAAATAGATAAGGCAATAGACGCATGGGAACATCACCTCCTGCTAGTTGCACACCATCCTGATTGTGAAGGAGAAGCAACATGTTTTTCATCCTCTGGGAGAAAATGCAGGCACTTACTGACTAAAACTTTAGGAGCACCTTCACCAAAGGGTTCACAACAGTTCAAAAAATAGCTCACTTCCACCTTTTCAAGATCAGTTGTGGAAATGCAACAAATGCCATACTTGGCAATAATGGCTGTGAATGTTTAAAAAAGCAGATGGCGTTGATGAAATTAAGGGAAAGCGTAATGCATGAGGTGAAGAGAATAGATGGAAATGGAGACCTTGTAGGGAAGAAATAATTAGAGATGAAAGAAATTGAAATGGAAATTTTTTAATCTGAAACAGAAATAGAAAAATCTGCAACACTCAGAATGCCTGTGACCGCCTTATCAAAAAGGTTTTGATGAAAGACTGAAACACTGACTTTGTTTCTCTCTCCACAAATGCTGTCTGACCTGCTGTGTGTTTCTGATAGTTTCCATTCTTGTATCAGAAGTGAAAATGTTTATAGTTATGTGGTATAAAAACCACTCTGTTAACCAGATAAGTTAAGAGTGTTTAAGAATAAGGGGTAAGCCATTTAGAACAGAGACAAGGAAAAACTTTTTCTCACAGAGAGTTGTGAGTCTGTGGAATTCTCTGCCTCAGAGGGCGGTGGAGGCCGGTTCTCTGGATACTTTCAAGAGAGAGCTAGATAGGGCTCTTAAAGATAGCGGAGTCAGGGGATATGGGGAGAAGGCAGGAACGGGGTACTGATTGGGGATGATCAGCCATGATCACATTGAATGGCCGTGCTGGCTCGAAGGGCCGAATGGCCTACTCATGGCACCTATTGTCTATTGTCTATTATTTGTCATATGTACCGGCAACGAGACAATGAAAGTCTTACTCGATGCAACTTAACAGGCCTGTAAATGTAATAACCACAGATAAACATATAATAATCAAAAAACCATGAATGAGTAACTATAATATTAGGCAATCACAATCGTGCAAAACCGAAGTCCACAGTACAACCAAAGATATAGTCCAAAAAAAAAAAAAGAAGATATAGTCCATATAAGATCGTAGTGCAGAGGTTAGTGCTGTGCATTGCTCAGGAACTTGATGGTCACTGGGAAAAAGCTGTTCTTGAACCTGGTTGTCATGGTTTTCAGGCTCCTGTACCTTCTTCCCGATGGTAGTATCAAAATGAGAGCATGGCTAGGGTGGTTTAGGATTTGAGATTATATTGGCTCCCTTCTTGAGGGAGCCCCTCCTATAGATCCTTTCGATGAACCTGTGATAGACCAGGCAATGCCTATCACACTCTCTGTAGTCTCCTTTGTTTCTGGACATTTGAGTTGGCAAACCAGGCCGTGATGCAACAGAACAAAGGTAATAGGGTTGCTGATCTAAAGAAAATTATAAAGAAAGGAAGGGAGGAAGGGATGCAAAAACATATACAAAAACAGGGATGTAATGTGGAGGCTCTATAAGGCGCTGGTAAGGCCGCATTCGGAATATTGTGAGCAATTTTGGGCACCATATCTGAGGAAGGATATGCTGGCTCTGGAGGGGATACAGAGGAGGTTTACAATAATGATCCCAGGAATGCGTTGGTTAACCTATGATGAGCGTTTGTTGGCACTGGGCCTGTACTTGCTGGAGTTTAGAAGAATGAGGGGGGACCTCATTGAGACATACAGAATAGTGAAAGGCTTAGATAGAGTGGATGTGGAGAGGATGTTTCCAATAGTGGGAGCGTTTAGGGGTCATAGCCTCAGAATTAAAGGATGTTCTTTTAGGAAGGAGATGAGAAATTTCTTTAGTCAAAGGGTGGTGAATCTGTGAAATTCGTTGCCACAGAAGGCTGCAGAGGCCAAGTCAGTGAATATTTTTAAGGCAGAGATAAATAGATTCTTGATTATTACAGGTGTCAGAGGTTACGGGGAGGGCAGGGGAATGGGGTTAGGAGGGAGATAGATCAGCCATGATTGAATGGTGGAGTAGACTTGATGGGCCGAATGGCCTAATTCTACTCTAATTCCTTATGACCTTATGAACGTTGTTTGACAAGGAACGTGTATTGGAGCTCTCTGATAATAAACTAATTCCAGTGAAGGTTAGTTGATCCCACCACCAATCCTTCACTGCCTCATTATCTTACATATGGTGGAGGTGACCCAGATTTCATATTTAGTACATACTGTGACCTGTATGATTGCCAAGGATAACCACCACTTACTACATTTTCACCTTCAAAGTGTGTTAAATTGCAAAAAACATTGAAAATAATATCGTGTTCATGTATTCCGTTCCTACATTAATGGTTCCACCCACGGTGAGTGCTTTAGATACCCAAATACTAAATGTTGAGTAGAAGAAGCAATTGTGAAAGCAGTGGATGATAAAATGTTGAGGATAATAGGTCAAGATTTAAAACTGTAGACCACATAAATAATAGAGGTGAATAATCAGACCAGAGCAATCTATCAGTTAATGAGCCATATAATTTAGTGAATACAGCAGCTGGTATCAGGGTATAAATATAAATTTGGATAAACTATTTTTATCAGTTATTATGATTAATGGAATTGTATCAATAGTCTACAATGGAGTCATATTAATAATCAATAAAATATTTAAAACAATACAGCAGCTGCAATATTCCATCGCCTTCATGCCACTAGATGGCATTGAGAGTCTCCTATAACGTGACCCATTAGATATGGTTGGACTGGGCTAATAAAACATGACAGTCTCCCTGTACTCTTGTAGTCTCTCCATCAGTTGATACCAAGGTACAGATTCTAATCGACAAAGGCACTTGATTTGAAGTGCACTGAAACATCAAAACATAAAAACCGACGAAGGTGTCAAAATAATAGGCATTTTCATATCCATGCAGGCAGCAGTTTAGAGAACAGGGGTAGATTTGCACTTTCCCAATAGTTCTGTAGTTTAGCAGAATCTTATTAATGCTGTCTGATTTTTGTTCCATGATAGATTCATTTATCTGATTGAATTGAAAGGTTACCCCACAAAAGCTTGAATTAGGCCTAAGTGCCAGAATGTAAACTATGATTCCCTTGATATAAACCCATTTTTAACCTTCAAATGAACTTCATGCTTCTAGTATCTACTTATTTAATAATTTGGCTTTCCATGAATCTGGGACAATACTCTCCTGTACTTCCCTGAAACATCCCCGTCTCAACTTAAAAGTAATAGTGCTTGAGCTACTTTTTTCTTCACCTGTTTAAAATTAACTGGCACCTCCTACTTGCACACCAGCCCCACCATCACACTGTGAAGCAACGGTCACCTTTTCTGGGCATATTCAAAGCCATGAAGAAATGACTTCTCTTTCAGCTTTCAACCCACTGGGAAAAGACTTGCAGATCTGTGCTGCCCCACCAGCACAAAATGAAATTTTAGGGGTTTTCCTTCTCCCTTCACACATTGAGAAAATAGTTGGGTCTTATTACAGGCATATGCTATACTGTTTCTTTCAATATTACTGCCACGGAGTACATTTCTGTTGTAAGCTATAATACCTTCCTTTCTTTGCTACTTTTTGTACTGTCAAAGTGCTTTGATTGATTATTGCATCATTGTTAATGGTTCTAAATAACTTATATGTATGAATAAATATGGTCAAAAGAAAGCAAAAATATATTTTTCTAAAATATTTCTCCTTATAAATTGAACTAAAATAATGGCTGATAGGATTTGGGCTTTTGATCCATTTCTTTGAGATATACTTTCATTCTGCATGTCTTTCTTGAATAACGATAGCAGATTTTTAAGATAAAGTTATTTCCTTATCATTAATACAATGTTTATTACTAGTGTAGCAGCCAAAGTGTAAATAGAATCAGCGCTGCCTATAGCAAAACAGGTTTGATTTGCTAAGCTCACATTCTAAAGTACACAAATTTGTTCCACCAAGCTTTACGACGGTTTGCAGATGGGCAATGATTAATCAGAAAGCTAACTGTGAAGTAGTTTGCTATTAAATTGGAACGCTCTGGAGCATATTAATTGAATAAGAAAATTAGAGACTCTGAACGGTAATTGGCTATTTTTCATGAAGCAGGTGCCAAGCTACTCATCTGTGGAACAAGGTATTTTAAGCACATTAGTAATAGTGAAAAACCTCAACGATATGAAACTGCAAGGTTTTAGGGATTGCTAATTACTATTTAAGCAAAAAGAAACAAATATTCAGTCCGCTGTGCACGTTTTATAAATAGGAGCCCGCCCCATCAAAAATGGGGAAATAGGTTCAAATAAGAATTGAATAATTAATTGTTGTCATTAAAAATAATTTTAATAACTCTACTATTCTCAAGAGTTTTATGTAGACAAGACTATTAGAAAATTGTATGGGGAAATATTAATAAATGAGAAAAAAAGTTGATCATCGATGGAATTGATCTTATTAGAATGAATATTAATAATACTCATAATCACAACTGACAAAAGGAATACAGGAATAAGCAATTAATTTTCTGTTGTTGATGGAAAGTCAAGGTTAGTTGGATTTTTTAATGCGTGGCTTACTGTCCCTCTGGGTCTGGCTACTGACAAGCTTACCTCTGATGACAACCTGTCTACTTTAATGGTGTCCAGAGACACTTTTTATAGGTATCAGTTAATAAAGGGAAAGGTGCAAAGTGGCAATAAATAATACACACAAGAATTACTTTAGCTTTAATTTGATCATGGATAACATTATTTACAAGGCACACACATACTTGTCTTCAGCTCTCTTTCCCTCAAAAGTCAAGGCAATGAACTGATTGTTTCTACTACCCCCCACCCCTACTCTGTAATCATAAAAGTTTGGTAATTAACTTTTGATACATTGTTCTCAGTCATGCATTATTGAAAATCAACATTAACATAACTAAGGCAAAGATTTTTTTATCAGATAGAACAAAGTATTTTTATTTTACTTGGTTATAAAAAGAAAAACTTTCATTTATGCTCATAGGATGTTCCAAAATGTTTGACAAGTGACAAAATATATTTGAAGTGTAGAAATGTCATAATATAGAAATGTATCAGCACACAAGCTCCCATTAACGCCTATGTGAGAAGGACAAGGTATTTTTCAAATGATGTTCGTTGAGGAATGACTTTGCTAGGACATTGGGATTTGCTTCCCTACCTTCCTTAAAATAGGGATCTTTTGTTCACTTGAGGTAGAAGATGTGGTTTCAATGTAACAGTTCATCTGATAGACAACTCTAATAAAGCAGATACAAGGAACTGCAGATGCTGGTTTACAAATGAAGACACAAAATGCTGGATTAACTCAGCGAGCCAGGCAGTATCTCTAGAGAACATGGATAGGAGTTCTGGGTCGGGATCCTTCTTCAGACTGTTTGTGATGTTGGGGGGGGGGGGGGGTTGGAAGTAAGGTAGGGCAGGACAAAGCCTCGCAAGTGATAGGTGGACACAGCTGAGGGGGTGATAGTTGGACAAAGCCAGAGATGCCAGAGGAAGGAAAGCAGTTGGAAGGGGGTGGGGGGAACAGGAGAAATGGGTGCGGATCCTGGTGGGATACAGGGAAGAGGGGGGAATAAATTAATAAGAGTTGGTTGTAGGTTAGGTACCTAAAATTGGAGAATTCAATGTTCATATTGTTAGTTTGTAGTAGATAATGCAGTAGACCTAGTAATGCGTTGGAATCTTGTCCTAGATTTATATTTTAAATTTGAGTGCAATGTAAACCTATTGGTCCCCTTACCCCATTAAGCCATTGCTGACACCACTGGTTTTCATGCTGACAACCACTTTATTATTCAATGAAAATAACAAATAGGAATATAGGAAGAATAGCTTGGCAGTATATTATTTAAATTAAGCTAACTACAGAATGCTACTTTACAAAGGGATCTTGAAATGTAAATGAAATGTAAAGGGCTAGCACAAAGTCAAATGAAATGTTTGCCTTTATTGCAAGAGGAAGAGTGGGGAAATCTTGATATAACTGCACAGTACTTTGGTGAAACCACATCATGCATGCTCCATGCAGCTTTCATTTTATTTAGCTGAGCTGGAGGCAGTTCAGAGATGTTACACCAAGAAGAAAGAGTTGTCCTACGAGGAATGATTGAGTAGGCTAGGCTTGCACTCTGATACATTTAGAAGAATGGAAGATAGTCTTTTGAAACATAAAAGATTCCCAGGGCTCTTACAGGGTAATAGCTGAGAGGAATTTTCCCCTTAGGAACCTTAAATGTTTCAATCCCATCTAGAAATAAGGGGGTATAGTTTCAGAAAAATTGGTTACCCATTTAAGATGGAGATGAAGAGGAACCTATGTCAATAGTTCACGATTGTTTACCCTAAGGATAGTGGAGGCTGAAGCAATGAAAATATTCAAGGCTGACATCGATGGATCTTTGGATTTTAGGTCAGTCGTGGTTATAGGGCACAGGCAAAAAGTGTTTACGAGACCAAGGTCAAATTATCAATCAGCTCAAAGAATTGTGGATCAAACTCAAGATTGTCTACCACTGCTCCTATTTTATTATGTTCTTCTAAAACACAAAATTCATGTTTACTTGAATTTTTATGTAAATTTAACATTAACGTAAAAATAGCATGCTTTTCCCAATGCACAAAATATGTACAACTTCTACCATGTGTCACCTACAGTTCAAAGCCACAGTCTGCACATATATATTTTACTTGCTTTATGTGATGCATCGCAGTAAGGGCTAGTACATACTGATAAAATTCTATTAATTGTTACTGCTGCCACTCAAGGTCTTTCATGGCTGTTACAATAACTCACTAAGAGCCACAAGCTGTCTGTTCAATCTGAATTCATCAGTCTGAAGAAGGGTCTCGACCCGAAACGTCGCCAATTCCTTCTCTCCATAGATGCTGCCTCACCCGCTGAGTTACTGCAGCATTTTGTGTCCAGCCACAAGCTGCAAGTTCTGCACAGAAGGAAACTAGAAAATGAATGGGGCCAAGAAGGCCCTAAAAAAATTTCTACACAAGATTGCAAGGATAGATATCTCTTTGTTAGAAAGCACCAGAAAGCCATCAGGGCATTAACAGCTCAATTTTTTTAATATGATGAGTTTTGAGCAGCTTCCAAAGGCTGTTTAAGTACTTAGCACTCAGTGCATTAAAGTTTGATACTGATCTATTTTCTATTAAATACACTGTTGAGATTTTGTAAAAAAAAAACATCTGCTTGTGCTTACAAGATTCTTTGAAAATAATCATTAAAGAGAAAGTTGACTTAATTGATATTGAGAAAAAGAAAGATTTATGAAAGATACAAAAATGATGTCGATTTTTGACCCCTATATATATATATATATATACACATATCTTCCAGATGTTTATGGCCGCTTACTGTAAGAATTACCACGTATTTTTAGTTACAATGTGTTCATTCATGAATGAATTTAAGACATCAGGTAAATGAAATATTCTAGGCATGGCTGTTAACTATTTAATTTTACTGTTGTGAAATGTACTTATATCCAAAATCATAAACATTAAAAAAAACAATATATTAATATCCCAGCATTAACAATAACATTTCTTGATAAGGGAACAATATTGACATCACACATTATAATGCTTGTTTTTTGTGCATCATGCACATGAAGCATATGACTGAGAAATTCAATCATGTAGGGTATCTTCTTTAAGTACCATGCAATTAAATTTGAATGTAAAATAGATCTAAGCACAATGTGTACTCAGAGCATCATAGCACATAAAATGATCTTCGATCAATCTCCTCTTTGAAGGTGACTTGCCTGCACACAGAGCACATACAATAGCCAATTTGTGGCTCCCCTGTGCAATTGAATCATAATTATATAATTAACACCCGTGTGGAGTATTCATAGGAAGACAACTCTTAATAGCAGTGGCATGCACCTGTGCTATAGGAAGAAATCAAATAATTGCAGTTTTGCTTGAGGACATTTGGACTAACCTCAGTTTATTCCACAGCCAGTAGACTACAGTTACAGGTTGCATGACATCTGAGTGACTACTGACCTCCAGGCTATTTATCATTCCATTTTGTAACTTGATGGCATCTACTAATAAAAGCTTCCTTCCCATCACAAGGAGAAAACTTGACACATATAATTTGGAAAGATTGTGGCAGCTGTGCTTGGGTGCCTACCACGTTAAGCTACATCCACAAATGGCAATATATTTACTCTTGCTGGTATGCTTGAATATCCGTTATATTGAACCTGCCACTGTAATGGCAATGTTTGAATTCCTTCAGCACATACATTGCAGTGGATCAGAAAATCAGCTGCTGAACACACTTAATGACAGATGGAGTGAGTAAAAAGTCTTGATTTCTCAGCAGTACCCAAATTCCCAAAGTAACGTGGAAAATCAAGTTATAGCTTGACATAATTTGGCCTATGATTCCCATACTATAGGAAATCACTTTCCCCAAGGAACAAGTAATGAAAGCTGTAGCCAAACAATTCAAATTGTGAAACAAAGAGCTCCAGATACTGGTTAATGCACAAAAGAACACACGTCAGGTAACATCTCTGGAGAACATGGATAGGTAATGTTTTGGGTCGAGACCCTTTTTCAGACTGGTGAGTTATTTTTATATATTCAAGTAAAAGCAACACTAACAATCATTATCTAATCGCCTTTATTGATTTTGCCATAATTTCAACCAAACTCATCTCCAAACTCTTAACTGCTGTCTTCCGTGGACCTTTGCTTGCTCAGCTACTTTTATGTGGTGTCCCACCTCCTCTCCTCTGAAGGTGCAGCCACATTGGTGGGTGATAGTCTCTTTGAAGTAGAAGAGGTTGGAGATGAACATGCAAGCTAATTATGAATAACTCTTGCCCTCGATGGCCTGGATCCAAACTTCACTATTTTTCCTTGAATGACTGCAGTCTGGGATGATTGATTCATCGATGGCAGTGAGGCCACTATTAGGTTAACGGTGATATGACAGAAGGTCAATGGAATGATGTTAACCACCCTGACAGCTTTGGTTGTACCTGTACCCACAGTCGCCATTACATATGTCCTGAGGGTGAACCCACAGAAAGTGACTGGCCCACACGGAGTCCCCAGCAGCTGAGAACCTGCATGGAGAAGCTGGCAGAAGTCATCATGAACATCTCTAACTTCACCCTACTCCAATCTGAGGTTGCTTTAAGAAGACATATTATGTAATTTCCAAAGAAAAACAAGGGAGGAGGCCTCAATAACTACTAACTAGTGGCTCTAATATCCACCTTCATGAAATGTCATGAGATGCTGGTTGGGGCTCACATCAACTCCAACCTCCTAGCAACCATGCAATTTGCCTATCACCTCAACGGGTCCGTTGTAAATGTCATCTCCCTACACCAGCACTCATCCCTGATATATCTGGTCAATAAGAACACCTACATCAGACTCCCTTAAAGTCCCTAGACTTTAGGAGAGCTTCCCCCTCCACAGTCAAAAAGGCACAACAGAGGATGTACTTCCTGCGGCAGCTGAGAAAGCACAATCTGCCACAGGCAATGATGGTCCAATTCTATACGGCCATCATAGAGTCTGTCCTCACCTTCTCCATCATGGTCTGGTTTGGCTCAGCCACCAAGCACGACATCCGGAGGCTGCAGCGAATCGTCCGATCAGCTGAAAAGGTTATTGGCTGCAACCTTCCCTCCATTGACGAACTGTACACTGCAAGGGTCAGGAAGCGAGCGGGTAAGATCATCTCTGACCCCTCTGACCCTGGCTACAAACTCTTTGAATCACTTCCCTCTGGAAGGCGACTCCGGACTGTCAAAGCTGCCACAGCCAGACATAAAAACTTTTTTTTTTCGACGAGTAGTAACTCTGCTCAATAACCAAAAATTTGTAGCCTCCTTTTGCTCTGGTATTTTATTTAATTCACATATTTACTCGATAATGTTTTATTGTTTAATGTTTTATGTGTCATTCCTAACTGAATGTATGTCATGTTGTCACTTGCGGGCAGAGCGCCAAGGCAAATTCCTTGTATGTGAATACTTGGCCAATAAACTTATTCATTCATCCAGGGCATCGGAGATGTCCTCATTCTTCAGGGAAAGGGGGTTCCACACTTCTACTATAGATGGGGCTCTTACCAGGGTCTCTTCTATACCCCGTAACTCTGCTCTCACTCCCCATCCCCCCCACTCATAACAAGGGCAGAGTCCCCCTTGTCCTCACCTTCCACCCTACCAGCTATCACATACAACAAATAATCCTCTGACATTTTCGCCACCTCCAACGGGATCCCACCACTGGCCACATCTTCCCATCTCCTCCCCTGTCTGATTTCCGCAGAGACCGCTCCCCCTCCATAACTGCCAGGTCAATTTGTCCCTTCCCACCCAAACCACCCCCTCTCCTGGCACTTTCCCTTGCAACCGCAGGAAATGTTACACTTGTTGCTTTACCTACCCCCTTGACTCCATTCAAGGACCCAAGCAGTTTTTCCAGGTGCGGCAGAGGTTCACCTGCACCTCCTCCAACCTCATCTATTGCATCCGCTACTCTAGTGTCAGCTGCTCTACATCAGTGAGACCAAGCGTAGGCTTGGCGATCGCTCGGTTCTCAATAACCAACCTGATCTCCCGGTGGCTCAGCACTTCAACTCCCCCTCCCATTCCGAATCTGACCTTTCTGTCCTGGGCCTCCTCCATGGCCAGAGTGAGGACCACCGTAAATTGGAGGAGCAGCACTTCATATTTCGCTTGGGCAGTTTACACCCCAGCTGTATGATCATTGACTTCTCTAATTTCAGGTAGTCCAGGCTTTCTCCCCCCCCCCCCACCCCTTCCCAGCTCTCCACTGTCTCCACCTCTTCCTTTCTTCTTCCCACCCCCCCCCCCCACACCCTCACATCAATCTGAAGAAGGGTCTCGACCCGAAACGTTGCCTATTTCCTTCACTCCATAGATGCTGCCTCACACGCTGAATTTCTCCAGCATTTTTGTCTACATTCATTCATTCATTCATTCATTCATTTATTGATCATAGGTCCACTTTCAGCACCACAATTTCAACCAAACAGATCTTCAAACTCCTGGACCTAGGACTCAGCACCCCCCTTTGCAACTGAATCCTTAACTTCCTCCTCCGTAGACCAAATTCAGCAACGATAGACAGTAAAACATCAACCACGATCGTTTTCAAAACATGCTGCATTCTCAGCCCATTACTATACTGCCCATACACCCACACTATGGCCAAGTTCTGCTCTAACTCCATTTAAACATTTGCACATGACCTCATTTTGGGGGGCTGGATCACAGACAGTGATGAGACAGAGTACAGGAAGAACATTGAGTTTAGTAGCATGGTGTCAAGGCAATAAGCTCTTCCTCAAAGTCAGCAAAAAGTCAGCTAGTCATCGACTTCAAGAAGCAGGGTGGAGTACACCCCCGCCTGTATTAATGATGGTGAAGTGGAGATAGTCGATAATTTATGTCCCTAAGTTAAATGTCACCAACAGTATCTCTTTATTCAACCACTGATGTTCCGGCCAAGAAAGCACACGATGCCTCTACTTCCACAAACGTCTAAGGAAATTTGGCATTTCTTCAATGATTCTTCCAGTTTCTACAGATGCACCATAGAGAGCATCCTATCGGCATGAATCAAAGCTTAGCAGAATGAGAGTGATAAATTTGATGATCCAGTGATATCTCCATCCTCCAGTAATTCTTCCCTGGTTGGCCTAGTCAAGTGGTACTCCTTGAGCCTCTGAAATGAGAAAAACATTGGTGCAAGATCACGGTGATATAAAGAGGCAGGTAAGTAGGGAAGAGTTGGAACAACCTGGATTTTATGTAGAAGAAAAGACTGCTATCTGGAAGTGAGCTAGCGAGAGAAGCAGGATAAAATATAAGCAGTCTGGGTATGAATATGGGCATGGTGGGGCTCCCTTCAAGCACAGCTCTAATGTTTAATTTTTCAAACAAAAATTATAACTTACTGCTTTTTGATTTTTCTTCCATGCAGGACCCATAGCTAGTTTTACCAGCCTAAATGCAGGGGAATTTCAGCAAGTTTGTACTCTACCATTGGACTCCATGTGGGGTCCATTTGTGGAATGTGCTGATAAACTCACTGTCAAGAATCTGTCAGTAGGTTTGATATACACATGATATTCTAAGTTTGCTTGCATTTTCGTAGGTAAACACTACAGTTTGTTGCAGAACAGCCAGGATTTGCCAGCAGACAATGAGCTGATGGTTTCAGTGTCTGGCAAAGTACACATATTCTACAAAAGCAAGTTTGGATATTTCAGAGAATGAAGTGCAGTGAAATTGAACTTTAACCAAAAACCTTTTTTTCATGTAGCATTGTGTATTCCTATATTAAGCTGGATAGTTTTGACTTCCATTGTGTGACAAGTGAGAAATTTTAAACGGGTATTTTTCTACTTATTTTTGTTCATATAGTTAGTCCATGTTTTCAGCCTGTATGAGAAATAGATATCAGTTTGTCCATTTTAAAAGTTTAATACAAACCTGACAAAGTCAATTAGGTTAATTCTGCAATGTGTTTTGCTGTGCTGTTGTTAACTAAAAGTAATATAAATTGCATGCTTTTTAAGATTCTCTATACATATCAAAACCACAAAACAATAAGTAAAATACTGCATAAGAAAACCATTGAAGCTGGAAAAAGTATTTAGTTTCTTCAAAACTAAATATAATCATAGGGGAATCGCAAAAGGATTTGAGCTCTTATGTGAAGATTGAACTACCTGTCACCTCAACTGTCAAGACTGTCAGTTGTTGGTCACTCACAGTGCCAGTCATTTGCACTTTGATAATACGTTCATCAAATCATTCAGAATGCGGTAGGCTGATGTTTTAATCCTTATGTCCAAGTTTCTGAAACTGACAACAAATGGTTTGTTGGTGACACAAGCGTCAAGTACAGAATGTTATGGACTATACATCTCTGACAGCGCATTTAGTAATACCTTTTATTTTCAGTTGAATATCCAAGAGTGAACAAATCATTATTTCAACTTAGGCAGCAACTTACTTACATAGCAGGAGCAACACTGTGTTGCACCTCCTACTGAGGCAGTGATGAATATTAAGATATACATACATTGAAGAATTTACCATTCAATCTTTTAACTTCATATGCAAAAATTGCTATTAGTTTGTAATTTCCAGTGCCCACGTACACTTTTAACTTAATTAATGCCTTTCTAGCCCACTAGATTAACATATTCACTGATTTGGTGTGTTTAATATAATCACAGATGACACATGATGGCAGTAAATAGCATTTTAATCATAAATAAATGTTTTGGCACATCTAAATTGATGCTGAGAAAGCAGCGCGTGGCAGAAGACTGAATGAAATTTTCTTTTTTCTCCTTAATAATAAGTTATTATCTCAACTGGAACCATGCATTTCCACAATACTTTGGAAGATAATATCAGACAGGCCGAATAATGAAAGGCCTGGATAGAGTGAAGCGGAGAGGATGTTTCCACTAATGGGAGAGTCTTGGACCAGAGGGCACAGCCTCAGAAGAAAAGGACGTAACTTTAGAAAGGAGATGAGGAGAAAATTCTTTAGACAGAGGGTAGTGTATCTGTGGAATTCATTGCCACAGACTGCTGTGGAAGCCAAGTCTTTGGGTACTTTTAAAGCAGAGATTGACAGGTTCTTATTTAGCGAGGATGTCTCTTTTGGGGAAAAGGCAGGAGAATGGGGTTTGGAGGGAGAGATAGATCAGCCATGATTGAATGGTGGAGTATGATTTGAATGGTAGAGAATGGCCTCTATGATTTGTGAACTTATCAGAAGTCCTGAGTTTAACACTTCCACTTTATGACGTATCAACAGAAGCATGTTATTCTTAATTCTATAATATTAATGTCAAAGTAGTTATGCAAGTTGTAGGTAGAATGTTTAAATGGACAAGCATAGATCAATAAATTGTGGTGTTTGGTCTATTTTCAGTAAAGAACCAAGGGATTTACAATATTGAATCAGACGTTTGGGCTGATAAAACTTATTAACTGGCAATTCCATAAAAAAAAAATTAGATGTAGCATGCAACTTGGCTGATCTTTCAGTATAAAGGTAATGCAAAATCTATGGTGGGATATAGAAACTACAACCATTTAAGCAATCGTAATGATTATTTGAACTGATTTTAAATGCAATAATCAAGAAGAAATGTATAAACTGAAAGGATGAGATTCTGTTTATAGCATCATTTGAGCTATTAGATCGCAATCCATGCTTCATGTTAAATTGTTGTAAATATTTTTTATTATTAATAATGTTAACCATGGTCCTCCTGTGCCATCATTCAAGTATTGTCTCGAGTCTGAAGCAGATATATGTTTCTGGCCTGTCCCTACTAAAACACTTCGCAAATATTGCCTCTGGAAATGTAACTTAGCACATTGTTTGTTTAACCATTATCACTCCCAGGTTAATTTATCAGAATTCTTAAGTCTGAGTTTGAAAATGCCAGTTTACTGTATGTGAAATAAAAATATTGCTGGAAATAATCATCAGCACAGGTAATTTTTGTAATCAGAGAAACAGACTTAATATTTCAGGTCTGTTGAAATATTAAGTCTGCTGACTATTTCTAGCACGTTATGTTCCTTTCAGATTTCTAACCTACAATTGTATTTATTTTTGAAATGAGTACATAATGTAGAGTGGACTAGTCCAGTCCAAAAGAAAGTTTGCTGGAAGTACTATCATTTGAAAGGCAATAAACACCTTCACTTGCCCTGATAAAGAAATGTTAAGGACTCAATAATGCAATTGAAATAGAGGGGACAGCTCCATGACAAATATCACCAAAGACAGGAACCTACCCCACATGTAACAGCTGTTTTCAAGATCGTGGATATTAAATAGCTGTCATGGTTGTTGGTTTAACAATAATGACTAAAATTCATCTTGCATGAAGTGCTTTGATATGTTTCTGGAAAATGTGTCACGTTCCTATAAAAATGCAAACTTTTTTTCATTTTGCTTTTGAGTCTACTTATTTAAGATTGTGATTATTGAATAGTGAAAGTTTTCTTAAGTTAAGAACTATATATGCAGATGATCAGTTACATTAAACAACAAAGGATTCATTAATATGCCTACAGACCAAATGTCCTCATGACATGTCAGCAGTGTTGTCACAGTAATTTCAGAGAGTAATTTATCCTATCCCTCACAATTATCCCTATTCCTCACAATGTATAAATCAGAAATATGATGTCAGCCCATCAACTACCCTAAGCATTCATTATCTGCACAATCAATGCACAATGGTTAGAGAATGCACCATCAACGAAGAGCACTGCAGTTACTCACCCAGGCTTTTCTGGTAGAATCTCCAAAACTTAAGATCTCTACCACCAAGAAAGACAAAGGCAGCAAGCGCATGTGAACACCACTATCTTTGGGTTCCTCTCCAACTCACACAATATCTTGACTTAGAAATAATTGCCAGTTCTTCATGTAGACACAAACAACTGCAGATTGATTGACAAAACATGACACAAAGTGCTGGAGTAACTCAGCGGGTCAGGCAACGTATCTGGTGAACATGAATAGATGACATTTCGGGTTAGGACCCTTCTTTAGACAGGTTGGAGTGGGGGGAGAAAGCTGAAAGAGAGGTAGGAACAGGATAAAGCCTGGAAATGCAGGTGGATACAGGTAAGGTGATTTTTTGATAGACAGATGGTCGGACAAAGGCTGGAGATGAAAAGACAAAAAGTGTGAAATAGGGAGGAAAGAATAGATGAGGTGCAAAATGTGGGGTCAGAGGAAGGAATATAGGTAAAAAGGGACAGGGGAAAGAGAGAAATGGGTGTGAATCCCAGTGGGACTGAGAAGAGAGGGGCATGAAAGAGGGCAACGAGAAGAGGGGGGGAGGTTGGGTTGTAGGTAGGTTACCTAAAATTGGAGAAATCAATGTTCATACCGTAAGGTTAAAGCTGCCCAAGCTGCCCAATATGAGGTGCTGCTCCTTAGGTTTGCGAGTGGCCTCACTTTGGCAACGGAGGAGACCCAGGACAGAAAGGTCAGTACAGGATTTTGTGTCTATCTAAGGTCAGTACAGGAATGGGAAGGGGAGTTAAAATAGTTAGCAACCGTGCATCCAACAGACCTTGGCAGACAGAGCACAAGTGTTCGGCAAATCGGTTGCCTAGCCTAGGCTTGGTGTCGCCAATGTAAAGGAGACTATGAGGCTCGAGTAGGTGTATGTGAACCTGTCTTCCTTAGTACGCTGTTGAGGTCCCTAGATCGATGTGAGGGAGAAAGTATAGGGACAGGTGTTTCAGCTTCCGCAGTTGCATGTGAAAGTACCTCTGGAAGGGGTGGTTTGGGTAGGAAGGTTTGATGAACCATGGAGTTGCGGAGGGAGCAGTCTCTGTGGAAAGTGGAAAGGGGTCGGGAGAGGCAGATGTGGCTGGTGACTGGATTCTTTTGATTCAGCGGAATTGTCAGAGAATAATGTGTTGGATGTGGGTGAAATGTAAGGACCAGGGAAACTCTATCCTTGTTCCGCCTGGGGGAAGACAAGCGAGAACAGAACTAAGGGTCAGAGGAGATGCGATTGAAGGATCCATCTACGACAGCAGGAGGAATACTATGTTTACCGAAGAAAGAGGACATCCTGGATGTCCTAAAATGGAAAGCCTCATCTTGAGAACATGCGTTGGAAACGGAGAAATTGAGAGTAGGGGATGGTGTCTTTCCAAGAGTCAGGATGGGAGGAGGAGTCCAGATAACTGGGAATCTGGGTTTATCGTAGATGCCAATCAATAAACTGTCCCCTGTAATGAAGATAGAGAGATTAAGAAACAAGAGAGAAATGCCAGAGATAGTCCAAATTAATTTGAGGGCAGGGTTAAAACATCGCCTCTCCATGTTCTCCAGAGATGCTGCCTGACCTGCTGAATTAACTCCAGCACTTTGTGCCTTTTTTTCTTAGTCCTTCATCTTCATTGGGTTAAATCTTGGAACTCCCTTCCCAACAGCATTGAGAAATAATCTTTACCAGAAGGGATTCAGTAGTGCAAAAAAAGCAGCTCATCACCACATTCTGAAGGACATTAAAAGATGGACAATGAATAATGTTCTTGCCAGTGACACTCAGATCTAAAAAATGAATTTTTAAAGTCTCTTTTTGCTTGGACAGGTGCAACCACTGCAATGCCCTTGAAGTTTTACAGAGTCCGGGATGAAACAATCCATTTAATATGTATGTCATCTGCAGGTCTCTTCCTCCATCACTTGCTTATAATGATTTATATGTATCCTATGTATTCTTCAGAATACACTGCAAACATAGTGATGTTCCAAAAAGAAACCCTTTTACAACTATTATAAAGGCTAGTGGTATGTTTTTGGACTACAGGGGAATTGAGGGATATGATAGATAAAGAGCTAATGCTAAAGATCAAATGAGTAATGATTTTGGTAAATGACAGAACAAGCTCAAAGGATGGCCTTCTATTCCAATTCTTATGGCACCAAGGGAAATGCAAAACAAAAGTGACAAACCATTATAGTTACACTGCATAATGACCAAAAACTAAGATATGACTTCCAGATTTATTACAATATTTCCATAGATGGTTCTTTTATTAAATTACTTAATTTGCAGAGTTGCAGAATATAGTTTCATGGTCAGGCAAAAATGTTTTTTTTTAAACATTAAGTATGCAGTTTACAGAAAGGTATCATGACCTGAAATTTTGCTGGACTTCCTTTGTTGTCCTGCGTAACTCCTGACAACACATTATTCTTAATGTGTTGTCAGGAGTTACGCAGGACAACAAAGGAAGTCCATGACCATGAAGGTACCATCAAAATTCAGACCTGTGTAATGCAACATTGTACTCTAAATAAGCCTCATTGATTTTTTAATGCCATTGAGACTATTGCAGTAAAAAAGTTCATTCCAAATTCAAGAATATTTTTTTAATGTAAATCATGGAATTTTGGAACTATTGTTTGTATCAGGATATCTCCTCATGTTAACTCACCTGCATTAACTTCTCAAAAACCTTGAAGATGTGTACTTTTTAATCTTTGTTTCAATCATGTTTCATTAAATTATTATGTATATGCCACTTTGGAACAAAGAGATTCTTTGAAACACTGTTATTTAGATCAGAGGGACAAGGCATGCATACTAATTGGAGAGCATCCCTATTGCAGAATTCTAATAACACTGTTAAATGAAATACCTTCTATCAATGCCAAAGCTTCACAACTTTACTTTCATTCCAGTTTTTAAAAGTCAAACAATATCCCTTTACTAATGTTATTCTTATCAACTGAAGATAGCTTTAGAATGTTACCTGATCAATGTGAGTTGCTTTGGGGTTAAAGTTTGCTTTTTCCCACTGACAAGTGAAAACATATTGATCATGTTATTCTATTTGCTATGCCTTAGTTCAATACACCTTGCCAGTCGATGAGTAAGATCCAGAATGTATCCCTTTTTGTCTGCTTGTTGTATTTCATTCTCCAAATCCAAGATACTATTTTTGATTAATCACAAATGCTGCAGGGTCACAACTAGTGAATCTGTTTGTGGAGTGTCAGCTGATGTTGTCAGATAAATGTCTTAAGCTTAGCCAGAGATCATGCCCTTGCTTTAGGCTGTGCCAAATGTCTCCCCTTGTTGAAAAAGATAACAGCTACACCAGAAGCGACTGTAGTGTTTATCCACAGGAAGGGTTGACCCTTCCATATGGAGCTCTGCCACAGTGAAAGAGTTAGTGCAGATTTTATTTGAACCTTTGAAATAAACTGAGGAATGTTTTGCATAATCGAGCACTTTTAATCTCTTGTCCTGTGCTAGCTTTTGTATGGTGGTGTCTTTTAATATGAATAAATTGAGTTAATTATAGTCAAAAGTATTACCTTAAAAACTCGCAAAAGAAATACCATGCTACCATTTATATTATTTCATGTTAGAGAACATTTTCTTTAGCTTTAACAAAATAGGATTAACCCTGCATGATTGTGTTCTTTCAAGCTTTAAAGCTACTAAAGCTTTTTAAACTATTTATTTTCATGTCCCAACAAAGAAAATGTTATAAAGTATTTCACCTACCCCAAAAATTGAAAGATACATTATGAATGATTTTAACTCAAGGTCAGAGACAGAGATGCAAGGCCCTTGGATAGTACTATTCTCTTACCCCTTTCCCACTGAGCTTAGACACAGAATAATTTAATTCCATTCAGCATTCTCACCGCAAACCATCAGAAATGGCATCATACTCAATAGTTAAAAGTTAAAATGTGGAGAATAGATTGGTTTAGTTTAGTTTAGAGATACAGCGCGGAAACAGGCCCTTCGGCCCACTGGGTCCGCGCCGACCAGCGATCCCCGCATAATAACACCGTCCTACACAAACTAGGGATAATTTTTACATTTATCAAGCCAATTAACCTGTACGTCTTTGGATTGTGGGAGCAAACCAAATATCTCGGAGAAAACCCACACAGGGAGAACGTGCAAACTCCGTACAGACAGCATCCGTAGTCGGGATCGAACCCGGGTCCCTGGCGTTGCATTCGCTGTAAGGCAGCAATTCTACCAATGCGCCACCGTGCCGTTGGTCTGGAGGGCATGGGATCACATGATTGTTGGCAACCTATGCATTAAAATCAACCCATATAATGTACAAAAAATCTTGGTGATTTTCTACTCT
The DNA here is from genome assembly GCA_038087875.1 of Malacoraja senta. Taxonomy (NCBI): domain Eukaryota; kingdom Metazoa; phylum Chordata; class Chondrichthyes; order Rajiformes; family Rajidae; genus Malacoraja; species Malacoraja senta. The sequence continues at coordinate 115,646,793 of CM075977.1, read as the reverse complement.
AATAGTGTATGACCCAGGCACAGCATTATTTGTTAAGTTACTGAAATAGTATCCAAGAGGCCTGAATTAATAATCTATGTGTTTGGATTTCAATTAAACAATGTGAACATTTGAATTCAATTTTCTTAAGAATAATAACAAACAAAATAGGTATCATTGAAAGTTAATCATGCAGTTGGTAGGCCTGGTGTAAAAAACCAACTTAGTCCTTTAAGGATGGAATGAATCCCAGTCCTACTTCAACATGATTGAAAATAGAATGCTGAAAGAACTTAGCAGGCCTAGCAGTGGAGGCAAAAGGTGTAAGTTGACCCTATATCAGAATTGAGAGGCAAGAGGAAAGATTACCAATATATTACAGTATGATAAGGGTGTAGTTCATATGTTCATAAGTGATAGGAGCAGAATTAGGCTATTCGGCTCATCAAGTCTACTCAACCATTCAATCATGGCTTTTTTATCTTTCCCTCTTAACCCCATTCTCCTGCCTTCTCCCCATAACCCCTGACATCTGTACTAATCAAGAATAGTAAGATTAAACGAGAACTTACCAGTTTGAAGTTTGATCTTTATTTTATGAGGAGTTACGTTGGTGATTACGTGAAGAACCCCGTCAGGGCGCATGCGCGTCAATCTTCAAAGCAGCGGTATGAAATCACAGACAAAACCATAATTGAAGTAACATATTAAGATGATCAACATGAGAACTACCATTATGACCTTTTTTCTATGAGAGAGGGTTGGGCGTGGCGGGCACGTAATCACCAACGTAACTCCTCATAAAATAAAGATCAAACTTCAAACTGGTAAGTTCTCGTTTAATCTTACTATTTTACTTCGGAGTCACGTGAGTGACTACGTGAAGATTTTAAAGCTCTGTGATTTTTATGCCGCAGATCAAAATCCCGGCTTCTCACTGCATCGATTGACTGAGTATCATCAATAATGCTGTAAACATGACATTGCATATCATGCAAAAACAAAACAGTTTTATTTTTGGTCATAAAACAACCAATAAACCCTCTTAATGTAGGGCAACAAACGAAACAGAATGAAACAGTATTGAAAACAGACTTTAAACAATAGCAACAGCACTCAATATTGAGTTAGCAAACAGCCCTCCATCGGCAATCGGCCGATGGTAGTATTGCTGAAACACAAGTTCATTTTTCCAACCTGCGGCTTTTAATATATGGTCGATGGGAACGTCCATCGCCCTGGCCGCGGATGTTGCTACTGCGCTAGTGGAATGAGATGTAAACACATAAATGTTAATTCCTGCCTGAACCAACTCTTGCTTTAACCACCTTGAGATAGTCTGAACTGCCACTCTTTTATGTTGGCTTTTTGTAACTGACAAATAATCCTGTTTCTTCTTGTCTTAAAGCCCTTGTGGCTTCAATGTAATGTAACAAATGTGTCCTTACACATAAACATGGAGCTGTAGGATATGCTGAGAACACAATCTTAAAACCTGTCACACCTGGCCTGCTTTGTTTGAGCAGGTCAGAAATATAAAACAGAACATTCTCTGTATTCACTTCCATTCTCTCGAACTGAAGTTTTTTGGAAAGTCTGCACTCTCTGTACTGACACCAATGCCATTAGCATAGCCAATTTCATGGTTAATTTTAACAAAGTTATAGCCGTGACAGGGACCCAATGACGAAGTATGTTACGAACAACGCTTACCTCGCAGATTACCATATACCTAGGCTTAGGCGGTTTGGAATTAGATTCCTTTCATCAACCTAGATATGAGAGGGTGAGAACCTATACTTTGTGTCCGTGTACCTATTACAAGATATGCGGACAAAGCACTTCTAGCTGTATTGATAGCAGTATAGCTAAGACCTTCATCATAATAAAGTATAGATAAACTCTAACACATTTTCAATAACTACAGTATCATATTGAATATTCTTTTGAACACAATATTGTTCCTTTTTTTTTTTTTTTTCCATAAGTCATATACTGTTTTTGAGTACTCTTTCTCCAGACTGCAGCGAGTATATACACCATTGGCCTAGAAAGTCCTCGACCAATGTAAGGCATTCTTGAAACCTGCAAACTAACAGATCCATACCGTCACATAACGGATGAACTTAATGCGTTACTGGATGCTCCAGCAAATTCCTACTGTTTGGAATCAGCAAAAAGAGGTTGGATCGCTATCTGTAACATCAAAGGGAACCATGGTTGAATCAGGCAATTTGGTATCACCAAAACCCCTGAAGCAGCATCCTGCTTGATTTTCTCAAACACCGACCTATGAGGCAGAATGGTGGGAAAATGTACACAAACATATCATCCCAATTTAGTGAAAAAGCATCAATTGCCACTGCCCCTGGATCTGGTGCCTATGAAACATATTTTGGCCTTCCATATAGAAGTACTATGTTCTTGAACACATCCTGGTTCCACATCCACTCTGTGTTATGATGGAATTTTTGTGAGCTGCCATCTGGTACTACATTAAGTTTCCCTGGCAGATAGATAGCTCCAATCCAAATCTCTCTATCCCTACTCCAGGTCCAATTGTATTTGCCAACCTGTCACATGATAACGATTTGATTCCACCCATGTGATTCATATCAGCAACTGCTGCAGTGTTGTCTATTTTGCACTGCACATGCAAACTAGTTTAGTTAGTGCCATAAGCCTTGAGTCCATAAAATACTCTTGGTTAATTCCCCATGTATGCAGAAGCAATGTTCATCTGTCTCCACCGCTGGATCTTGTATCAGTAGCACCCTACCCAAGTGCTCTGACATGTGTCTGCAAATCATGGAAGCTTGGTCCAATAACACTTTGGAACTACTAGTGGACACATGCTGAATCCACCATTGTACATCAGCAACAGCCTCTATTGATAGAAGCATAGGTCTATTATAATGACCCCAATGTATCCTCAATGCTTGTTCCTTTGACCTTTGTAATTGTAGATAATAAAGTGGCCATATTGAACTGCTGGAAATGCTGCCAGCCATTACCACAGCAGTCTTGTCAGCTGGATAATTGTAAGGCTGTGTGTTAGCAATTAACTTGATATAGCTCTTAATTAGCTCTACCCTTTTTTGCCTGGGCAAGGTCACAATGATGTTGATTAAGTCCATTGTGAACCCAACTAGTCAATTTGTGTCACCGGTATAAATTTAGATTCCTCAGAATAGCTTATAAAGCCCAATTAAAAATTGTTTTTTACCAACTGCCACTGATGCTTCAGCTGTTTCCTTTGATTGTCCTACAATCAAGATATTATCTAGCTAAGCCATGAGCACATGACCTTGACTTCTCATCATGCCTAGAATAGGTTTTAACAACTTTGTAATCCCTCTAGGAGCTGAAGACAAACCATTAGGCAGTGGATTGTATTGGCATAATTCCCCATCCAGCTGAATTTTAAATCTTCTATCCTGCAAATGAACAGACACTGAATCCGCATCTTTAAGATCTCCTTCACAAACGTTTCCATCTTAAAATGTCTATACCGTACAAAAGGGTTAAGCCTATTCAGGTCTGTATAATTCTGCATCCCCCCATCCTTTTTTGGTCTGGGAAAGATATTGGACACAAACTGATGGCTTTGGTAAACTGCCTTAGCAATTACACCTTTATTACATAAGCTTGCAAGTTCCCGCTGAACTTCCAATTGTTCAGTGATACTGAAGTCAAACTCCTTTTTTGGAACATGTTGCATGGGTAAATCAGAATTTGCATTTAAGCTTTATTCGATGCCCTTGAATAACCTTCAGTATAAACATATCTGAGGTAAACATTTAATTGTATCACATTAGATCTGTCTACATGAGAACCAGACCCTCTTACCTCCTTACCACCTGGCATTCTTCCCCGGCCTTGAGCTGGATATCTCACCTCCGTGGCGGTGCTACAGCCGAACGCCAACTGCGCTGCATCGTAGCTGGACTCGTCCCTTGCCCGGACCAGTCTGCTCCCTTATAGGGATACTTCCGCTTTGGTGAATATGTGGCTGCCGTCTTAGCCTCCTCCTCCAGCTCCTTCACCTGCTGTGTGAAATCCTCGCCAAACAGCTGTGCCAGTTGCACTGTGCCAGGCTGGCAGAGTGAAGCATATTTAGCATTGATGGTTGGTCTAATCGCATCTTGCGGAGGCAATTGATCTCAAAGTGGGCACTCCACAATAGCGCCTTTTGTTGTAATTTGTCATGCCCTCTCCATCCACCATCCTGGCAAAGCTCGTTATACCAGATGCCAGCAACTTTAAAAATATGCTGGAGCTTCACATGCTCCTGGGCTTTCATTAGTATGCCCATCTTACCCCAATTCTTCCTGTTCCCAACAGGAACTTTTAACAGTCCACAGTTGATTGGGGCTTCATACTTCGTAACTGTCTCATCCATTGTCAGCTCCTGTAGCTGATGTGAGACTTGGTAATTTATGCTGGTGGCAAGTTCCTCACCCAGAGGCTCACCAGCATCCGACGACATGGCAAACCGTGCTGCACACGGTGTCAGCTCTGACAGCTGCCTGCCCTCCCTTTGGAAGTCGTCGGACTCAGGGTCAGAGCGTATCTGCCCTTCTGCACTCACCTCTTGCAAAGAGGGTGCTTTCAAGCAGGCCTCTACTAGGCACTGCCAGCGGAGCCGTCCCCACGGCCTCCCGCCTGCACAACTCCTCCTGGAGTTATGGCTTTATGAAGCAGACCTCTCCTAGGCACTGCCAGCGGAGCCTTCCCTAAGGCTTCCTGCCTGCACTACTCCTCCTGGAGTTGTGGCTTTATGAGGCAGACCTCTCCTAGGCACTGCCAGCGGAGCCTTCTCTGTGGCTTCCCTCCTGCATTACTCCTCCTGGAGCGTCTCTGTGGAGCAGCCCCTGTATGAGCTGCTCCTTTTGGATAACCGCTGGGGAACGGTATCCTGTCCCCGACGGGACTCTCGTGGCCCGACTCTGCGGAGTCTATAGCCCTGACAGACTTGGCTTATGCCGACCGCCCGACTGGCGTTGGCTGTGTACCCGGCTGGGCACTTTGCCAAGTCTGTGGTCGCACCGCTACCGGCTTGCGACTCCCCCGAGGTGACAGGCTGCCTTTCAGAGACTGCGTCCCGCAGCTCTCTCTCTCCTTGTCGGCAGCAGCCTGCACCTTTTCCTTGTTCCTGTATATGGGGAAAAAAAACAGACAGAAACAATTCCTTTACTTTTTTCTAACTCCTCCAAAGTCTCCCCGACTTTGGTGGAGCTGTATTTACTCACGTTGCAGCAGGAGCTCCGAGCTCCCGCTGCCGTTGTCGCCAATGCGTCCGACGTAATGACGCGCATGCGCCCTGACGGGGTTCTTCACGTAGTCACTCACGTGACTCCGAAGTAAAATGTAACTATCTCTGCCTTAAAAATATCCATTGACTTGGCCTCCACAGATTAGAGGTCCGTGGGGTTAAAGGTGGAACCAGATGACGAGAGGATGATTGGTGGCAGAGGGGATGGGTAAAGTGAAGAAAGAGAGAAATAGAGGGCTTGTGGGTGAAAAAGATTGGGGTGTGGGTTCCCTGAAATTGGAAAACTTAATATTCATACTTCTGGTTTTGCTAGTAGAATATGAGATGTGGTTCTTCCAATTTGTGTTTGCCTTCTTTGTAGTAATGGAGACTGTCAGGGACAGACAGATTGTCGTGGGAAGTGGAAAGGAGAGTTAAAATGACATGCAACCGGAAAGAAAAAAAAATACCGCTGTGTAGCTTCACACAACAAATGTCTTATCCTTTATTACATTGCCTTTAACATGTCTCCTTGGGTTCTGTAAAATGTCTAGTTTTATGTGACAATTAATGATAATCAATACCAAGTTGTATGTACAAAATAGGATCTGGTAAGCAAGTCACTGGATTCATGAGCCATACCACCAGGGGGTTACATTGGAGAATAAGCAAGTTGATTCAATAGCTTTTCTCAACTATTATTCGCTTTCTGATTTTTTTTGGTAAATTGTTGTCAAAAATGAAATATTGGTCATGCAACCAAAGATACACAGCCAGTCATAGACATCCATTGGATTTCCTCATCATTAGCTGCCTTTTGTACTTATGACCACTATATCCAGTGCTCTTTTCACAGCATGCCATCAACTGCTAATAATGGCACAGGGGTCTTCATAATAGAATTGAAGTATTTATTCCCATGTAATATATGAACAGGCCTAAGTGTTGCAAATTGCCCATTGATTATTATTCTATTACTGTGACTCCTCCTTTGCAACATTGAGCTGAAGGGGAGAGCAACTTTATTAACAATGTGGAAATTAATTCAAAATTATATAAATTGAAGTCATAGTATTGATTCTTCAGATGCCAATACATAGATCCAAGCTGACGAGTCTATTGAGATTAAAATAATAGTCAAGAGTCTTGTAAATAAGTTTTTTTTAAAGTCCATGCCATCATTTGTACTATTTGAGATAGTTCCAAATGTGAATAGTAAATTTATTGTTTAATTGTGCTGATTATCTGCAATTAATGTGTTTTAGTTGTGGCCTGTGCTTGTAGTTATTGTTGATTGGTTTTATATTAAAACTGAGGACATAAAAATGGATTCAGTATTGCAATGTAAGGTAACTCCAGGCAATCTGACATTCTTTTTGATTCAGATTATTCTAACAACATTGGCAGAAAATTGATATATCTTTCATACTACCAGAATCATTTAACCTTGGTATAACCCAGTACCAGAACCCTGCTGTGTAAAGTAGATAAATATTGTGTAAACCATTTGCTTTATCTCATGCTTTGTTCCTCCAACAATGACACATATTTGGAAAATAATAGAGCAAAGTGATCCAAATCTTTGAAAGGTCTTCATATCAAACTTTTTCTGCTATGTATACATGAAACCAGAAATCCTTTCCTCATTAAAAATAAGAGGCAAAATACAAAGTTGACAATCCTTTGAAAGTGCAAGGCATAGATTCTACTTTCCAATCCCTATCAAGAATTTTACTTGATATATAATTGAGGAAATGTTGATAGATTATTTGTATCAATGTGTGTATATAATTAACTAATAATTGGCAAAGGTTACTCCATCTTGGCCATTTTTAACTATTTATTTACAGTTACATTTTTAATTTTGATCCCTATCAGTACAGTTATAGCTAATTGTTGGAAGCAATTTGTTTCTGAAAATGTGCTGTTCTATTCTTATAACTATTTTACATTTGAGAATTTGCCAAATGATTTAAAATACCTTGCCGCAGCTAGCCAGGTTGAAGGCTGTAGCGTCAAAAGACTGGATAATGGAATCTGGAGCTAAGAAACAAACTGCTGGATAAACCTATCAGGTCAGGCAGCATCTGTGAATGGACCCTGGTGGGCAGCACAGTGGCATAGCAGTAGAGCAGTTGCCTTACAGCACCGGAGACCTGGCTCCGATCTGACTCCGGGTGCTGTCTATATGGAGTTTGCACGTTCTCCCTGTGACCGCATGAGTTTTCTCCAGGTGCTCCGATCTCCTCCAACACTCCAAAGGCTTCGGTAAAAATTGTAAATTGCCCCTAGTAAATTGCTACTCGGCGCGGACTCGGTAGGCTAAAAGGACTGTTTCCGCGCTGTATCTCTAAAGTCTAAAGTTTAAAGTCACAACTGGAATGATTCATTGGTTACCCTGCATGGAGGATTACTGTAGGAAAGACATCATATCTGAGTCAGTCTTCACTAACCTTTGTGGAGACTACATGGTATAATGTGACAGATGCACAAATTATTTCTTTGAGACTCCAGCACAATCTTATTGCTCCCAGAGATGGTTGCTTTGTTTACAGTTCTAACAATGAAGAACACAAGAGAGAATGTGGAGAGACTGCAGAGGAGCTGACACCTAGACCGCCTTTTCTTTCTATCCTGCCTGCATGTCGCTCCTGATTTACCACAAAATCTGTTTTTAACCTAATCTCTACAGTACACAAGAGCTGCTGACTGCTGTTAAGTCAAGTACGCCTTGGGTTTCAATCTCTTGCTGTTCAACCACCACTTGGCCAAGTTGGATTTCGTCATTGTCTGAAAAGAGAAAGGCACATAGGTTACGGTGCAGAGTGAGGGTGCGGAAGGATGGGTAAATGGAGTGCATAGAGAGATACAAGGCTGCAGCACCTGGTTTGTCAATCTGAAAAGATTATAAGATGTATGCAAAGTAATTTTAGATGTACAGTGTGGAAATATGCCCATCAGCCCACCGGGTCCATGGCCACCAGCTATTACCTGTACACTAGTTATATCCGACAAACTAGGGGCAATTTACAGAGTCCTATTAACCGACAAACCAGCACGTCTTTGGAATGTCGAAGGAAACCTGAGCCACCAGGACGAAACCCACGAGTTCACAGGGAGAATGTGCAAACTCCACGCAGACAGCACCTGACTTCAGGATCTAACCCAGATCTCTGGCACTATGAGGCAGCAGTTCTATCAGCCGCGCCACTGTGCTGCACCAATTCTGGGTTTAATTCCACAATTGGGAGAAATTTGTCAGAGGTGAGCTGCACATTGATGTGAGAAAGATTATCGCACAATGCTGCTTCATTTTAAATTGTTTTAACTTTCTGATGGTGCAATAAAGTTATTTTTAAAAATAAATTTTTCATTGAACATTTATTAGATTTAAAGGTGTTATGTGTTATAAAGGGGACTTACAAGTCAATCAGGGTCAGGAAGGGAGGCACCATCAAAAAGGGGATTTTTAAAAAAAATGCTAATTGAGTAACTGAACTAAAACAAAAGATTCTGGAAACTCTCAGAAGATAAGGCATCATCTGAAGAAAGAGAAACAAGAGTTAACATTTTAGGTCCAATGCCTTTTGTCAGAACAAACAAGTTCTGAAGAAGAATCTTCAAACTGAAGCATTAACTCTGTATCTCTTTCCTCAAGCGCTGCGTGACGAACTGAGTATTTCCAGCAGTTTCTGTTTTTATTTCTGGAAGGTGGATTGAGCATTAAGAGAAAAGCTGATAGTAAAAGAGAGAAATGGGCACAGATGGTGTCCAGACAAGAGGGATTTGGTGGCTTCTGGGGCCTGATCGTTTTAGCTTTTCAGGAATTCATTCTCACATCTCTTGACTATAGACTTTCAGAAAGCTTGAAAAACCATGCTATCCTTTGGATAATTTATAGCAAAAGTTAAAAGTAATTCAAGTAATCTCACTGAAATATTTAAATAATAATCCTGACTCAAAAGCTTTAATAACTGCCTCCATTGAAACGAGATGGTGCATAGGTTTCCATTTCTTTTGACTTAAGGGCCTGTCCCACCAGCATGCGACTGCATGCGTCTAGCGCGACCAAACGTGGTGGCTTGAGCCGAACGGCCGCGCGGGGACAGTCCCACTTCCAACCGCGGAGCCGTCTGGAGTTGTGCGGGGCTGGTCCCGACATCATACTCACCAATCAGCTGGGCAGGAGGCGGGCCGACTGAATTTGGACGTCGCACGGCGTCGGGTGGTTACGTCATCACGCAACGGCACGCCGGGCGGTGACGCCATCGCGCAACGCCACGCGCTAGGTGTACGCCGTCAAGACGCTGCGTACGGTGTCAAGACGCGTTCGCCATCAAGACGCTGCATACGGCGTCGAGGCGGTGCGTGCGGCATCGAGGCGGTGCATGCGGCCTCCATGCGGCAGCAGGCCGGCAGGCCTTTGCCGCGCGGATTTTTGAACACTCAGTTTTTCGGAGCCCCGCGCGATGTCGGGACCAGCTCTGCACAACTTCATGCGGCTCCGGCGATCGAAGTGGGACCGGCCCCGCGAGGCCGTACTGCTAGCGCGACCACGTTAGGTCACGCTAGCCGCACGCAGTCGCATGCTCGTGGGACAGGTCCTTTAATCTCCCCTCTTCCTTTCGTTTTCCATTCACCCCACCTAATCTTTGAGGCATAATAATTGTGTTTATATTATAAATTCATAATAGGAGTAGAATTAGGCTGTTCAGCCCATCAAGTCTACTCCGCCATTCAATCATGGCTGATCTATCTTTCCCTCTCAACCCCCTTCTCCTATCTTCTCCCCATAACCTCTGAAACCTGTACTAATCAAGAATCTATCAATCTCTGCCTTAAAAAATATCCCTTGACTTAGCCCCTACAGCCTTCTGTGGCAAAGAATTCCACAGATTCACCACCCTCTGACTAAAGTAATTCCTCCTCATCTCCTTCCTAAAGGTACTTCCGTTTATTCTGAGGCTATGGTCTCTGGTCCTAGACTCTCCCGCTAGTGGAAACATCCTCTCCACATCATTCAGTCTGATTTTATATTTTATCTTCATTATTGATAACATTTATCCCATGATTTAAATAATTTAAGGCGATCTTGGAAAAGATTTTCATGCCAGCATTTCATTAAATTATTATTTTTTTCTTTCTTTTCTCTAATATATACCTCCCATTGCATGTAGAGGGAGCAGTTCACTATAAATAATATATTGTATGATGGTTATAAAGCGAGACAAATAACTGGAAGTTTTCATGCATGGTGCATGAAAAGCAATTCTCATTATATTTAACATGGGATGGATTTACTCTCAAGAAATATGCAGAATGAAAGATTTTGAGGATACTATTCTGATTTTTAAATCATTGAATCAAATACATGTTGCAATCATGTTATTGTTACTATCAATTTTATTGTCAAGGCCATATAATTATGTCTGTATTTTTCCACGTTTTCATTAATGTAAAGATGGAAGACAGGTGATGATTGTTACAATTTTTTAGTTAAGTTCATGATTGTGCTTTATACAACAATATTAGTATGTGCCTTTGATTGGAGCAACTCTTCAAATCTGTGTCATTATTTTTCACACAGCCTCCAGAGTCCAGAGAATATAAAACCAATTCCTTTTATTATATATTTGGGGGGAACTGGTTACATCTTAATGAATAAATGTTTCCAGCAAGATATCTGAATTATATATTGTATCCTTATTAATACAGAAAACAAATATTCTCATTGATGGCTATATGAGAACAATTTTCTGCAGGTAGCGTCTTTAGGTGGTCAAAGGGAGGATATTTTATTTGTGTAGGAAGGAACTGCAGATGCTGGTTTAAATCGAAGATAGACACAAATTGCTGGAGTAACTCAGCGGGACAGGCAGCATCTCTGGAGAGAAGGAATGGGTGACATTTTAGGTTGAGATCCGTCTTCAGACTGATGTCACGGGAGTGGGCAGTACATAGATAAGGAAGTGTATAGATAAGAGAGTGAAAGGTGTGAAAACAGGACAAAGTGAATGAAGATCAAGGAAAATGTAGAATAGATCATTGTTAGTTGGGAGAAGGTAACAACAAAGCAAACAGATAAAATGTAGTCGGAGGGGATGGAGAGAGAGAGGATGGAATACAGAAGGGGGAGGGGATGGAGAGAGAGGGAAACCAAGGGTTACTTGAAGTTAGAGAAATCAATGTTCATACCGCTGGGGTGTAGGCTGCCCAAGCAAAATATGAGGTGCTGTTCCTCCAATTTGCGCTGGGCCTCACTCTGACAATGGAGGAGGCCCAGGACAGAAAGGTCAGTGTGGGAATGGGAGGGGAGTTAAAGTGTTGATCATGGAGGTATCGGCAGATTAAGCGGAGGTGTTCAGCAAAGCAATCGCCGAACCTGCGCTTGGTCTCGCCAATATACAGGAGTCACAAATATCTAATTTGTGATTGGCTAAAAAATACTGGAAAGTGCCAATGATTTCAAATGCACCGTGAAAGGAAATAATGTTTAAAACTTGCTTTGGGCATTTCTAGTCAAATGATGCTCTCAAATAGATTTTCCAATTAAAGGCCATATACTTATATGAAGTTAGTATTAGGTCATGATGTTGATTAAGCTATCAGGCACAACTTATTACTCCATCTCTCTTTAGCAGCAGTCTTTATCAGTGGCATGATTAACTGTTTTTTTCAGAAATGTAACAAAATAGAGCAGTGAACAAGAGTTTTCAAATGTTCCAAATAGAGCAGTGAACAAGAGTTTTCAAATTTTCAACATATCATCCTGGGCAAGAATGAAGTAAGATTTTAAAAATGTGCCGTTTGCTTATCAAATAATACATTTTCTTCCTCCACGCTCTTTAAGATGGGATGTTGCCTTAAAATTAAATTGCCAGATAGTATTATTCAATGGTGCACAAATCCATATTTATGGGTTATACCGGATTGCAAATATTTCAATTGTGTATTGTGGCATGTTTAAAAATGTCTGAAAATAATATAAGGAGAGTAACTAAAATTGGCTTGATAATCATGTTGTTTAATTGGGGGGGGGGGGGGGGGTCATAAAGTTTACTATTATATTTTAAGTGAGTCTTCTTGTCAGAAATATATATATTTAAAAAATCTTATAAATTTAGCAAAATACTATAATTAGGGTTCTAAGTATGTAAAATTATATTGAGTACAGAAGTAGATTTGCAGTTATCTTTGTCTACCTTTTCAATTCATTATTAAAATCTTAAGAAGTGAGCATAAAATATAGTCACTCCACTTAAATATAGTTCTGTTAAGAAATCTTAACGTTTATGAAAATGAATAGACAATATATTTTTAAATTTCAGGTCAAATAATATTAACATGCATTGTGCTGCTATCATTGTATATTTTGCAAAATATCTGCAGCATACACTGTATTAAATATAGGTATTGACAATTTCAATTTTATCAGCTACTGGATGATAGAATGGTTTACAGCAATTTTACAGTTGTAACTATAACAATCATCCTGTTGCATCCGATTATACTGTATTCCAACATAAAAAATAGATGGTACAATGTGCTTTTCAGGAATAAAGAGACACATTTTTATGGGTTTTAAATGACAAAAAAATAACATATTCAATATTTAACTCATGCTACATCACACACAAAAAAAGAGATTTTGATGTAAACTGTGATAATTAGATGAAGAATTGTGGTAATGAATTAGATTTTAGGACTGATCCTGAAATGGAATTACATTTACTGTGGTACATTTGGGGGCTCCTAAATTAGAGTGTTTCGGGGGGGGAAATTGGCTTTTGGTACCAACATCAGAATTCATAATTATAAGAAATGTATTATGTTTTATTTGTTTTATAAAGTAACAAAATATATAAATTATTAAACAATTCACCAAAATAAAGCTGTGAAAGTGTGTACAGAAGTCTGAAGCAACCTCTTGCTTTTCAGGATTAATGTACAAAGTAACAATCCAATGTATGACCATTTTAATTCTGAATTGTATCAAAAACCAATAAGACATTGTCTACAAAGCACTTCTGTTTTGATTTTCTGATTTGGTAAACAGGATATGTGCTCAGCATGTAAAGAACATTACAGGATAAATATCAATTTATTAGAGCCCCTTATGATATTGGAATTTATCACTCAGTTAGCAATACAAAGGTGGTAAGATGCAGGTTCTCCTTTTCAGTTCCCATTTGTGAGTTCTTGATCTCAATCAGGCCATCTGGACAGAGAAAAATCAGAAAAGAAATCTACAGAAGCTGCCTTTGCGCAGTATGCACCTGTCAAGATGGATTAAGCAAGGTCATCTTATTTTAGTCATTTTCTGGGACTCGAGACTTGTCACTTACGACGTGTTTGGAGCAAGACCACAATATGAGGTGTTAGCAGTTAGTTAAAGACTGTAGCCAGTATCGTTTTCAGCTGAGGGTGGAGGATAATAGGACAAAGATGGCAAAGAGCAGTTGTGCCAGATGGATGAGAGAACATGGCAGGGGCATCTAACACTTTTTAAAAAATGGTATTGTGATCTCCTCTTCAACACCAGTTCGAAACAAACACTCTAGCCTTTGTGCTGTTCAAGCACTCAAGTCTTTTCTCTTGGGACTTTACTTGCAACATCACCCAAAGTCCGTGAACTCCTTAAGCTGGCTGCATTGATAGAACATGCAGGTTTTAGACAAAGGAATTGATCGTCAAGGAAGAAGGCTACCTTCTACTTTCCTAATCAGACCAGTCCGCTCTCCCAACAAAGTACCAAGAATGTAGTAGAAAAAGCCTTTTGAGTCCTGAAAATGAAATTTCACTAACTATGTTAGTCCATGGATGTCTTGCGTTGCCAACCAAAAATATATGGAATCTTTATATATCTATTGCATGCTACACAAACATTTCAATCAAAGTAGTCAGAAGAACAGAGGGTCGGGATCCTGAGAACCATGAGAAAGAGTTGGAAGATCAGGAATAGCAGAGGAGCAGGCAGAACTGGATTGGAACCTGGGGATGTCTTTGTTCAGGTTCTGCAGCCTCACCTCCCAGCTGAACATAGGAGCGAGATATTGGTCATTGATCAAGCAGGATAAAAGGGCTTTCCAGACCGAGAAATAATTTTCATACAAAGCCCACCAGCAGGTGAGAGGAGCAAAGTTTAAAGGAAATGTGCAAGGCAAGTTTTTTTTACACAGAGGGTAGTGAGAGCCTGGAATGTGTTGCCAGGTGTGGTGGTGGAGGCAGATAAAATAGTGGTATTTAAGGGCATGTATTTTCCATCCTGCCCAGAACAAGTCACATGTATAAAACCACTGAAAATGTTTACAACCAACGAAAACACTCCTCCTCCCTTAGCCTGGTATGAGAACTCAGTGAATGTTTCTGACATTCAAAAGGGTTTGGCAATTATTAAAATTTGATCAAATAATTATTGTTGTTAAATTTATTAAATGGTTAATAAAAGAACAATACCAAAACACGTACGAGTATTTAAACGCAAAGAAGAAATTTAAAAGAAATCAAAGTGAATTAACAACTTATTTTTTCATCACTGCTCTCCTCTATTAAAATAAATGGAATCACTGAACACATGCCGAACACCATAATTTTACCCTCCATCACAATGTCCAAAGGCAGAGCATGACTGAGAACAGTAGGCTGTCTGGTTTAGCACTCCTATATTTCTAGTGGCAGGCTCAGAAATGCTGATTTCACTGGAAAGAAAATGAGATTATCACAGACTATACAGTATTGCCAAATATGCAAGAGTGTATTCAAACATTGCAAAGGTAGTCACGACGTTTGAAAAGTGAAGTTTATATAGCTAGCAGGGTGGACGTTGGGAATCAGCGAATGTAACGTCTTCAGATTTCCGTGGCATTCAGCAGAGTGCCACATTCAAGGTTACATCACATGTTAAAACTCGTGGCATTGAGGATTATGTATTAGTGTGAGGAATAAGTTAACTGACATAATGTAAAAAAGGAAGGATAAATAGGTTGTTCACAAGTTGGCAAATTAATGTGTAGGGTGATACTGAAATTAATGCTGGGGATACAGTTATAGTATTTATTGTTTAGTGAGAGCAATGAATGCATACTTGTTATGTCAAATCACCTTTCTGACAATACCAAGATTGATGGGAAAGTAAGTTTTGAGGACAAGACAAAGTGTCTGCAGTGTTGAGAAGATGGGAAGTTATCCATTTTGAAAAGTAGAATATTAAAGCAGAATGGTATTTAAATGGTGTGTGATTATTGAAGCCTGATATTCAGAGAGATCATTGTCGTCATACGAAAAAGAGAGAAAATTAGCATGCAGGCACAGCAAGTAAGTGGGAAAGCAAATGTAATGTTGGTGGATAAGTAAAGCCAAAAGTAAAAATTTCCAGATAAAGTGCACAAATTAAGGTGAGCCAAACTTGGTCTCCTGTTTTAATCAAATGATATACTTGCCTTGGTGGCAAGTATATCACTTGCCTTGGTGGCAGTTCAGAGAAGCTTTGTAAGATTAATATCAAGGATGAAGGGGTAGTCTTATGAGAAAATATTCCAATTTCTAAGATAAGGTAACTTTATTGAACTTTATATTCTGTGGGGGGGCTTAACAGGGTACATGCTGAGAGGGTACATCCTCAGATACAGAACCTTGAACTGGGGCACAAAGTGTCAGTATAAATGTTCAGGAGGAATTGAATATCTTTGGAATTTTCATCTCAGAGAGCTGTAGAATGATGAATAAAAACTACATTTTATGATTTTAGCAAAACCAAGGTGGAAAGAGGGAATTGAGGTGTACATCTGTATTCTAATTGAATGGCTAAGAAGATTCAAAAGGTTGTGTGGCTTACTGCTATGCCTATTTCTGTGTTCCTATGGAGTGTTTCCAAGGAAGTCTGACACAATTATATCATCCCATGTACAAATGATGTAGAATTCTCAAGATTGAATCTCTCCTCTACTATAGATATGTTTGTTATTTATCTAAAGCTGAAATATTTCAGAATCTAGGGAAGTTTGGGAATGGTAATAAATCTCTTCACTTACTTTAATAACCTTAAAGTCCATGACAATGTAAACCCACAGTCACATTAGTTTACAAAGTACTTTTGTTATAGTGAATGTTCCTTTTACCTTTTTGGGGATATTTTTGTGTTTCCAACTGTAAAGTTAGAAACAAGACCTTGTTTAATATCTCCCTTATTTCTTTATTTCCCATTATTTCTTGCCCTGTCTAAACTTCTAAGTTTTCAGCATTTTACATTTAAGAAACAGAAAATACAGATATACTCAGCAGGTAAGGCGGCATCCTTGGAAAAAGAAACAGTGTTAATGAGGACAGTGTACTTTTTAAATATTGAAAAAGTTGTAGTAGAGGAGATCCAAAAAGACTCTTTGCACATTCAAATATAAAGGGCAAACAATAATGATTACAAAAAAAATAATTCATTAATTGGAGATATTAAACATATATTTGTTGCATTATTTTTGGAATCCTCTGGACAATTCCAAGCACCATTTCATAAAATAGGTCAATCGGCCTTGATGCAGCTATAGAACCACAGACACAGAAGGGTCTGAAGCAGGGTTTCGACCCAAAACGTCACCCATTCCTTCTTTCCAAAGATGCTGCCTGTCCCGTTGAGTTACTCCAGCATTTTGTGTCCACTGAAACATAGATTTATTGGAACTGATACCTGGATGCCAAAAGTTATATTTCAACTGCACTAACCATATGCATATATGATATAAGATATTGATCTCTGAAATTTAGACGGCCTAGAGATGATTTTATTAAACACTAGACTAAGTGGGACCCGTTGGGTCCCAGCATCACACGGGAGGGCTGGTCCCCCAACGCAATATTCCACCTCTCCACCAATTCCAATATTGGTGGCCAGTGGGGGGGGGGGGGGGGTTCTGGAGCGCTAGCATGGGTGTTGTGGACTGAAGGGACTGGTTTCCAGAGGGCTAGTATGGACATTGTGGGCCAAATGGATTCTTGGGCTGGCGGCTCAGTCACTCAAGCCTGTTGTGCTGGCAGCTCACTCACTCACGGCTGGGTGGGCTGGCAGTTGACGGCTATTCCTTGAAATTCCATTTCAAGCAGGGTGCAAGGCCACCAAATTCAAGTGCAGTTTCTTACCACTTCAAGCAGGGTGCAAGGCCACCAAATTCAAGTGCAGTTTCATACCATTTCAAGCAGGGTGCAAGGCCACTAAAGACAGCGAGTCATGACCTCTCCCTCCTCCATCTTGCAGAGACCGAGCCACGCCCACACTTCTGGGTTTTATAGTCCCCCCCTCCCACCAGAAGGGGCACAGCCTTCATGGCATGATTGACAGGAGAGAGAATCTCAATATTTTTAAAACACTAACAACTCTTTTATTTTTCATCGATGGGATAAATCCTCTGCACCTGATGAGCGGAGGGCGACTCTGAGTAAGATGGCCAAAAATCACAGCCGTACATGGTAGCGTTTTTTCCAAAATCAATATAAAGCGCAAACAGGAAGTGGTCAAGATTAGACTTTTAATTATATAGAAGGCAAGGCAACTTTAATTAGGCAAGATAACTTTAATTAGGGAACACAGCTTTAGCATTTCCAAACCAAAGGCAACACAGCTTTAGCATTTCCAAACCAAAGGCAACACAGCTTTAGCATTTCCAAACCAAAGGCAACACAGCTTTAGCATTTCCAAACCAAAGGCAACATAGCTTTAGTATTTCCAAACCAAAGGCAACACAGCTTTAGCATTTCCAAACCAAAGGCAACACAGCTTTAGCATTTCCAAACCAAAGGCAACAGAGCTTTAGTATTTCCAAACCAAAGGCAACACAGCTTTAGCATTTCCAAACTATATTTTCAAACCACATTAAGGGCACTGACAGGTCAGTAAAACCACTCACAGTTTAGTAGACATGTGTTCAGTGTTATTCACAGCTCAGACTGAGAGAAGTGACCCTCTCGCTTCCCCCATCTTGCAGAGACTGACTGAGGCACTCATCACTTCTGGGTTTTATAGTCCCTCTGGAAGGGGCGTGGCCTTCAGGAGAGAGAATCTCAACATTTTTTAAACACTATTAACTCTTATTTTTCATCAATGGGAAAAATCCTCTTGCCCTGCGCAGCAGAGGGGGATTCTGAGTAAGATGACCAAAAATCACAGCCGTACGTGGCAGCGTTTTGTCTAAAATTAATGTACAGAACAACAGGAAGTGGTCAAGATCAGAATTTTAGTAATATAGATTTCAAGATGTTATGGGAACTGATGGCTAGATAGAGAGCAGTAATTTCTTCTGATTGGGGAAACTGAAAGCGCGGTATGAAATCTACAATTTATGACCAGACCTTCCACAAGTGCAAGTGTAATGCTAGGTCAACTTAATCTGAGATAGAGCTTTGTTTTCCATAGGCTTTTAGGGACATGGGGGGGAAAAGGAAGGAATATAAAGTTCATCAATTATCTCATAGGCTGGCGAAAGATAGTTGAGGATTTCTATACCTGTGATTTTATAACTGCATCATCTCGCAACAAAGCAGATTTTGAGCAGAAGTATAGAATATTCTAGTGGAACTTAGCCTATTCTGCACCAGGACAATGTAGTCCAGCTAATGATATGTAAAGTGTATTTAAGCCATAAAAAATCAAATAAAAACCCTTGAGCTTTTCATTACTGAGATTTCCATGGGAAATGAAGGCAAATGGATGACCCTTCCTGGTCTTGGAATTGGCTTTTGCTTATATTTTCAATATCTTATTTCAAGATTATTTTTGATCGTGCGATTTTTAACATTTCGTATCGCTTTTTGAGATTTGTTCTTCACATTAATATATTCTTCACCGTTTGGATTTTTTTAATTTGTTTTTTGTCTGATTTCCTGTGCTTCAAGGAAATTAAAAATAATATAATCTGTCCTTAGTTGGCTCAATAGGCTTTTTTTGTGGGAAGTCAGTTGCCCTCTGACTGCAACCTGAGAAAGAGTTGGACAGAAGCAATCAGAGGGAGCTCTGTCAGCACCTGAGGCAGACTGCACAGCCTACTGTTACCTAAGTAGGTAGATCCACACTAAGCAGTAAAGCCACTAGAAGTATCACAGCAGAAGTATTTCTTTATTGCAATGCTTCTGCATTTGGAATTGAATCTCTGATGTACTATACAAAATAAAGTGCTGTGTTTTAGATGTTGAAACAAAAGTACGAGTAGTGCTTTTGGCTCTTTATGCCTGATCTTTCATTCAGTAAGATCATGTCTGATCTTTCACCTCAGTGCTACTTTCCTACATTCACCCCTTATCCCCTAACATCTAAGAATCCAAAACTAGAAGCAGCATATGTCCTGTGGCTCATAGGCAACCTTGATGGTGTTGAGTGAAGAAAATTATGTGGCCAAGTTGTTTTTGAATAACTTTAGGTGTGAATCTTTTGGAGAATCTGAATGCTCGGTGTTTTCAGTTATATAATAATTATCTTGAATGTCCATCCCATTGAGATGTGGGTGTACATGCAAATGAAAGTGGATTCCGTTTGTGTGAGGGCTTGGTATTGGAAAGCAGTTACTGTAAGTTATATTCACAGGCAGGACTCTGTGGCATGCAGTCTTGAAGCTTCTAATCGATACACAGTGCTCCAGGGTTTTCTACCTTGTCAGACTTCTGAAAGTGTGCTATCACTTAATGCACCTGGTTCAAGGTCCTGAAATTATAATTGAGCCTGTTCATCATTTGCTGACAAGATTTATACAATGCTGTATTCCGGGGCATGTACCATGATCCACCTTGTAATCTACTTCGTAATAACATTCTAACACTTCCTTCATGTAGTAGCATATCCATTTTCTAAGCAACACATTGAGCTGAGAGCTGCCCATTTCTTTTCTGTGGAACCAATTGCACATCCTGTACTTCTTTGAGTGACTTCCCGGACTCCATGGTCATTGTTTTGGGGGACTTGAACGAAGCTAACCTCAGCCGTGACCTTCCAAAGTACAGACTTCAGGTTACCTGCCCCACCACAGGGGAGCGAGCACTTGACCACTGTTACACGTCAATCAAGAACGCATATCGCTCTGTTCCCCGGGCGGGTCTGGGTCTCTCTGATCATTGTCTAGTTCACCTTTTTCCGACCTACAGGCAGAAACTAAAATCTGCTAAGCCTGTGGTTAGAACAACGAAAAGGTGGACAAGCGAGGGCATTGAGAACCTACAATCCTGCTTTGACTGCACGGGTTGGAATGTGTTCAGGGAAGCAACCACAAGCCTCGATGTGTATACAGACACTGTATCACTATGTCAGCTTTTGTGAGGACAGTTGCATTCCAACTAGGCATGGGCGGAAATCACTTTTAAAACATGGGGGGGAACACAAAGAGAGAGAGCATACACGGGAGAGAAAGAGGGCAGAGAGGTACGATTGCACGTTATAACGCACCGCCGACCCATTCTGACCACTGCCGCCGCCGCCAAACAACCCCTCCCCCCCCCACGCCACATTGCACCCTTCTTCGCGGCGGCTCTGTCAGATGTCTCAGCTCTGACAATTCGAGGGACCTACCCGGTAACAACATTAAGACCGGCTCTGGGCTGCCGTGCTCCCCGACTCGAATCGACTCGACAGCTAACTGACACACGCTCCGTCCTGCGCTGAGCTTGCTGCGGGCCGGATAAAATCTCGTGGCGGGCCGGATGTGGTCCGCAGGCCATAGTTTGGAGACTCCTGATGTACGCGTGGGTACGTACGCATGATACGGTAATTACAGTTAGCACTGGCTTAATTGGGAAGAGTGTAGTGCTAGCTTCCTTCCGTGGTGGGTTGGAGCACATAGGGGGGTAAAGGGGCCAGAGAATAGGCCTAAGTTACGTTTGCAGTTTAGATTTAACAGCAATGGGCAGGATTTCCACTGCCTCCAGCAGGTGAAACGATATTGAATTTGTAGCTCCAGCAGACCTTTCAAGCAATATTCGTGGGCCTTTCCTCAGCCTCTCAAACAAACAAAATGTGATCTGTCTATTCCCTGTGATTATCAGAATCCATTAAAGCCATATCCCAACTTGATGATATCTGTACCCTCCATACCCTTTCCCTTTCTGCAATCTCCTGGATCTCCCACATCTCCGAAGTTCTCCTTTCCCCAACATACTCGCAGCACTTCTCCTTCCTGACAATCACTCGATTCCTCTGCATGTTTTCATGGACCTCTTACTCCAATGATGACCTCACAACTACTCATCATTTCTTGCACAGGCAGGTTGTAAAGTTGTCAGAGGTCAATTTTCCCAGCGCATTATTGCAGAGCTCTTCAGCTGCATCAACATGTCAGAAATTGAGTTTTCATTGATGAACGCACAATTTCCATTTCCATTCACAATACCTGAGCAACTGTAGAACCCCTTGTTTACATACAGCAAGGTGTAGAAAATAATCAGACATGGGTTAATAAGTGGCAAGTTATTTTCTTACCACAAAGGTGTCAGGCAATGACTATCTCCAGCAAATCTATAGTTACATAATGCCTTGTAAAGAATAATACTATTGAACAGTCAGTATGGATTCATAAAAGGAAAAGTATGTTTGTTAGCATTCTTCAAAGATATGACCATACAATAAATAAGGGGAAAACAGTGAAAGACACAATGCTCTGGAGAAGAAACATAGAAAAATAGGTGCAGGAATAGGCCATTCGGCACTTCGAGGCACTTCAATATGATCATGGCTGGTCATCTAAAATCAGTACCTCCTTCCTGCTTTATCCTCATATCCTTGATTCCTTTAGCCCTAAGAGCTAAATCTAACTGAAAATATCCAGTGAATTGGGCTCCACTGCCTACTGTGGCTGAGAATTCCACAGATTCACAGCTCTGTGGGTGAAGAAGTTTTTTCTCATCTCAGTCCTAAGTGGCCTACCCCTTATTCTTAAACTGTGACCCCTGGTTCTGGACTCCCCCAACATCGGGTACTCTAGTTTGTCCAATCATTTAAGAATTTTATATGTTTCTATAAGATATCCTCTCATCCTTCTCAATTCCTATGAATACAAGCCCAGTCGACCCATTCTTTCATCATATGCCAGTCCCGCCATCCCGGGAATTAACCTGGTGAACGTACGCTGCACTCCCTCAATAGCAATAATGGCGGTGCTGGCTCGAAGGGCTGAATGGCCTACTCCTCCACCTATTGTCTATTGTCTATTGTCCTTCCTCAAATTAGGAGACCAATATTGCGCACAATACTCCAGGTGTCACCAGGGCCCTGTACAACTGCAGTAAGATATCCTTGCTCCTAAACTCATATCCTCTTGTAATGAAGGCCAACATGCCATTAGCTTTCTTCACTGCCTGCTGTTCCTGCATGCTTACTTTCAGTGACTGATGTACAAGCATACCCAGGTCTCATTGCACCTCCCCTTTTCCTAATCTGACACCATTCAGATAATAATCTGCCTTCCTGTTCTTGCCAGCAAAGTGGATGTGAACCTCACATTTATCCACGTTATACTGTATCTGCCATGCATCTGGCCACTCACCCAACCAATCCAAGTCACCCTGCAGCCTCATAGCATTCTCATCGCAGCTCACACTGCCACCCAGCTTTGTGCTATCCACAAACTTGCAGATGTCACATTTAATTCTCTCATCTAAATTGTTAATATACATTATAAATAACTGGGATCCCAGCACCGAGCCATGCTCACCCCACTAGTCACTGCCTGTCATTCTGAAAAGGACCCGTTAATTCCTATTCTTTGCTTCCTGTCTGCCAACCAGTTCTCTATCCATGTCAATACCCTACCCCCAATATCATGTGCTCTAATTTTGCACACTAATCTCTGGTGTGGGACCTTGTCAAAGGCTTTTTGAAAGTTCAGATACACCACTTCCACTGGCTCTCCCTTATCCTCTGCTTTCCAAATGCACTGCAACTCAATGAATAACTCAACGGGTTAGGCAGCATCGCTAGAGAAGATACAGTGGTGTATTTGCATTCTCAAAATGCTTTCGATAAGGTGCCACATACGAGGTTGATCAAAATGTTGGAGATCATGCACTGTCCTGAATTGAGAATGAATTATTCGACAGAAAGAAGGATGGAGATCCATCTCACCTTGTTAGGCTGTGAACAGCGAAGATATCATTGAGATTAGGTGTACGTTTAACAGGCTAGATGCACGGAGAAAGTTTCCCTTGGCTGAGGAGTCTGGGACTGACAGTCAATGTCTCAAGATAAGAAGTAGGCTATTTATAATTGAGCTGAAGGGAAACTTCTCATAAGCTGGTGATTTTTTTGGAATTCTCTACTCCACACAAGATACTGAGTTCATTCAAAACAGAAATCAATAAATTTCTGGACAATAATAGAAATTGCAAAGTGTACTGAAAATAGCACTGTTGCAGAAGTTCAGCCATGATCTTGATGAATAGCAGCATAGGATTAAAGGACTGTGTGGCACCCTGCTGCGAAAATGTCATATTTCATTCACGTCTCAATCTAGTGAGTTGTTAGACAGAAAAAGAATAAAAATATTCTAGTTAGATCCTGTCATTAAATTCCACAGAACCTCCATGTTCTCAGTCTTTTAGGGCCTTTAAGCCACAGAAAGGAGTCCTTGCTCCCAGCTCCTACCATGTGTGCCCCCATCACCCTCGACCTTCCTTCCTCTCCCTGTAAATCTGGGAAATATCAGGGCCATTGTATTCATTATACTAAAGTAAACAGAAAGAGAGACAGCATTTTATCCTTGCTTCTGTGAACACTTCCAAAACTTACAACTATCTATCAGAGATGAAAGAAAAGGTAGTGAACTCAAAATGATAGTTACTAAGCACCCTTCATTGTTCAAAGACGTTTTACATAAAAAGGATGTTGTACATTAGCAGAGATAACTGCACTTACTGGTTGCTAGGAAATGCTTTACAAAGGGTGATGTTCTTATTTTAGTATTGCTGTCATGTTCTGTGATTACCGTTACCTCAAAAAAGCCTTGCATGCTGAAAGGACAACCGAATCACAGGGATTTTTTTAGTGTAAATACACACAATAAATAAAGTGCGACAAAGGGAGTGATAACCATTTGTGATATATGTTTGAAGCTGGAATGTTTCTTTCTATGTTTCTGTGTGAAAGCTTCACTAGAACGAGAACATAAAGGCTCAGTATAAATCCATTAATGCCACATCCATTGATTCTTTAGAAGCAGTGAGAAGCACCAAAATTTGGACACACTTAACCATAACACACAGATCTACTATATGGCTTATTTATTAGAGAAAAAGACCAAATCGCTTAATTATTCCTTTAGTTATTCATAAAATTAGCTTACAAAATTTAGATCTACTTTGGAATAAATTTATATTTTAACACCCCCCCCCCCCCCCCCCACTACCTCACCCACAAGCCTTCGTAATAAGCAACAGAGCACTCAACTTTGGGAATCTTCTTCTTGCCCACATGAGCAGAAAGTCTTTCCTCCTCTCCATTTACCTCACCAGTATGTCCACTGCAGCACCATAAGAATATGACAATATAAGAATGTGGGCAGCACAGTGGGGCAATGGTAGAGTTGTTGCCTTATAACACCAGAGGCCCGGGTTCTACCCTGACTACAGAGGTGCGCTGTATGGAGTTTGTAATTTCTCTCTTTGACCGTGTGGATTTTCTCCGTGTAATCCAATTTCCCCCCACATTCCAAATACCTGCAGGTTTGTAGGTTAATTGGCTTCTGCATATTGTCCCTAGTGTGTGGGATAGAACTAGTGTATGAATGATCACTGGTTGGCGTGGACTCGCTGGGCCAAAGAGCCTGTTTCCACATTGGAACTCTAAACCTAAAACTAAATAAAAATAGTTCTTAATACCTGCTTTATCATTAAATGAAATCATGGCTGATATTTTTACCTCAGGAGGTAGAGCTGCATTCAAAGCCCCATTGACAGCAGGAAACACCACAAAATCTACCCTTCATGGTATATTTTTCTGTCCCAATTCTGTTTTCTTGTTTCTTAACCTATAAACATCGATAAGACACTGCCTTAAAAGTACACAATGACTGAGTTTCTACAGCAATCAAAGATTCACTGCCTTCTGGGTAAACACATTTCTCCTCGTCTCTGCCCTGAATTGCAGACTCTTTATTTTAAGACTGTGATCCTGACTCTCGATACCCTAATCAACCTACATCCATCCAATCTAGTCTCCCAAGTGTTTTGTATGTTTCGGCGAGGTCACCACTCATTCTTCTAAACTCTAAAGCCATAAGACAGTTCTCCCCATCTGCTGAATCTTTACTGCACTCCATAGCAAATATATCTGACTTTAAGCAGAGAGATCAGATATTATTTCAAGTACAGTTCATCCAAGCAGTATATAATTCCAGTAAAATGGAGCCAGATGCAGCCAGTGGGAGATCCCATACTTACTCATCCATTTCTACAGATTCTTCTATCTTTAGAAACTTTTACTGTTCATTTTTATATGACTTGCAAGCTCTCCCTCAAGATCGATTGCTTCCTTATAAATTTTGTAGTCTTTCGCTGCTGGCTCCTGTAAAATTCCCACACCTCCAGTCTACAATTAACCCTTGCTACTTTGTTAACGTCATCCTCGACTTCCTTTGCAAACCACAGAGGATTCCTCTTATGGAAATTGAAAATATTTATCAGAAAGTTTGAAGTCTTCATTTTCTGTCTTTGATTGTGAATTTTTGGTCTAAATAATTGAAATTTACTTGCCAGTCGAAAAACGGTTTGCTGTCGTGTAAATATTATATAAAATATATTTTACAAAGCTGTAGTTCATTCACTTCAGATTGACTGCAAAAGATAACCAATTTTATTTTAATGTATTTCAAATTCTAACAAGTGTAATCTTGAGGCTACACATAACATTACAGATAATCTTGATCAACACCATCAACATTTTCTGACATTCACCTGCAGCATGCAAAGTCTCATTGACAGCAGGAAGCATGACAAAAGCCTTCCTGGTATATTTTTCTGTTTTTCAGAATATATGTCATTACTTGATTTTATCTATATTTTCGCTACTTGTTAATATATTTATCCATTTTAAAAATATTTATATTTTCGCTACTTGTTAGTATATTAATTCATTTTTTAAATGTGTGCGTCACTACCTTTCCTTTGCCTTTAAGTTGAGATGATCTCATTGTTATAAATCTAACTCTCCATGAGGTCTGCATTCATCTGATCCTTTGATACTGTCATTTTTATCTTTCTCACCACACTGTCTCCCTTAGCTGATCTGCTATTTTCTAATGTATTCCTGTTTTACTTGTATGATTGCTGCTGAGACAATCTTAGACCTGGCTGCTATTCTTTCACTTACAGAGAAAAAGACTGTCGCTGGTGCCTACTCTTCAGAAAAACTTGATTCATGTGTAAATTATCAGTTAGTCTTTATTTGTTCGGCCTGTGGAGAGTACACACACAGATAAGAGGCTCAGAGGGTCAGGGCTTAGTAGATGCATGTTTCTCTCGTGGCCAGAATGACAGTGTTAGCATTGTTGTCAAAGATTAGCAACAGAGACTGGAAGGCCCCGTCATTATGTATTTGCAGTTAGATTAATTTTTCTAGACAATATCGTTGGAGAAAAGCTGAACAAACCATACTGCACATTTGATATCCTAACAATAAAATGGAACATTATTGTTGATTTGAATATTTTTCCCTTTGGCTTGAAAACACCTTTTGATAAACATTTCCACTGGGTACTTCCTTTCACACTGTTATGGCCTCCATTTAAGATAGCAAGAGAACATTGTTCCTGTCCTGTCACTTATCACTAGAGGTGAGATCCCAAATTACTGGACTAGATCTGTACCTGGCATTTCCAAATACCAAGCAAAGTTTTGAGCTAAATACAAGAAGACTGTATTCCAATACACAAAGTCACAATTTTCCCCTTTGATTGAGGATACGTCAATTCATAAAAATACATTTGGTTAAATATATAAGAATATCTAGGAGATATCACAAACGCACAGCAATATCGAGTCAAATTGCCACTTGGATATTTTAGCAATGGCTTCTCTGTTCATCTCCACCAACCCAATTTGAGGGAAATATGATTCTCTCTTAACATATTACTCTGTTGCAGTATCCACATGCTGTCTTCTGGTTTTAACTTCATTTAAAAAATGCTTCCTATATCAAGTTGAACTTTACCAGAATATATTACTCTCAAAGCAATATTCACTGTTATTAAAGTACATTTTGGTCAGCAACCTCATATGCACTGGTAGACAGGATGATAAGTTGCTATCCTTATTGCCCAGTTCATTCAGAAGCTTTACTGTAACAGTATGCAGCTAACAGATTCACTATTGAAATGCACCATTTGTCATGAAATAGCTGCATTTATGTGATAGATACCTTCTAAACTCACTAGGTATGTCAATTCCATTATAAGCACGTTTTTGGTGTGATATTTAACTGACTGCCAATTTACTACCTCTCTGGACTGAAAATTAGCTCTTTCATCTGTTTATTCTCTTCAAGATTTATTAAAAAATGAACATCACATTTTACTTTGTTTTTTTCCTCTTTCTGTTTCTTTCATCTTCTCTCACTTAATCCCATCTATTTTTATTTCTGCATATTTCACATTATTTCCATTGTTTTGCATCAAATTATATATTCAACATTTCTGGTTCAAGTTCTGCACAACTAAATAGCAAGTCTACAATCTAATTGGCTAAGGAGGTATACAGTTTCTTGCCCTGATCACACAAGTCCCAGATCCCCTGTAGAGGGCACTGGGTCAAATGACTTTCTAATTAAATAAATTCCAGTGCAGAATCCTGTAAAAGGTGTAATGAACAGCTGCCACCAGCCGTTGCCATTGAGACTACAATGTGGCTCAATGTGATGTGGTGAAATCTTTTCATCCAACATGTCAGAATGGAACAAAATAATTAATAAACCTGTATACACAAGATACTTATACGTCTTTTATTATCCAACAAACGTTGTTGAAAAGTTAGTGTATTACGAAAAAGTACATTGCTAGGAAGTTGCCCAAAACTTGCCAAGAAAAAGGCTTAATATTTTGAATATGAACTTGATAATATGTTTTTTTTTACAATGTAACAGTTCTTAGGAATTATCGATGTAATTTTTGTTTGAGAAGTAATAATATTGTGAGAAATAATATAATCACAGTAATACGAAGCATTAAGATGTTTTTTAAGGATCACAAGTGTTGACAGTATGATATTTGCAAATGATCATTGGTTAATCCAATTCCAAGACCATGAATTTCATTAAATGTTATGCAAATTGGACATACTGATCCAGTAGTTTTGCCTTTGCAGCAGCACTTGCTAATGCACTTGAATTATTTAAGCACTTTGGTATTTGCCAGTTTTGCTGTTTGAAAACATTACTAATCAGATTCCTAATCAAGTTTTAACATGCAGATCCTATTTCATATACAGTGACTGAACCCAAATCACATTGAACAACTGGTAAATTGAGCTTCCATCAGTTTTATCTTGAGAGCTGTTATATGTTCTGAACAACACAGGGCTATTGTTAACATAGTGAGTTGACAGCCCTTGACAGGTCAAATGACCTTGCTAGCCAAAAATATGAATAGTTTATACAGAATTTGAGAAGGTGACCAACTATCACTAGTTTTAAGCATAGATAAAGTCTTTCATTTGTTAAATAGGTCTTTGATTGGGACATATTAAATCATAATATTGAGAAGGTTAGTTACTTTTAAAATGGTGATGCTTACACAGTTCAATTTTTCATGACCTGGATCTTGTCAAAAAGAGTTATCGTTCTGTTTAATAATCACATTCTCTCAGTGTGCTTTTGGGATTCCTAGGTTTTGTACAGGCATTTCGGGAATTTGATTAAAAAATGAAATATAACCACCTAGGTATCTATTGCTTCTTATGAAGGAACAAGAGTCCAACAGATGTAATTTTTCTCTTCAGCTATCTACCAAAGCACTATTTAACTTCTCTTGTTTTGTTAGGCTTTGCCAGGTTGGTGTTTTCAACATGCTTTAAACACCAAGTTAATATAATCTATAACTTAATGACAATAAAGAAAGTGATAAATGTTGTGAACTTAGTCAAAGAGATGGTTATAATCTTTTGCCGTTTCCATTAACAATACTCTAAAATGTAACACTATAAATGACTGAAATAGATGAACTTCCTTCCGTATTCATTTTACAAAGTGTTCATCAACAACTTTCCTTTGTTGTACTGATCTCTTGAAATAAGATAAGACCATTTCTCATACAGACGTCTTAAAGCACTCTTCATGAAGCAACATTATCTAAGCGAAAAAATCCCAAGATATTTTATGAGACAAATTAAATTATTTCCATGCCAAAATGCCAGTATTCAGAATGATGTCCAAATATTTTTGCAGTTCTGGTGGCACCATTACAGAAAGGATATGGCTTAGGAGTGGACGTAGAAAAGGTTTACCAGAATGCTGTCTGGATTACAAGGTATTAGCTATAAGGAAAGGTTGGACTGTTTTCTCTAGAGAGTCGGAGACTGAGGGGAGACCTGATGGAAGTATATGGAAATTATGAAAGGCATGGATAGGGTAGACAATTAGGGTAGACAAACCCTATTTCACAGGGTGTTAACATCAAGGACTGGAGGGCATAGCCTTAAGATGAGAGGGGCAAAGTTTAAAAAGGGGATAGGCATGGCAGGTTTTTTACAGGGGGAATGTTGGGTATCTGCAACACAGCCAGGGGTGGTGATGGAGGCAGATACAACAGTGGAACTTAAGAGGCTTTTGGAAAGGCACATGGATATACAGGGAATGCAGGGATATGGATCACATGTAGCAAGGAGATTAGATTAATGTGGCATCATGGTCAGTATGAAAATTGTTGGCTGAAGCGTTTGTTCCTGTGCTGTAACTTTTTATGTTCTATCACCAATGGCTTAGTTAAAAAATGGAGAGAATTTCAAAGCTTAAAACCTTGGTAATTGAAGGGATAACCACCAATTCTCCCAGATTTACATTCAGGGATGAGTAAAAGAGTACAGAATTGGAGAAGAGCAGACATCATGGATAGTTAGTTATTGGACCGAAAGAGATTGCAATAAAAGCAAAGGGTGGGATCATGAAATTATGTATAAACGGGGATTGAACCAAAGTATTCCTTAACAATGAGCTTGTACAGATCAGAAAACAACAGAGGTGATAGGTGACCAATATTTTTGTGGTTTAGGACACCAGCAACAGATTTAAGATGCAGAGTTGAGTGACCGAAGCCATCCCGGAATGTGGTGGAATAGTCAAGACCAATGGATGAAAGGTTCATAGCAATAAAATAAACTAGGGGAAAAATCTAGAAATGTTACTGTGGTGAAAATGAGCAGTCTTCGAGAAGGCATTGCTGCAAACTCTGAAATTTAACTCAAGTATATTGTCAATTAATAGCTAGAGAATCTGATAGAATTGATGTCTGGGGAATTGGTTTTGTGAAAGGGACTGAAGACAGTGGTTTCTGCTTTCCTAATACTTAATTGGAGTAAGTTTCTGTCTTCCAATCCTGGATATTAATCAAACAGTCTGATAATTTAGAGATTGTCAAGGCTTTAGGATGGGAAGTGGCAAGCTGAAGTTAGGTGCCATCCGCATAGATGATACCAATGCTGTTTTTTTGGATGATGTTGCCAAAGGACAGCGAATTAATGAGAAACCAAAGGAGTCAATTGGGAAAGGTGCATGTGTATAAAAAGAAGCCATTATTGGTATTGAGCTGATCAAATAAAAAGAATAGGACCAGGTTTGGACAGTCCATCCAGCCAGGAAACAGATTTGAGGAATTGGAGGAAAACCGTGCAATAAAAGATAGGAAAAGACTGCATATGTTGATATGGAAAAAGGATGAATTACATTTTTCTGTGATCACATAGGATGGCATTAGCGGTTTTAATCCGAGCTTTTATGGAACTGTGGCAGAGGGGGAACTTTAAAAGTTGTATGCTCATTAATTGGCCACTGTAAATTGCCCCTCAACTACAGATGAATGTTTGAATCTGGGAGAGTTGATGAGGATGTAGGGAGAATAGTAAGATTAAACGAGAACTTACCAGTTTGAAGTTTGATCTTTATTTTATGAGTTACGTTGGTGATTACGTGAAGAAGACCCGTCAGGGCGCCTGTGCGTCACTCTTCAAAGCAGCGGTGTGAAATCACAAACAACAATAATGAAGTAACGTAGTAAAACGAGTAAATTTAGAACTTCCAGCTGACCTTTATGAAAGAGGGTTGGGTGTGGTGGGCACGTAATCACCTACGTAACTCCTCATAAAATAAAGATCAAACTTCAAACTGGTAAGTTCTCGTTTAATCTTACTATTTTACTTCGGAGTCACGTGAGTGACTACGTGAAGATTTTAAAGCTTTGTGATTTCATGCCGCAGATACAAATCCAGGCTTCTCACTGCATTGATTGACTCGGAACGATAAATAATCAATAATGCATTAATAATGACATTTGCATGACAAAATGCAGTAATTCATTTATTTTAATAATAGAATTAACAGTTGTCCCCTTTAAACCAGGGGAAATTATGCAGAACTTAAAATAGTGTCTGCAAACAGCCCCGTATTGGCAATAGGCCGATGATAAAACTGTTGAAACACCAACTCATTGGACCACCCGGCGGCTGCGAGAATATGGTCGACGGGGACGTCCTTCGCCCTGGCCGCCGACGTTGCTGCTGCCCTAGTCGAATGGGATGTAAAAACATCAGTGTTAATACCTGCAGCAATCAAGACTTGTTTTAACCATCTTGAAATAGTCTGTACTGAGACTCTCTTGTGTGTTTTTTTGTGTGTGATAAACAATCCAGTTTCCATATTTCGTAAGACCCTTGTAGCCTCAATGTATTGTAACAAATATGTCTTAATACATAGACATGGATCCGTTGGATATGCTGATAAAACAATTCTGAATCCTGTCACACCTGGCCTACTTTGTTTGAGTAGGTCATAAATGTAAAACATAACATTATCTTGAGCTACCACCATCCTTTCTATTTGTAACTTTTGTAATGTCTGCACTCGCTGTGCTGTTACTAATGCCATAAGCATGACCACTTTCATATTGAGTTTGGCCAAAGTCAAAGACATACCAGGAGACCATTCACAAAGTAGCTTAAGAACCACACTTACATCCCAGATTGCCATGTACCTAGGCTTAGGAGGTCTGGAATTAAAAGTTCCTTTCATCAATCTGGAAACAAGCGGATGAGACCCAATAGGATTTCCTTCCGACTCCATCAATAAATATGAGGACAATGCACTTCTGGCTGAATTAATTGCACTATAACTCAACCCCTCATCGTAATAAAGTGTTGACAAAAACTCTAGAACATTTGAGATATCTGCCGTACAATATTCAACATTCTTTTGTACACAGAACTTTTCCCATTTCTTTATATAAGAAATGTACTGCTTTTGAGTGCTCTTCCTGCAGGCTGCCGTAAGCATGTCCACAGTGCGCCCAGGCAGTCCTCGCCCGAGAAAAGGC
Organism: Malacoraja senta; assembly: GCA_038087875.1. Lineage (NCBI taxonomy): Eukaryota > Metazoa > Chordata > Chondrichthyes > Rajiformes > Rajidae > Malacoraja > Malacoraja senta. Next base: position 115,614,033 of record CM075977.1, on the reverse strand, counting down.
CTTCTTAAAACCTGCAAATTAACAAATCCATACGATCATATAATAGATGTTGTTCTCCTGTTACCGGATGCAGCAGTAAATCCCTTTTCGGGACTTTCATCAAAGGCAGTGTCGTCAATTCTAATATCAAAGGAAACCATGGCTGTGTAGGCCAATCCGGTACTACCAGTACCCCGGAGGCGGTATCTTGCCTGATTTTAAGCAAACACTGACATATGAGGCAGAATGGTGGAAATGCATACAAAAACATACCACTCCAATGTAGCCAGAAAGCATCAATCGCTACTGCACCTGGATCTGGTTCCCATGACACATATCTCGATAGCTGATGATTTAATCTAGATGCGAACAAGTCGATATCTGGCTTTCCAAATCTGACTACCATGTCATTGAATACCTCTCGATTCAACATCCATTCTTTGTTATCGTGGAATTTCCTTGACCTGGTGTCTGCTATAATATTCAACCTACCTGGTAGATAAATAGCTGAAATCCAAATATTCCTGTCAATACACCAACCAGATTTGATTAGCCATCTTATCACAAGACGCCGACTTGATTACACCCATGTGATTAATATATGCCACTGCTGTTGTATTATCAATTTGAAGCTGAACATGCAGGTTAGTCGTGTTAGAGCAATAAGCTTGGAGTCCATAGAACACTCCTAAAAGCTCTAAATAGTTGATTCCCCATGTCTGCAGAAACAATGCCTCTTCCATATTTCATCTGCCTCTGCAGCTGGATGCCAAATCAGTTGCACCCCATCCTAGTGCACTGACATCAGTTTGTAACACCATGGAAGGCTGTTCAATCAGTATTTTACTGAAACTACTTGAGACATGTAGAATCCACCACTGCAAATCAGAAACAACATTTGTTATTAACTGCATAGCCCTATCAAAATGGCCGCCATGCATCCTCAGTGCCTGTTCTTTAGCTCTCTGTAGCTGTTGGTAATATAATGGCCCATATTGTACTGCTGGAAAAGCTGCTACTAATTTCCCTAGCACACTGGCCACATGTCTAATTGAAGGTTTTTGCTCATTTAACAGCTTAATGCAACCATCAATCAACTCCACCCTTTTTTCACTAGGCAAAGTTACTACCATGTGAACTGAATCAATTGTGAAACCCAAATAATCAATTGATGTAAGTGGTGTTAACCTTGATTTCTTTGGATGAATTAGAAAACCCAAACTTTCAAAAGTGGATTTAACAACTGAGACAGATAACTCAGCTAACTCTTTTGTTCGTCCTATAATTGGGACATCATCCAGTTAAGCCATTACCACATGCCCCTGGCCTCTCAGCAGCCCCAGAATTGTTTGTTTTTTAACAATTTAGTGAATATTCTAGGAGCTGAAGTTAACCCATTAGGCAGACCTTTGAACTGCCATAACTGGTTCATCCAGGTAAATTATAAATATTTTCTATCTTCCAAATGAACAGACACTGAATAATATGCATCTTTTAAATCTATAGTTGCCATATAACATGCTTTTGAAATAAGTTGTTTGGCAGTCACAAAAGTCTCCATTTTAAAGTGTCTAAATTGAACAAAAGGATTAAGACTTGTCAAGTCCAAAATAATCCTACATCCTCCATCCTTTTTAGGTCGGGGAAAAATATTAGACACAAATTGGTGGGTTTGATAAACTGACTTTTCAATAACTCCTTTATTACATAAGTTTTCAAGTTCAGCTTGAACCTCCATCACTTATTTTTGTGAAAACTGGAGTGTTCTGCTAGGAACATGCAGGATGGGCAAATCATAATTTGGATCGAACTCAATTCGAAATCCTTGTATAATACTCAGAATAACAAAGTCTGAAGTAATCTGCTTCCAACTTTTATAGAAGAGATGTAATCTGCCCCCAACTTTTGGCTGTACTGCCGTTAATATGTTCCCATGAGAACCAGGTCCATCTACCTCCTTAGTCACTTGAGTGACCTGTGGTCCCTGGCTTCTGGCGGGAAGACCCACGCTTGTTCGTGTTCCCGCTGCAGGACACCAACTACGCCCCTGCGACGATGGTCGACTTGTTCCTGGTGTAGGCCCAGGATCAGTATGACGTCTGAAAGGATACCTCCTCTTCACAGACTTGCCAACCGCCGGTGTTTTGATCAACCCGGCTGTTTTTGCCTCATCATCCAACTCCTTCACGCGTCTCGCGAGGTCTTCTCCAAAGAGTAAGTTGGGTAGCTGCACATTACTGGGCTTGCAGAGTGCTGCGAATTTGGGATTGATGGTGGGCCGAATGGCACACTTCCTCAAACAATTGATCTCGAAGTGGGCGCTACATAGCAACCCTAGTGCCTCTTGATGCAAATCCGTCATCTGCTGGCCTCTATCCATTGTTCTGGCAAATGCAGTTATTCCAGAACCCAGCAGCTTCAATATTCTCTGCAGCTTTATTTCTTGGGCTCTCATGCCCACGCCCATCTGACCCCATATCACTTGGTTTACTGCTGGTGCTTTCAGCAATATGCAGTTCCTCGGGGTCTCGTGCTTTTTGGCAGTTTCATCCATCGTAAGCTGCTCCAGCTGATGAGATACCAAGTAGTTGATCGCGGAGGCCAACTCTTCTCCCAGTGGCTCTCCTGACCCTGACGGGGCAGCGAATCATACTGCCAGAGGTGGAACGTCTGGCAGCTGCCGTTCTTCGCTTGAAACGGCCTCACCGTCTGAGTCGGGGTCAGAACTCTGCTGACCCTGTGCACACGCCTCATCAATGAGAGTGCTCTCAAACAGCCCTCTGCTAGGTGCTGCTGACCTGGCTTCTGGAGCTTCTGGCTACACTCTTCCCTGAGTGTGCGTTGCTCGAGTAACCTGTGTAACAGGCTCTCCATTTGAGAAATCCGCTCAAAAGCGGTATCCAGCCCTGGAGTCGAATCCTCCTGATCGGACTCCTCCTCTGTGGGCCTGACGGACTTGTATTTAGCCTTGCGCCCCAATGGCGCTGACTGTGTTCTTTTAAGACCCAAGTCCACAGTCGCTACGCTCCCAGCCGGCGACTGTACAGGAGTCTGAGGCAGCTCATCGCCGACCGCAATCTCGCGACTTTCCACCGGCTTTGCCGCTCGCCTCTTCCCCTTGCCCGTTTTTTCCATGGCGCCTGTGGAAAAAATACCCACAGACCCACAGCAAACGGACCCGGAAACTTCTGAAGACGTTTTTACTTACCTTGTAGTTCAAACTACATTTCCACTAGAGGAGCGCTGCTCCTCACGTCCGTTCGCGCCAATGCGTCTGACGTAATGACGCGCAGGCGCCCTGACGGGTCTTCTTCACGTAGTCACTCACGTGACTCCGAAGTAAAATAAAATGGGATTTGTATTGGAATAGTGTAAATTGGTGCTTGATAGTTGGTGCAAACTCAGTGGGCCAAAGATCTTGCTTCCATGTTGACTCAATTAAATCTGATTGGAATGATTCAAACAAGGAGTTCAGAGTAAGCATTGTTTGAGTTTAGGAGTCTGTGATAAATTCAGGTTGAATATTTTTATTTTGGCATTTTGTTTAAGAAAATAATTGGTTTACCAAAGTATCCCCAGTTCCTTTGCAGATTCTTGGAATAAGCTATCTAATAAAGATGAATAAGGCTTCAGGCCTGATCTCATGTCTGGATTGAGTTATTCAGTTTGACTCAGACGGGACCAGTGCTACAGTTGATCCAAATGTCCAATTTGATTGGGGAAAGTTAAATAGGATTCCCACTTCTAATGACTAGGCAGCAACCATTGCTGGAAGAACATGTGAATAGGTGAGGCTTGACTACAATATCTCTTGTAACCAAATAGTGGTTCAATTTTCTTCATAAATCCTTTTTTTGTGAATAAGAACCAAAGAGGAGTATATTTCCATGTGAAAGGGATCTTCAGGAAAGGTTCAGTGGTTTCAAGTGAGATAGAGAGTAATTACAGAATAATAAAAGGCATAGAGTGGATGTGGAAAGGATGTTTCCACTGGTGGGAGAGTCTAGGACCAGAGGTCATAGCCTCAGAATTAAAGGGTGCTCTTTTAGAAATGATGTGAGGAGGAACTTCTTTAGTCAGAATCTGTGGAGCTCATTGCCACAGAGGGCTGTGGAGGCCAAGTCAGTGGATATTTTTAAGGCAGAGATAGACTAATTCTTGATTAGACCGGGTGTCAAGGGTTATGGGGAGATGGCAGGAAAATGCGATTAGGAGGCAGAGATCAGCCATGAAAGGGACTGAAGACAATGGTTTCTTCAATGGTAGACTCGATGGGCTGAATGGCCTAATTCTACTCCTATAACTTGTGAACTTGTGAGAGAATCAAAGTTCATAACAAGTAATATATTTACTATGGGTGTTTACATCTAACAATTGCAATAAATAATACGTTTTTGTTAACAATTACAGATGTTTCCAATGAACTTTGATTATTTTGTCATTGGGGTTCTACCATCAAATCAAAAGACTAACACACAGCTGCATTTGTTTGACACCAGTTTTCACAGTGAAAGGATCACATGTTTTCACACTATTCTTTGGGCATGTATTATTGTGAATGTAACTGAAAAAAACGAGTATGCAGGATAGGTTTCCTTGTTGTTGCTTCTATCTTGCACTGGAAATTTCATCAGAGGTGTAATGGAAATATTGTCTGTATACTTCCACTGAATTTAGTGGTGACTGAGTGGGAACAGCACCATTGAAGTTTAATGCCACAGTGCTCTTTGCTAGTCTCAATTTTGACAATTTTGACCTGTACTACTTATAGGACTTATAAGACAAAGTTAAATGCCGTAGCTTTGCTAAACTATTATTTATTACTTATTATGTAATTTTTTGAAGATATTCTGAATTGAACTGAATTGAATTGAATTAATTTTATTAGCCAAGTATGTATACATACAAGGAATTTGCCTTGGTGCATTGCTCGCAAGTAACAACACGAAATACAGTAAACAATTAAGAATAAAACATTATAATTTAAACATGTGAAGAATGAAATAAAATACCAGAGCAAAAGGAGGCTACAGACTTTTGGTTGTTGAGTAGAGCTACTGCTCATCGAAAAAAGCTATTTTTATGTCCGGCTGTGGCGGCTTTGACAGTCCGGAGTCGCCTTCTTGAGGGAAGTGCTTCAAAGAGTTTGTGGCCAGGGTGAGATGGGTCAGAGATGATCTTACCTGCTCGCTTCCTGGCCCGTGCAGTGCACAGTTCGTCGTTGGGGGGAAGGTTGCAGCCAACAACCTTCTTGGCTGATCGAACGATGCGCTGCAGCCTCCGAATGTCATGCTTGATGGCTGAGCTAAACCAGACGATGATGGAGAAGGTGAAGACAGACTCTATGCTGGCAGTATGAAACTGGATCATCATTGCCTGTGGCAGATTGTGTTTTCTCAGCTGCCGCAGGAAGTACATCCTCTGTTAGGCCTTTTTGACTGTGGAGTCGATGGTGGCCTCCCATTTAAGGTCCCTGGAGATGATGGTTCCAAGGAACTTAAATGACTCCACAGATGTGACTGTGGTGTTGATGATGGTGAGTGGGGGGAGGGGAGGGGGAGCTCTCCTAAAGTCAACAATCAATTCCACTGTCTTAAGAGTATTGAGCTCCAGGTTGTTGCGATGGCACCAGGACACCAGCTGTGTCACTTCCTGTCTGTAGGCAGATTCCTCCCCACCCTGGATCGGTCCAATCAGGGTTGTGTCATCCGCAAACTTGAGAAGCTTGACAGAGGAGTCAATAAAAGTATTTCCTAACCTTGTTTTAGAGTGAATCAACTACTAGATATTTATTTCCAATATTCTTCATTAGAGAGCATACATAATGATTGGGGGAAAAAAGTCAGGACTTTAAGAAAGACCTGGATTTGCTTCTCTTGGACAAGGGAAGTTCCTGCTGTTTATGAATATAAGCATTTTCTTCACCCAACAGATTGTAAATAAAGTGCCTTTGGTAAACAGTCGATAAATTCAAAGCTGCCCAAGGAACTGAATGACATTTTTACCTTTGGTAAAGCCTTCCCTCGATCATCAAAATTGCCCTCTGCTTCCAAGCAACAATCTCAGTTTTCAATAGATAGGATTTTTTTCCACACCCAGCAGCACCTCTATTCAAAAATGGAAGAAAAGACATAAAGTCAAACTGAAATCCAAAAGATTAAAAAAAGATATTTGCCAAGGATCCTATAAATAAAAATTCTCAGTAAAGACCAACACCATACCTCACTTCTTCCACCCAGCATGTTTGACTCATCAAAGACTGACTAAAGATAATTTTACATAACTCTTGCTTATACAAAGAAATATAATTTATTTGTAATGTAAGTTGTACCAAAGTAATGATTGTGAAGATTCAACCTCCAGCTCTGCATATCAAGGACATAATTGAAATTAATTGAAATTAAACAACATGAGTTGACGGAGACTGGACCACACTTGATGTCCTGGTGTATGACCCCCAGATAAACCTTCCTGCCTTTAATCACATTTGGAAAATTGCCCCTGAACAAGGGAAGTTTCTGGTTTATTTCCTCACTGATTTCCTAAGACATAATTCTCTGCAAGGTGTCTTCCCATGTTGAAAGTGGTGCAAACTTATATTCTGCCTATGTCCTTTGATAGGCATCTTTGTTCTGTTTCCCTTACTGTTGAACATTGGAAATTTGAGAAACTGAAAAAATCGCATTCAATAAACTTGAAATTGATGTCAACCCATCTATTACTCTTCTCACCAGGTTCTCAAATCTTTCTTTCATATAAAATATGAAATATTTATCTGTCAGATCCATGCATAATTTATGTTTCAATGGTGCTTAGATAAAATAAAGACAATTGAAGTGTGCCCATTAACCCAGACCAGAATGGACATAACATCATAGGTTGTTATGTCCATTCTTAATGTCCATGTCCAATAGGGAATATTAGTGTGCAATCCAAAACTATGGGGTATAGTTCTGAGAAAGCTTGGATACATCTGCCACTATTGTAATAAACCTATCATTTGTTATCTCATAGAGAATACATTTAAAATGTTATATCTCCCTACCGATATCTATGATTTTGTTTCTCAACATTTTGAACGTAAAATCTAGATTGTGTTGTTTAGAGAGGCCTTAATCTAAAGCAATCAATACATTATATATATAACTGGGAGCACGCTGTTGAAATAGTCATATGGTGGTTATGGTACTTAGCTTTTTTTTAAATTTCTCGTTATTTTTTGTGCAAATCAATATTACCTACTATATTGGAGAATTCAAACTGCCTCACTAAATTATTGATCTTTGGGAAATGCTTGCAGCACTACTACTGCGATAATAGACAAATTAGGTCCAGAAATTACTTCTATTAGTAGAAAATATTTCTATGATATTCCTCCATGGGTCTTTTTATTACAAATGTTAATTGTCTATTTACAGAGTTAATGCCATTAAAATACAGGGCAAAGTATTATATAAATACATTAAATATTTATCAAATAATGTCAGTGATTGTAATTCCTAGACTCATGTTTACTGCATTCACATACTAACATTATTTCCAATGCATTTTAATGATTAAAATAGTTTGTAAAGTTATTTTGCAATATAGTAGATGTTAATATCATTGAATGAGATGTCACCCATGCAAATTATTTTATTATAATCTCTAAATGCTATAATCTGTAATATAATTCTTGCTATAATCACTAAATACATGTAAATAACAAAAGAGTAGAAATAACTCAAATCCGTCTCACACACGATCGCAGTATTAATTTTTTATAAAGTTGTATTTGCTCTGCTTTTGATTACAAAGATCAGAAAGAATCTGCAGCATCCATTGATGGGACAGGTCATTAAATTAAAAAATGTATATGATTTATTTGAATTAAAAGTGGACGTTTTTTATATGGACCAGTAAGGAATTTGACAAAATTCCACATGACCCAAAAGGTTATGGCACATGAGATCTTAGACAATTAAGTTAATTAGATCCAATTGGCTCACTAATAGAACGCAGAGGATAATGGTGGAAGGATATTTTTCTGATTGGAAGTCTATGGCCAGTAAGTCTATGGCAAAGATTGATCTTAGGATTCATGATGTTTGTATATATTAACACCTTGGATATGAATGTGGGAGGTCATAGGGTCATAAGTAGAGCCAGGATTTTGCCATAAATGCCATGTGCCTTTTCATGCCTTTTTTGATGATTTCACCAAGATAATGCCTTTTTCACGATCGAGTGCCAAAATCAGCCTTTTTTTGCCGTTTTGCTAAAATGTCGTGCTATTTTCTCCAATTGTACCGTGATTACAATGAAGTTTTCTATGTTAACACATTAATATTAATGTTATTATTAACGTGTTAACTTAGTATAACTTACAAGAAAATTTCCACCACCGGGGCAAAACCCGGGGCACCACCGTCGGTCGTTCATTCGTTCGTGCCGTTGTCCACTGGTTCAGTCTTCTCCAAGATCTATTTAAGAAACAACTGCAGATGCTGGAAAAATCATAGGTAGACAAAAAATGCCTGAGAAACTCAGCGGGTGAGGCAGCATCTATGGAGAGAAGGAATAGGCGACGTTTCGGGTCGAGACCCTTCTTCAGACTGATGTGGGGGGGGCGGGAAAAAGATAGGAAGAGGCGGAGACAGTAGGACTAGAAGGAGAGCTGGAAGGGTGAGGGAGAGGAGGGAGAAGACAAGGGCTATCTAAAATTAGAGAAGTCAATGTTGATACCGCTGGGGTGTAGACTACACAAGCAAAATACCCAAGCTTGTCTCCTCACTACATTTACTGCTGGCTCCAGTCGCAAATCTGAGTTTTCGAGTGATCTGTGCAAGGCATTCATTGACGCTGGAATTCCACTGTGGAAATTGGAAAATAAATCTCTCAGAGTTTTTTTGGGAGAAATACACAGAGGAACATATACCAAGCGAGTCATCATTACTGAAAGAAATATGTTGACAGCAACTTCAACATTGTTGTGCAGAAAATTAGAGATGAATTTGCATGCAACAAAATATGGATCTCAATAGATGAGACAACTGATGCTGTGGGGCGATATGTTGCCAATGTGGTCATTGGTACACTGGAGGCAGGTCAACCATCAAAGGAGTATTTGTTGACATCGGAAGTATTGGAGAAGTCAAACAGCTCAACTATTGCTCAGTTGTTTACATCCTCACTTGCTGTATTTTGGCCAGAAGGTATAAAACACGAGAATGTTCTTCTGTTTGTGGCTGATGCAGCTCCGTACATGAAAAAAGCTTCTCGTGCTCTTAAAGTTTTATTCCCCAAAATGTTGCATTTGACATGCTTATCTCAAGGACTTCATAGAATTGTCAAGCACATACATAGCTTGTTTCCAAATGTCAATCGCATAGTTTCCCATGTCAAGAAAATCTTCCTCAAAGCACGGTCATGTGTGCAGTTGTTCAAGGAAATGGCACCTGAGATTCCGCTACCTTCTCAGCCCGTTTTGTCTAGGTGGGGTACATGGCTCTCTGCTGTACTTTACTATGCTGCAAATTTTGAAAAGATAAAATAAATCGTCAACTGTTTTGAAGAAGCAGAATCTGCTGCAGTCAGGATCGTCAGTGAAATCATGCCGAAAAAGTCCCTCCATCGCGATCTAGTGTTTATTGCTTCCAATTTTGCAAACTTCCCACAAGCTATCACTTCCCTTGAGAAATGTGGCGAAACATTAGTAAATAACTTGCAGGTTTTCAACAAAATAATAGCCCTGTCCCACGGTGCGAGTCCACCCACGAGTTATCCCGAGTTAAAGAAAAAATCAAACTCGTGGTTTTCTATGAGATTCCAAGTTTATGTTCACGAGTTTAAACGAGTTCCCACGTGTATGTCTAAGTTTGCCGTTTACTTCTCATTTCTGCGATGTACCAAGTTCCTCTCCCGAGTTACCAAGTTCCTCTCCCGAGTTACTCTTGAGCCAACAACGACTACCGACGTGTGGAAAAATCATCACATGATAGAAATGATGTCATGCATTTTTTTTTTCACTATAAAAAGCCTCCCATGTTTAAATTTCTTAGGGTTACGGAATCAAGGGATATGGGGAGAAAGCAGAAACGGGGTGCTGATTTTGGATGATCAGCCATAATCATATTGAATGGCATGCTGGCTCGAAGGGCCGAATGGCCTACTCCTGCACCTATTTGCTATGTGTTTATACCTTTTAAATGTTTTGACATGCGTTTCAGGATTCCAGCATCTGTCTTTTCCAATATCCCTTTCCCTTTATTTCACTTGGGCTTTTTCTCTCTTTCCCCAACTCCTATCTCCTCCATCTGCCAGTCCATCTGAGTGTAGATATGAAATTCTTCTTGGCTGTCTATCTGTATGTGTGGACTTACCATTAAAAGTCATCCATGATCATTATCTCACAATCCTTCAGGTGTTTTTGCCACTCATTTCTCATCGAGTCATGGGTTCATACAACACAGAAACTGGCTCCTCCGCCCACCATGTCCATTCCAACCATAGCCTTCCTGACCGTTATTCGAGTTCTGGTCCATATACTTTGTAAACCTGCCTCCGTCACGTTCTCAGATTACGACTGGGTTGCCTTACTGTGAGTACCTTACTGGGTTGAGAAAAAAAAATCATCAGATGCCCTCTATTCCGCCTGCTGCTCACGTTTGATGAGTTCAATTAATCTGATTATTGTCTGTCCTCATTCATTTCATTATAAGTTCACTTGAGCAGCATGTGTCACTGCTCCAGGGACCCGGGTTCGATTCTAACCTCCGGTACTATTTTATGGAGTTTCCCCCAAGTGCTCCCTTTCGCTCCCCGCACGCTGCTTTGTTGTATGAATGCTCCCCGCAACACCTGCTGTGTTGGTATGAACCCATGACTCGATGTGAAATGAATGGCAAAAACACCTGAAGGACTGTCACCTTCCCCCGATGTGTCGGTGAGTGGTCGAATGGGGCTCAGGTGGGAAATTGATGTGAATGCGGGCAGAAATGAGATTGAGGTAAATGAGTGTTTGACGGCTGGCTCAGTGGGCCAAAGGGCCTGTTTCCGCCCTTTGGGACATTTTCACCAGGTGTGTGCACTGCCATACGCGAAGCTTCGCTATTTGTAAAGGTTTCTTGTCTAATGTGCTTTTTTAAACTCACTGAACCCGAGTTTTGGGATTTTTCAATATATAGGCTGACGGTTAGTACATTTCTCACCCCTGTTTATTCATCGCTCGGCAGACTGTACTTCGGGGATCTCGCCTCACACCTGTATCATTGGCCGCGTTATCATATCCTGCACTGTTTTATCCGTGACTGCGGATGGTAGCGAATGACCCCAAAGGATATTCCCCTTCGTGTTGGCAAAGTTTTGCAACTGCTTTATTTTTCACATAAAGGCGATTTATTTTTAAGAGTTGGTGTGGATCATTTCATTTTCAAATAATCTTATTCAAACAAGATAAGGAGACAGAAAGCTGGAGTAACTCAACGCGTCAGACGGCATCTCCGGAGAAAAAGAATAGGCGACGCTTCGGGTCGATGCTGCATGAACAGCTGAGTTACTCCAGCTTTTTGTGCCTGTCTTCAGTGTAAACCACCATCTGCAGTTCCTTCCTACACTTATTCAAACAGGAATGCATTCACTCACCCCCCACCCCCCGCCCCACATAATGCATCAAACCTCTGAAGCAATAATGTGAAAGGCACATAAACAAGGGAAGTGACCTGCCCTTGGAAATCTGGAAATATTGGTCGCTCTATTCCAAAGGCCAAGGTGAGATTCCCACAGGTGTCTCCAGCATCAGGGGATCATTCCTGACAGGCAGACTTGGCGAACCTTTTTTTACTCACCTATTTTTTTCTCTGTCCAGCAGCCAAGTTAAGACTACCCACGAGTTAATACGGTAAACTCACGAGTCACTACGGTAAACTCACGGGCTACTACGGTATTACAACGAGTTTAAAAGTATCAACATTTTCCTTCAAGAGTATATTTGACTCGTGGAAATCTTTCAACATGTTGAAAAATGTTCACGAGTTAACACGTTTCCCGAGTACCTGCCGTTAGCGTTACGAGTCGCTAAATTACGTCCATGAGCTCTGACGTTCCCGTTACGTTCATTCTTTTTTTTTTTTTTTTAATATTTTTTTATTGGAGATATGTACACAGCCTAGTTACATCATTACAGTCTTACATTTTTAAATTGATAATATTGTCAATTATTATTACATTGTCTCCAATACCTTTTGCCTTTTTTTTTAAACTAAATAGAACTAAAGAGAAAGATGAAGTAAAGAAAGAAAAGAAAGAGAAGAAAAACAAAAAAAAACAAAAACAAAAAAAAACAAAAAAGGGGGGAAAAAAGATAGTTAAAGAAGAATGGAAAAATTTATTAAAATAGAAAACTTCATTCGAGATATATTCGTACATTTCTAAATATAGCATTTCATCCATTCTTTAGCCCGGGTGCTAGTCAGGTTCCTGTGCTGAACTGTTCTGACCCTTTAAGTAATCAATAAAAGGAGACCATGTTCCAACGAATAATTCCTGTTTGTCCAACAGGGAGAATCTGATTCTTTCCACGTTTAAGGTCTCCGTCATTTCTATAATCCACATTTTGATTGTGGGGGTCGTAGGGCCTTTCCAAAATTTTAGAATTAATTTTTTTCCTGTTATTAAACTATAATCAATAAAGTTTCTTTGTGTTGTTCTAAATATTTGATTTAATTCTAATATTCCAAGTATTATTAATTTTGGATCTGGGTCCAATTGTGTGCTGGTTACTTTAGATATTATACTGAAAATATTTACCCAGAATTTTTTAATTTTTATACAGTTTGCAAACATATGAGATAAGGTAGCTTCTAAATGTTGACATTTATCACATATAGGTGAGATATGTTGAAAAATTTTATGTAGTTTTGTTTTTGAATAATGTAACCTATGTATTACTTTAAATTGTATTAGAGAATGTCTGGCGTTTAATGAACATTGATGTATGTGTTGCAAACTTTCTTCCCAAGTATCTTTCGTTATTATTTGATTTAATTCTTTTTCCCATGTTTGTCTGTGTAAGTCCGTCGATGGAATGTCACTGTCTAATAAGATATTATATATATAAGATATTAATTTTTCTGTATTAGGATGTTTGTTCCAACATTCATCAAGAATTTCTGAATTTCTAATTTGAAAATTTTGAGTATTCGATTTTACATAATCTCTAAGTTGAAGATATCTGAAATAATCATTTCCTCGAAGTCCATAAGTCTGTTGCAACTCCTGAAATGTCAGAAAAGTGCCTTCCTTGTAAAGTTGTCCCATATTTTTAATTCCATAATTCTTCCATTATGTAAAACCCCCGTCCAACCATGAAGGCTTAAACAAAGGGTTATTCACAATTGGAAGAAAAAGTGATAAATTATCTAATTTTAATGTCTTTTTTAATTGTTTCCAAATTCGTATAGCACTAAATATTATAGGGTTTTCCCTATAAATTTTTTTGTTTAATTTAGACGTAGCAAATAATATCGAGCCGATATCAAAAGGAAAACAATCTTCCTTTTCCATTTTTAACCAGTCTGGTTGATGATCTATTTCTTCCAACCAGAAGTTCATATTTTTAATATTAACTGCCCAGAAATAAAACAAAAAGTTGGGTAAAACCAAGCCTCCATTTATTTTTGATTTACGTTCATTCTACGTGATTACCACGAGTTTGATTTGTTTTTAACTCGGGATAACTCGTGGGTGGACTAGCACCGTGGGACAGGGGTTTAACTCACGGTATCTGTAAAATTCCTGACGATGTGGGTAAAGATATACAAGGAAAATGTGAGAGAGTGATTTTAGCTAACAACGATCTTGAAGAAATACAAAGCATAGCTAAAGTTCTCAAAGATAGTTGTAATGCACAAGATATCAACATGAATATAGAGTCGGTAGCTTGTTTCGGGTATGCACCAGTGACCTCAGCTGAGGTGGAAAGAAGTTTTTCACAACTGACGCATATTCTGTCTGACAGACGGCATAGTTTAACACCAGATAATTTGAAAAAAATGCTAGTAATTATGTGCAACTAGGCAACTTTGGTCATTTAATGTAGAATACTGTTTATTATCATTTTTAACCAAATTTTGGTGGTGGAAATACATGCCTTTTTATGCCTTTTTTGTAATTTTAGTATGCCTTTTTGCCTGCCTATTTCAGTTTTTTAGCGCCTAAACATCCTGGCTCGAGTCATAAGTGATAGGAGTAGAATTAAGCCATTCGGCCCATCAAGTCTACGCCATTCAATCACGGATGATCTATCTTTCCCTCTTAACCCCACTCTCCTGCCTTCTCCCCATAACATCTGTTACCCAACAAGGTGTTAATCAAGAATCTATCTATTTCTGCCTTAAAATTATCCACTGACTTGGCCTCCACAGCCTTCTGTGGCAAAGAATTCCACGGATTCACCCCCCTCTGACTAAAGAAATGTCTCCTCATCTCTTTCCTAAAAGAATGTCCTTTAATTCTGAGGCTATGACCTCTAGTCCTAGACTCTCCCACTAATGGAAACATCCTCTCCACATCCACTGTATCCAAGCCTTTCACTATTCTGTATGTTACAATGAGGTCCCTCCTCATTCTTCTAAACTCCAGCGAGTAAAGGCCCAGTGCCGACAAACGCTCATGATAGGTAAACCTCCTCTGGACCCTCTCCAGAGCCAGCACATCCTTCCTCAGATATGGTGCCCAAAATTGCTCACAATATTCCAAATGCGGCCTTACCAGCGCCTTATAGAGCCTCAGCATTTCATCCCTCTTTTTGTATACAAGCCCTCTTGAAATAAATGCTAGCACTGAGTTTGCTTTCTTTACTACCGATTCGAATTGCAGATTAACTTTTTGGGAATCCTGCACCAGCACTCCCAAGACCCTTTGCACCTCCGATTTCTCGATTCTCTCCCCATTTAGAAAATAGTCTACGCTTTTATTCCTACTACCAAAATGCATGACTCCACACTTTGCTACACAATATTCCTTCTGTCACCTCTCTGCTCACTCTCCCAACCTGGCCAAGTCCTTCTGCAGAGTCCCTGCTTTCTCTACACTAGCTGCCCTTCCACCTATTTTCATATCATCCACAAACTTGGCCGCAAAGCCTTCAATATTTAATACCAACAAGCCCAATGTATTTCATTTGGAAAGTTAATTAGGGGTACAACGTACTCAAAAATGGTGAACAAAGAATGTTGATGAACAGAGGAACCTTGGTGTTCAAGCCTATAGTTCTCTAAAAATAGGAACACATGTAAATAAAGTGGTGAAGAAGGCATGCTTCCCATCATAGGACAGGGCATAGAACAGAAGGGTCTCAACCTGAAACGTCACCCATTCCTTCTCTTCAGAGATGCATCTGTCCTGCTGAGTTACTCCAGCTTTGTGTCTATCTTCCTTAGAACATATGAGTTGGAATGTTATGTTGAAACTTGACAAAACACAGCTTATGCCGCACTTGGAATATTGCGTGCAGTTCTGGGCGCCACACAATAGGGAAGATGTAGTCTCGCTGGAGAGAGTGCAAAGGAGATTTAGCTGGATGATGTCTGCAGTAGAGAACTTTTGTTATGGCAAGAGATTGGATAGACTAGATTTGTTTTGCTGGAGTGAAGAAGGGTGAGGAATGACTTGTTAGAGGCATATAGATTATAAATGGCAAATACAGAATAGATAACAGTCATTTTTTTTATCATTGTACCATTATGAAAAATAAGATGGCATAGGTTTAATGTGAGACATAAGATTTTTGTAGGGAAAGTTTTTTAGAAGAATGTGGTTTATATATGGAACACGTTGCAGGGGAGGCAGTGGAATCAGATACAACCACTAAGTTTAAGAGACATTTCACATGCATATAAATAGGCAAGACAAAGAAGGACGTAGAGCTAATGTGGGCAAATTAAATTAGTGTAGACGGGCAAAAAGGTCAGCATACACATGGCAGGGCTAAAGGGCTATTTTTACTGTAATGTATAACTATGACTATAAAACAAAATTATCTTTATTGAGGTGTATATTTGGTCAAAAATGATATTGCAGGTTTGTTATCAATTATTATTAAAGATAATATGCACAATGCAATCAACTAATTAAATTCAATCAACTAATTAAGTTCATATATTTTTCTTAAATCATGAAAGGAAAATACATTTTTCCTTAAAAATGTCTTTTAAGTGGTGCATGAGGATGAGTCAAAAGCGATTTGAAATGTGATCAACTTTAACGTAATGAGTCTGTTCTGTTTACATGACTGCACTTTGTGCATTCCAGACTTCTTGGAGACATTTTTCACAGGGAATTCGACAGAGTGATCATGATTTGATCCTTTAGAAACTATGTGCATGATGATTTACAACACAGTTCACTGCAGATCTGTGAAGGCTGCATATATGTTCTGCCCTACATAAAATAATAGGGAGCTTCAAATTGGATATAAATTATAAATAATTTGAAAGAACTAAGTTTAAAATGATCACACTTTGAGAACTAGTAGAAGTAAAATATGTAGCTCTGGGTTGATTATGTCAAGATTGTCCAAAGGCAGTGACCAAGTGTCCTTAAAATCCTAAATGGTTGAACTGATCCTCCTCTTTTTTTTCAGTACTGTTCATTAATATGGGCTAGCAAAAGGTCAATTTAATAACCAGAAGGTCAACACATGCACCATTGGTGTATGGATGTTTGTAGAACTGTAAAGTCATATAAAAAAATGTAACCCTGAGGGTGGGTGACTTGAAACAGAAAGAAAAATATCACCTGCAACGGTTTCTTTCTGAACCCTCACACAATCAATTTCACACAAGTGTTTAACCCAAAATCCATCGTTATGCAAATAGAAATGGTAAAATTCTTGCAATGTGATGCCTTAATATTAGCTTTCAGAGTGATGTCTACCTCCTACAGACTACTTTGAAATATAATCTATATTTTCTATTGATTATTTCCATGCAGCTTTAAAAAAAAACTAACCTGGGTTAAGTTGGGTTCTCGCTTCGTACTGACATAATGAAATGAGCATCAATAAAGCGATGTATAATTCTTAGGTGCTGCTGAGCTTTAATTTTAATACTACTCTCTTTAAATTGCCTATTGTGTTACTCCTTCCACACATTCATGGTTAATTTGTTTTCGTTATCTATTAATTCCTGTTAATATACCACAGAAACCCCCAGAAACATAATATGGAACATTATAGAACTCTTGTTGCAATATTGTATTTTGTGTTAATCATTTAAGGGATGATTTGCATAATCCTAAAGATTACAAAATATAAATATTTTCCTTAAATTCAAGTTCAAGTTCAAGTGAGTTTATTGTCATGTGTCCCTGATAGGACAATGAAATTCTTGCTTTGCTTCAGCACAACAGAACATAGTAGGCATTGACCACAAGGCATTCTATAAATATATACACACATGAATCAATATACTGTTAAAGTGCAAATAACAGTATTGGCTAATAAAGTTCAGTGTTATGTCCGAGCCAGGTTTAATAGCCTGATGGCTGTGGGGAAGTAGCTATTCCTGAACCTGGTCATTGCAGTCTTCAGGCTCCTGTACCTTCTACCTGAAGGTAGAAGTTGCCGAACCAAGCCATGATGCAACCGGTCAGCATGCTCTCTACTGTGCACCTGTAGAAGTTAGAGAGAGTCCTCATTGACAAATCGACTCTCCGTAATCTTCTCAGGAAGTAGAGGCGCTGATGTGCTTTCTTAATAATGGCATCAGTGTTCTCGGACCAGGAAAGATCTTCAGAGATGTGCACGCCCAGGAATTTGAAGCTCTTGACCCTTTCAACCATCGACCCGTTGATATAAACGGGACTGTGGGTCCCCATCCTACTCCTTCCAAAGTCCATAATCAGTTCCTTGGTTTTGCTGGTGTTGAGGGCCAGGTTATTGTGCTGGCACCATGTGGACAGTTGCTCGATCTATCTTCTATACTCTGACTCATCCCCATCAGTGATGCGTCCCACAACAGTGGTGTCATCAGCGAACTTGATGATGGAGTTCGCACTATGTCCGGCTACGCAGTCATGAGTATAGAGTGAGTACAGCAGGGGGCTGAGCACGCAGCCTTGAGGTGCTCCCGTGCTGATTGTTATCAAAAATGCCATCAAAAATGATATGCAGGGTTCTACATCAATCATTTGTCTCCAAATAATAACTGGAAAAGAGATACCAACCAAAGACATTTTAGGAAAATAGTCATGGTAATTAACTAATGTTTTTCAAATGGTACAAATGTGCATATGGTCAAGAAAAAAAATAACATCAGAAAATTAATTTAAGTTTTACTTAAATAGGTATCAGGTTCCACTTAAGTTTCACTTAAGTAATCTAGCAAAATCAGAAGAGTTATATCTGTAATATATTTTTGATAGAAGTTACCAAATGTCAAGTCTGAATAAATGCTGTCCAGAAATAGTATTTTTCTGATACACTGGAATTTATCAGAAATCTAATATGTCCCATTCTTACCTTTTTCAAATCAAGAAGTATTTATATAGAGAATGATGGGTTATAAATAAAAAATGTTGAGATTTGGATGGACATTGCCAGTCCAACTCTTGTATATTCTATATTATTGATGCACGATAATTATTCCCAATGAATCACTAGTTATTGTGACATCATTACTGATAGCCTAGTAACTATGTGCAGTTGATCATGTGCAGTTGATTATGGGAATATTTTATTTGTAACAATGTATTACAAATATTTGATACAGTATACCAAGGCATTAACAACCCTAAGCTAAAAAGTCCCGTGTATTACTGATGTTCTGTGAAATTTTAACACTGGAATGTTAAATGTTGATTTCTTGCAACTTAGTTAGCCAAAAATACATAGAGTGATAGAGTGATACCGTATGGAAACAGGCCCTTCGGCCCAACTCGCCCACACCTCCAACAAAGTCCCAGCTGCACTAGTCCCACTTGCCAGTGCTTGGTCCATATCCCTCCAAACCTGTCCTATCCTTGTACCTGTCTAACTGTTTCTTAAACGATGGGATAGTCCCAGCCTCAACTACGTCCCCTGACAGCTTGTTCCATACACCAACCACCCTTTGTGTGAAAAAGTTACCCCTCGGATTCCTATTAAATCTTTTCCCCATCACCTTGAACCTGTGTCCTCTGGTCCTCGATTCCTCTACTCTGGGCAAAAGACCCGATCTATTCCTCTCATAATTTTGTATACCTCTATAAAATCCCTCATCCTCTTGCGCTCCATGGAATAGAGACCCAGCGTACTCAACCTCTCCTTATAGCTCACACCCTCTAGTCCTGGCAACATCCTTGTAAATCTTTTCTGAACCCTTTCAAGCTTGACAATATCTTTCCTATAACATGGTGGCCAGAACTGAGCACAATATTCTAAATGCCGTCTCACCAACGTCTTGGACAACTGCAACATGACCTCCCAACTTCTTTACTCAATACTCTGACCGATGAAGACCAAAGTGCCAAAAGCCTTTTTGATCACCTTATCTACCTGCGACTCGATCTTCAAGGAACCATGCACCTGCACTCCTAGATACCTCTGCTCTACAACACTATCCAGAGGCCTACCATATACTGTGTAGGTCCTGCCCTTGTTCGACGTCCCAAAATACAACACCTCACACTTTTCTGTATTAAATTCCATCAACCATTCCTCTGCCTACCTGGCCAATTGATCCAGATCCTGCTACAATCTTTCACAACCATCTTCACTCTCTGCAAGACCACTCACTTTTGTATTATCAGCAAACTTGCTAATCTTGCCATGTATGTTCTCATCCAAATCATTGATGTAGATGACAAACAGTAACGGACCCAACACCGAACCCTGAGGCACACCACTAGTCACAGGCCTCCAGTCCGAGAAGCAACCTTCCACCATCACCCTCTGGTTCCTTCCATGGAGCCAATTTGCTATCCATTCAGCTATCTTTCTGTGGATCCCATGCGATCTAACCTTCCAGAGCAGCCTACCATGCGGATCCTTGTCGAATGCCTTACTGAAGTCCATGTAAACAACATCTACAGCTCTGCCCTCATCAACCTTTTTGGTCATCTTCAAGAAATTCAATCAGATTTGTGAGACACGACCATTTACGTACAAAACCATGCTGACTATCCCTAATCGGCCCTTGCCCATCCAAATGCCTGTTTAACCTATCCCTCAGAATACTCTCCAGTATCTTACCAACTCCGGATGTTAAGCTCACCGGCCTATAGTTCCCAGCATTTTCCCTGCAGCCCTTCTTGAAAAGAGGCACAACATTTGCCACCCTCCAGTCTTCCGGCACCTCTCCTGTATTTAAGGACGACTCATAAATCTCAACCAGGGCTCCCGCAATTTCCACTCTAGTTTCCCGCAATGTCCTTGGATATATCTGATCAGGCCCTGGAGATTTGTTTGCCTTCAAACACGATAGTACCTTCAGTACTTCGACGGTAACCTTGACTGCTCTCAAGACACTTCCAATCTCCTCCGTCCTACTGTCTTTCTCCTCGGTAAATACGGAAGAGAAATACTCATTTAGTACCTTGCCCATCTCCTGTGGCTCCACACAAAGGTGGCTGCTTTGATTCCTGAGAGGTCCCACTCTCTTTCTAGTTATCCTTTTCCCCTTATGTATTTATAAAATCTTTTGGGATTGTCCATAATGCTACCCGCCAGAGCAATCTCCAGGCCCATTTTTGCCCTTCTGGCTTATTATTTTAGTTTACTCTTAGTTCCCGAAACTCCTCCAGGGATGCACTTGGTCCCAGCTACCTACACCTATTCCATGCATCCTTCTTGTTTTTGACTCAATTTTCCTCGTCAGCCAAGCTTCCTTACGTTTGCCTGCTTTGCCCTTCACTCTAACGGGTTCATACACATCCTGAACTTTCTTCAGTACATTTTTAAAAACATCCCACTTGGCCGATGTTCCTTTCCCCTCAAATAACCTGCTCCAGTCAACTTGAGTGAGACCTTCTCGCATACCCTCAAAGTTGGCCTTATCCCAGTTAAACAGATACCATATTTAATGTTGAAACTAATCATAAGCTAATTTAATATCTCAATTACTCCTCAGCTCAATATTGTTTTTGTGTGGTCCAATCACATGTATCAGGGATGTGCACATGCTTATATATATCTTGTATTCTGCTTCTGAATTTACACTCTGTAGTTTTAAAATGTTTAATTTACTATTTTCTACAGCCAAAAATCAACATTGTTAAAGAGCGTGGCAATTTGTCCCAAGACCTTTCTCAATCCTATCTTTGAACTAACCAACAACTGGGAATGACTCAGGGATACTTCTTGTGATTTTCCAAATGTCCTCCTTTTTCCTGTCCTGAGTGTGAAGTACACAACCTCTGATTATTTGCGTTCATAAAGTTTAGATGAACAGTTCAGTAAATTTAAGAGTTAAGTTCTATCCAGTCACCACATGGCGATCTTTGATGGTATTTAAAAAAAAATGTTCTGAGCATTTTGTTTTGCAAGCTTATCATCTTGACTTTACTTAAATGTATTAATTCTGCCTTGGTAGTTAACTTTACTGAATCACTGTATAATCTCCTTTTGATTCATCTTTCTGTGATGCAGTATCAATGGGTTCCTTTTTCATGTCATGTACTTGTCAGTTTTAAACAATACCTTTCCTGTTGTTTCATTTTTGATATGCTGTGCAGTTTTCTTTTTGTAATTACCAGTGACATGTGGTCTGTGTTTGGTTCAACAAATTATTGGATAAACCTTGGTCTGATTCGTAAATTGATCATGCAGATTAATCACTGAGAAAACCTGCTTTGATTTTTCAAGCATTGAGTCCTTGACACGTACATCCTGTATCACACCTGTAAGCAATAGACAGAATCACTTGCTTTTGCTAAGTGATGCTTGTCTAGTATTTTGCCAACCAGACCTTATATAGTCCAGCATCTGTTCACAGGAATTGACCCACAGCACATTGCTTTGGTCTAGTTTTTTACAGTCTTAATTGATGGGGCAGCTTGATATGCCACTCACCAAGCTGGTATGTCAGACAACACTACCACCTTTCCGAAAGGTGACCTTTTGCCAGGGAACTGTACTTTAACCTAAATAGCCAATCTAAACTATACCTAGATTGATAAATGTTCCTATGAAACTGCATGTTATCATAATCAGAAACCAGTATTTGCATTTCTTTCGCTCAGAGGATGGAAATGACGCTGGCAATACCATCATTCATTGGCCATCCCTATTTTCACTTGAACTGAAAAGGAATTTCAGAAACAATCAATTTGGTGGGCCTGGAGTTCTGGTAAAGAATCGCAAAATTCCTCACCTGAAGGACGTTCGCGAATCAGATGTGTTCTGACAACAAGACAGCAATTTTGTGTTTACCTTTCCTGCAACCACGTCTCTGGGCCAATGGTCCAGAAATGTGATAGATACCCCTGTATTATAACCTTACTAACTGTATTTGTAAATGGTGTCCCTTAGAGGAGTACTATTGTTTATTTCTTATATTCAATGCTATTGAGAAGTACATGGTTGAATATGTTAATGGCATTAAGCTAAAAGAAATTTTCCATTTTATTTCACAAAATACACAAATGCAGA
Organism: Malacoraja senta; assembly: GCA_038087875.1. Lineage (NCBI taxonomy): Eukaryota > Metazoa > Chordata > Chondrichthyes > Rajiformes > Rajidae > Malacoraja > Malacoraja senta. The sequence goes on along the minus strand of CM075977.1, from coordinate 115,591,448 downwards.
AAATGTAGCAAGACCTGTCACCATGCAAACCATGTGGTATGGCTACTTTTATTTGATATATGAACATCAACACAATGCATAGGGCTACGGCCATCCTCAGCTCTGGAAATGGCACAGTATGCATATTTTTTAGTGAAAATTGAATGCTAATAAATGGAGAACCAGTTTTCCTGTAAATGTGATGCCTCACCAGGACTAAACTTGTGCCAGATTTTCTGTAAACTACAGATAAAAATAGTCAATTTGCTAATCTTTCTGTCACAGCCCATTTAATAATTCATTTGGTGACATGATACACAAAACGGAAAACAGTTATGAAAATCCTTTGTTTAACACAAAAGTAATTAGAGTTTAAGAATATGCTTTGTCTCTAGATGGAACTTGGCTGTGTAATGGCCAAATTGCATGTTCAAGCATTAAAGCTGATAATTACAAGTCATTTTATGCTTGAATCCAGATTTTGTATTTCACATCTATTTTTGAACCAAGAATCTAATATGGGTGAAAGGAGAATGGTTTGTTCCACTGCATTTCAGCACTGCATTTGGGGTGAACTTCTGCCTAGATACGGCACATATAAAAGGATGCAGTGTCAATTAAACTATGTGGTACTGTGAAATAAGCATGAAAAAACAGGAGTTCCACTATATTTCCCTCCAGCATCCCTCCTTGCTAAGCCCTAGCAAATTTCAAATCTAAGATTTCTTCAAGGCCACTTTGGTGATATCCAACGACAAAGAGCACGTTGTTGATTTTACTTGGAATCCCTTGCATTCTTACATTGAGTAAAATGACAATATGTGGCTTCATTTTCTGAAGTTGAGTTTCTGAACTGGCTTGAAGTCTATACATTTCATTGCCCTCTAAGTTTTCAGACTTGGCTGACCTGCTGCAAATTCACCACTTGATCTTCACAGCACTAGTGTAATGTTTCATATAAATCTGGTTCTGAGAGCCCAACTTGCAGTAGTTGTTTACATTTGTGTAGGTTGCTCCAGAGGGAAATTTAGACTTTTAGATGGAATATATCCAGGACAGTTATTTCTGGATGGGTTACAATTAAGAGCATATTTTGTTAAAAATTAAGCAACCAGTAAGTCAAATGGTGATGTTCTTTTAAAACCAAGTCTATATTTTTTCCTTATCATGATTTTTTTCCTATAACAAACCACAATTACCTGTATGTAACTGTATCGCTTAAGCCATGGATATAGACATTAACTTTATTCCTTTTTCACTCATTTATAGGTACAGAACGGCATGAGCTAACTTCGTGGAAGAGTTTTAATTCTATTTTAAAGTATTTTACTCAAGCTTTAGAGGCACAGAACACTGAAACAAAATCTAAGCCAACAGTGATAACAAGAAGCTCCAACCGAAAGAAAAGTGAAGAATTATGAAGCAAAAAGCCATTTTCTTGCATTTGTTTTTGCTCTGGCAGCCCCTCAATCCCTCATTAGATTGTTTTCTTTTTGGAGCAAAGGGTCATGGTGTATACATCTAAATAGCATTTTGCATTATTTCTAGATGAGCGCAACTGTCAAAGCAATATGGGTCTGCCGGTTGTGTTTCCTGTGGTCCCGAGCTCAGATTTGGTGCCACCGATCGGTGCGCAGATTAAGAGTGACAGCAGTTCTGCACAGTGCAGCACAGAGCGGCTCTAATTGCCCTGACACAGCCCTGCACTGAGCTAATGCCATGGGGCTATTGGCTTCCCCCATGTCCTAATGCCTGCCAACTATTCTTCATTAAAGAGACAGCTTCTCTTTTGTCGGCCTATGTACAGCAGCCTTTAAAATAGCCAGAAATCACAGCTACTCAACATTTTCCCTTCACGTACTCAAGCCTTGTCATAATTTTCAAGGGATTTCAAATGCATTTAAGTCGCTAAAGATGACAGTTGTTTTTGGTGATGCCAGCTGTCACGTTTTATGTCTGCTCAAAAGTAACTTGATATTACTGAAGCGGTGTGTTTATTTTTCAAAATATATCAGAAGTACTTCTTAAAGCTCAAGGATGTTTAAAGATATGTTGGGTAAATTGGCATCACTGTGAATATCTATGTCAGTTGGCCAATAAAAAACTGAAGCAATGTTTATCATAAAAAACACATTAATTAGATAAAATCTAAATCCAAAGGTCTGTATCCATAATGTGATCTGATTAATATCAACTTATACATTACGCTGCATCTTTTAAATGACTAGATTATTTTTTTAAACTAGATTGAAGACTGTGTAGTATAAACAAGAGAGCGATAATAACAATTTTTCTCAAAATATTAAGTGAACATGATAAATTTGAAAGACCACTGTAAATGTTTTCATTCTGTGCTTGTTACAATGTTTACATTTTCTTGCTTTTAACTAGTTGCTGAGAATTTTGTTTTTAAAAATTGACATTCGGGTTGGTTACTGCTGTTGAAATATGCACTATCATTCTCGTTTTAAGTAATATTCATTGTCCTTTTCAATTAACTGTAAATTATAACTGAATTTAAAAGATGCTTTAATAGCTCAAATGTTACAGCAAAAATAAAATTGCTTCCTAAGGGAGTAATGTTACAAATTGCAAGAACACAAGAAATTGCATGTTAATGCAAGTTTAGTTCCTGCTCCATCATTCGAACTGGAAGTTCATTTTTCAGTTTAACACTTGCTAGTTTTTGCTTGCGGAGCTGTGATTCATTGGCTATAGAGTAGCTTAGGGATTCTGCTAAAATCTAGGACACACAAAATTGTGAAATTTGAGTAATGTAAAGTGTGTTTTAGGACCAACTTGAAAATCCTTGGAGTAATTACTCATTACCTTGTTTGATCATTTGAAAATTGGAGCTTTTTGCAGTGCTTTAGAACATGATCGAATACAAAAGAGGGAATAGATTATTTAGAATATTCAAATTCTTGTTATGCATTACATAGGTTCAAGGTAGGACAGCACAAAAATGCGAGATGAGAATTAACATACATTATTTTAATTAAATATGTAGCAATATGAAGTTTGAGAAATATGAAATAGGTGCAAAGCAGTGTACAAAGTCATTAATTCAAGTGATTTGTTCAGGTTTATAATGCTGCTAGTGTTCTGAGTGGCTGAAGAGCTTCGTCAGGCTATGTGAATAGGAAAAGGGACCCAAGGGAAGCCTTTGGTAGCTGCTTTGGTGCATGTGTAGCTCACTCCCATAGAGACAGGTTAGGAGGTTTGCTGCTGGAGCTTTGATTGGAGTTTACAGTCATTTGACATTTCCAGCACTTTCTGCCAAATGACACTGGTCCCTACAGAATGCATGCCCTATTACCTGCCCATCCACCCCCACCCCTCTTACCCCGACATCTGACTTCATTCTTTAGGTGTACTTGGAGTTTAAATGTGGAAATTGAAAAATGAACAAAATTAACCTCAAATTCAAGCATTTCAATTGATGATAATGTATCTGTTAATCTACATGCAAATAATGATTCTTTCATATGGCTTTTACAATCAAAACTTGCAGAAATTGATAATGAAATATTGGTAAACTTAAATGCATTTAATGTTATCATTATCAAGATTAAAGTAAATGATAAATTGGTATCTCTAAAAATGCCTTCAGTTGGTGGCTTAAACAATATGTTACATTCTGCAGTCCATTTTTATTTTGATCTTAAACTGTTTTATTTGTAATAGCAAGTGTAACTAGTTGGATTTTGAAATATTACAGGCTTACTTTTGAAAACTATCATAAAGGAAAAAAATCATCTCGACAAGATGAAAGCTTAGGATGACTGACAGCATTAAGTGAATGGGACCTTTCCATGCAATTGTGAATGGGGGCGGTAGGGGGAAAATCTGATGGAAAATGAATTTTCAACCCTGAAACCTTCAAAGCAAAACCATGATTTTTATTTTTGATAGTTTTCAAATCCACTTATCAAACTGAAGCACTGAAATGAAAAGTTGCATTCTCCAATGTATAAATCAACTCTTGCTTTTAATCTAGCTGTATGATGACTCTGATTTTAAAGCATTTACTTTCAAATGACAATATTAAAATATAATCTGAATCAAAATAAAGGTTTTTATCACCTTTAGTTTCAGTAACTCGTTGTCAGTGGTGTTCATTAATTTAAAAAAATTCAAATTGAAAGCAAAGTAATTTGTTGACATGAGACGTGACAATCTTTGAATAGATCAAATCATTATGATTCAGAAGGTAGGATGTGAAAGATAGTAGTGCCAGATTCAAGTGGTTAGTACAATGTTAGAATAATGATTTACATTCATTTCTAACCTAGAAATGTCTTTAGGTTGAATTTGCACTTGAAATTGTAGTTTGTTCCATAAAAAGCAAATCTATTTTTATTAAGTTCTAATGTTTGTTTTTTAATTTCCCAGTTGAATTAACTAGTAAGTTGATTTCTGAAAGGGAGCCATCAATTGATACACTTGCCACTCTGTTGTCTCAAGTCGGAGGGATCAGTTGGAGTAATTCATACCATCAGATTTCTCAATGAGTTTGAAACAAAGTTGCACATGTTCATTAGAAGGTTTGTAGATGAGTTACTATTTATTCAGCAGAAGATTTCAAAACAGCTGTGTCTTCATTATATTTTCAAACTGAAGTCCATTCAAGTAGTTACAGTATCCTGAAAAATGCCATTCTTATTTAACCCAAGTTCATCACTATGTGGCACTCTCTGGACAGAGTGAAAAGTAGTCTGGGAGATGCAAGCAGGAAGAGTGAGGTCACCTGATGATTCCAATAACTGGACCGAAAATGAAAATGGCATGGTACTTTCAAACGGTGTTATCAGTTGGGATTATTGAAATGAAAGTTCATTTGACTCAATTATTTCTTAACCTCAGTGCTAGGATTGCTTTCAAACCCAGTAATCCCTCTCGGTTGCAACAGGGAACAAAGCCTTTGAGTCCTTTCTTCCTTTTACCCTAGTAAGGTATCTGGAAAAGAAGAAAATACAGTTTAAATTCTAAATATAATTTACAAGAAAGGACATGTTTTCTCAACATGTGAAATAAGAAATGAGAAATAGCCCATTTAATCATATTTCCTGATTTTGAGTTAAAACAGTATTGATATTGTAATACTGTCTTGATATTGGAATTATGCTTTATTTTTGCATTCAAAAAAGACCACCTAGTTTTCATTCTGAAATACAATATTTGCATGCAGGTATATTACTCATCTTCCACCTGTCTGCAAGGGTCAGAGGAACCTTCTTGCATTCCAATATTTTAATACCCCAAGACTAATGAATTACCTTATGAAATGTATTGGCAATAATAGGCAATATTCCAAATTTAATAAACTATGTGTGTTTCTTCACAGTTTTCTATAAAATTAAATTTTGTTAAACCAGAGGAACATAAGAATAGCAGATGTTTAGTTTGAGATTTAAATTGGAAAACACTGAGTTTGGAAATTGTGATATACACCACCTATAATAAATATGTTTATTATTCCCGTGTTTACTGTTCTTTATATGCGCCAGAAATAGTTAATATTGTTAGTTGGGAGAATAGATGAAGGATCCACTCTATCTTCGAAAAAATCCGAATAGTTCCATGTATCATGGGCAGTAGAACCTTTAACCCATAACAATATACGATAGCCTATAGGCCTATGCAAAATTTCAGAACTCAATTATTTGTATGAATATGAATGTAAATAGCCATTTATGTCTAGCTATATGATGCGTATAACGCAGTGTATATACATATAATGCATGCGCGATTGTTTGGTTCTGCAAAAATACTTTTTTCTCTGAACATATCTCCGAGCAGTATCATTATTACATTCTGTCGAAGTGCAATAATTTTAACATTATCACAATTCAAGACAGTTAATCCAAGTCGGGCTATCGCGTTAATATTAAAATCGGTGCAATAACTGAATGTAGTTGATGAAATATAATTACACAATGCAATGAAAACAAAATCTCCAAACCTATAAAGATGCATCACGGATATATTTTGTTTTCCTATGCGACTTATTTGAACCCATTTCAGGTGTCTGTTTATTGGGAAAAAATGGGACGGGAAGAACACGATGATCAAAAACTATGCCGTAAAAATAAACAAAACCACTTGCTTTCTATGAACATTTACCTCCGAAATTAGTAACATGGGAGGTATTGTATTTTCACTAATGTGTAAAATCGCAAAAATAAAAAATAACTGAATGCCATCTAACTAGCCTTCCTGTATAATTGTAGGTTAGAAAATTGCGAAGTAACCCGAGCTCTAATGTCCATAAATGACGGTATAAATTGATGGATATATTGAAGCATATTGTAAGAATGTAATTATGAATTAGCGACAGTGTGGTGTAATCCATATAGTCAGGATCACTTGTTGGAAATTATCAGATGCATTCACGAGGATCGGCATCTTATGTATGATGTATTATGTATGTCAACAGTATTTAAAATGTATAAAATCATGCCACCTTCTTTAAGAATGTAACATAATAATGGATATTGCCATACGTCCCTCTTTGCCAACAAACTCGTCGGCCTGCGAATTATCGAGATTACGAATTGCATGGTTGGAAATAAGTGTTCGATTGCAACAAACTCTTTGTAGCGATCAATGATGAAATGGCCCGGATTTAAAAAAATAAGAACAATTAAAAATGTTAAGTAAAAAGTTGAATGTACCTCTGATTGATTGACAGATACTACTAAATCACACGGTATATTTTTAACCAGATCTTGCAGAAGCAACTATCCCATATGCATAAAAGTTGCGAACATTAACGTTGGTGCTTTTAACATATATTTTAATAGGCGAAAGATTCACCTTTTAGATTCAACCTTTTTGGTGCGTGCACTCTTCGTGTTTGTGAGTTTATTCACTAGATCAGTGACAGCTCTTTATTTGCATAATTATATGCTATAGACTGGAGTGAAAACTAACCTCCAAATTTCATGGGTCACCAAACTGCAACAATCATGTTTTATCATGTATGCTAAGGAAAATCTAAGAAGCTATATAAAGTTTCTTAGGGATTTGTTTTTCTCTGTCTCTCGGAGGAAAAAAAGGATATTTGTGTCTCTTCAAGAGATGTAGAAACCTTTACATCGCTTCTAAGTAACTGAAATCTATTAGTCAGTAATAATAGAGATTAAAATGTACGTGGGGATTTCAGTCTTTCTAGTTTTACTTCAAAGTAGTTCCGTAAAATACGATCCATGTATAACAGCTAACGGTTTAAACTAGATCCACTCTTGAGTTATGGAAATTTCTTCGGAACAAAACTAATTTGATTAATAATTTAAATCCAGATATGCTTTACTTAAATGTTTATTTTAAATACATTGCACAATTCTAATATATACAAAAATCAGATTTGTTTTACTTAGTTATTCGAGTTGAAACAGCCATGCCAATTTGTTAATATCATTTAAGTGATGGTGAAATGGGAAAATATTAATTGATATAGAAACATAGAAAAATAGGTGCAGGAGAAGGCCATTCGGCCCTTCGAGCCAGCACCACCATTCAATATGATCATGGCTGATCATCTAAAATTAGTACCCCGTTCCTGCTTTTTCCCCATATCCCTTGATTCCTTTACCCTAAGAGCCAAATCCACAAACTCTCTCTTGAAAACATGCAATGAATTGGCCTCAACTGCCCTCGGTGGCAGAGAATTCCACAGATTCACAACTCTCTGGGTGAAGTTTTTCCTCATCTCAGTCCTAAATATTGATCAATATGCTTTCATTTTTATATTGTATAATGCCAATAAATAATCCATAAAGCAGTTCATTTAGAATTTTTCATTCCATCTTGGAAAGGTTGAATTAGGAGACTATGAAACATGTTTTAGATTTCGAAGTCGTATTTTTAATGCTGTTTATTTTGATAAATCGTGTATGACTTGTAAAAACGTGCAGGCTCTTTATTTTGAATTAAAGCAAAACATTAATATTACAACTGTTAAAGAATAAAATACATTATGAAATACTTTGAAGGAAGCGTAACTTTAATCTCCTATATCGCACAATTGTCACTATCATCTAGAGAAAATAAACCGCCGTGAATACACATTATCTTGAGAAAGAGAGTATGGACGAAATTTCGCACACAACAGAAAAGTTAGTTATTTTCATGATATATATTTTTATTTCAATCGATTCATTTCAATAATGCTCTCTTTTCCGTACCTATATAGCTGTGCCCCTCTCTATCTCTCTATTTCTCTCTTTCTCTCTCTCTCTCTCTCTCTCTCTCTCTCTCTCTCTCTCTCTCTCTCTCTCTCTCTCTCTCTCTCTCTCTCTCTCTCTCTCTCTCTCTCTCTCTCTCTCTCTCCCTCTCTCTCTCTCTCTCTCTCCTCTCTCTCTCTCTCTCTCTCTCTCTCTCTCTCTATCTATCTATCTATCTATCTCTGTATGTCTGTCTATCTACCTATCTATCTATTTATATTATATATGTATATCCCATGGATACAAATCATAGTTATTAACGAACATCTGCAGGTTTTTTTTATCCACGTCAAATTTAACTTGAATGTTCGTGCGAACTTTCACTTTTTTGGTGACCACCGAAAAAAAATGGACAAATAATTACTTCTCGGTTTGAATAACATCTTGTGTCAGGTTTCCTTTCGGAAGCTCATGATCAAATTTATAGCAGTTGATCATGGCTGTTCTTACTATTATAGACGGATCTATTAAGGTCAATTTATGGTGTTTTCAAAATTGTTATTCGAGTTGTATCTGCAAGTAGTACTCCACCAGGCTTTCAATGCGTGGGTTCATAGTAAAACCAAAGTTCCCAAACTTTAACACATTTGATAATGTTTATACATGACCAACCTATTCAAATCATAATCGTTTATTATTTATTATATTAATTGTCTTATTTATTAATTGAACCGTGTGAAATAAACGTTTACATGAACAAAGTGGACAGGATGTTTGCACAATGTTGGACAATTTTCCAGTAACGAAAGATTTTGAGAAACAACAATTGAGCAATGTGCCATAATCTCTAACTATAAGACATTAGTTGATTATAAACTGTTCCGGTACAGGTAGATTGATAATAAGGTGGAAGGTCATTTGTTTAGGGTTGATGCTTCCTGGAGGTCTTATCTCCTCTCTCAACATCACCCTTACAGTCTGCCGCAGTCAGTTTTTCATGGAACTCAGGTGTTTGCCGCTGCCATACCCGACTGCACTCCAGAGTTGGTCATTAGATCCACCGTCACCTCTCTTCCATCTCCTGCAGTTTTGCTCTCACCTGAGTGGGAAGGTTTTCGTCTCAGTTCCAGAATTGTGATATATCCGCGGATTTTCTACCTTGTTAATGTCCACTGACTGTATTTCTGATCGGTTTTAACCCCATACTGAAGGCAGAGAAAAAAGTTTCCTAATGGTTTTGATGTGCGTTAAATGAATTTTCTTCCCACTATACTGAAGTAGACTGAAATGTCAACCGCGCGCTATAGAACCATAGATACAAAAGATAATTTGGTGACCAATAACCTAACCTAATTTTCTCACTTAATTGAACAAATAAGTTCCATTCAGTCATATGCATACGGAATTTCAAACCAAACGCTTAGTTAATGTTAAAGTGATTTGATTTAGTGGAATTCAGAGACTCTGCTGTTAACCCAACTACTGTCTCTGAAATAGTTTTGTTATATATCATCTGCACATCAATTTCCTACGGACTACTAGGTCTGAACTTTCTAAACAGAATTAGATAAATAGACATCGTGTGTCTATTCACACGTGTGTCCGAATAAAACATCAGTTAAAATGTCCATGAGTCCATCACATTTTGATGTACAGGTGCCGCTGCCTTTAAACAAAAACTCATTTAAAAATGAACATTTTTGTTTTTAACAGTTCCTTTTTTCTTTTCGAAAGACTCGACTTTTGCACAATATTCTTTTGCGTTTGTCACGAGAGAAGGTTTTCAGGCAAAAACAAAAGAAAGCAATGCGGATTGAGAGCTGAACAGCTCAGTAAGGTTCATTTCCCACCTCGTGTGCCTCCTGGTCCAAGAGTAGTATTATCGTGTGCCTCCTGGTCCAAGAGTAGTATTATCAATCAATTCAATATATTTTACAAAGTGAAATTATTGTAAAACAGTATTTATTGTAAAACAAATAAATATTTTAAGTAAACACCAGACTTCATTTTATTTACCCCTCTATTTGTCACTGCATTGCTGTTTTAAAACTGTATTTTATCGCTAACAAGACAGTGTAAAGTTTCGCTACATTCCGCGCACTTGTTACAATCCCTGGATTGCTAAACCACTATTAAATATTGATTGTTTTATTATTTACTGATATGTCACATCATACTGTATGCAAAATATATCGATGGCAAACTTGAATTATAGGTATGTACTTATATAGTGTCTATAAACGCATCTAATTGTGTGGATGATAACTAAAATGATTTAAGCATATATAAGAGCGGGTTCCATTTCCATTATCGTTGTTCTTTACATTTTCTGTTCAAAGAAGGTTCAAGTTTATCCATTTTCTAGAGTAAGGAATGAATGCGTAGTACGTACTATTTACAATTTGTTCCATTAGATTACATTGTTTGCTAGTTTACATGTTTTGCACGTAAAATAACTTAAGAAACGTGTATTTTCACAACAATAAAATAAAATAGAATCACAAACTCTGGCTAGAGTCATAGATTATACTGTACGTTAATTCATAGCAATCAAAATGTTTTCATTATCTTTTAATGCGCTAAACTATTAGATGTTAGAGTCGATAATAAATTGTATTCAATAAAAACTGAAGAAAAACTTTTCTCTGAAAGGAACATTAAAATAAAAGATTATAAAAAATCTAGAGAACACTGTTTTATCATAGTACAAATAAATCCCAAGCAGATAGTTTTTAGGTTAAAAGGATGTTTGAATTATATCTTCCACAGAAAATTATTGAACATGCCGCCAGCTTTCTAAAATAGAACACCAGCGGTATTAGCGATAGAAACAGTAAGGACTGGAGACCTGTGTGCCATTTACTCATTTATAAGGAGCTTGCCCACACTTCAATTTATGTTGAAAACGAGAAAAAAAAGTCAAATGCTGTATATTTCCTGCGATATCACGTACGAAATGCCCAGCGATAGCACCATGGACAGCGCATTGCAGCTCTCATACATTTGCCAAGTTTCCACAGATCTCTCGTCAGAATAAGTTTGGTAAAAATGTTAGGCTTTTATAATCATGTTCTTGAGGTGCGACAGAAGCAAACCACATTTCCTCTTCCCAAAGCTTCTATATAAATCCCCTTAGCTACTTCAACTCAAGTTTCATCCAAAGCATATAATATGTCCTACAATTTAAAGTACGTATCTTCCTCTCTCTCAATATATATATATTATATATGTGCGTGTTTGTGTGTGTGTGTATATATATATATATATATATATATATATATATATATATATGTGTGTGTGTGTGTGTGTGTGTATATATATATATATATATATCCATTGTTAGTTAAATGTTATCTTTTTACCTTTGCTTGGTTTACTTATTTTTAGCAGTTTAATCCATTCGTTTCCTGAATTTTAACATGGAGAGCCGCTCTCTTGTTTGTTTATTTACTATTTTACAGTCTGTTGTATTTTACTATTTAAGGCTGGAAAAGGGACCGTGCGGTGAACATTTCTGTCTGAGATTATAGTTTGTTGGATATTCAACCTTCTCCGCATTTCTCAAAAGGTTTCTGCCAAGCGTTTTGTGGTTGATTACAATTTAATGTAAACAGACTTTTAAATGAAAATAAATACATCAATTCTAAAAATGTTATGCATTTTGCTATTAACTAAAAAGGTGGGAAAAAAGAAAACTTTAATGTCGGTCAGTTTACTTCGTGCAGTAATGGAGTGTCTCTTGAATTACACCTGGAATTTGTGAGCGAGTTTGCTTTTGGGAAGGAGCTGTTTGATGGGAGTTACAGCCTTCTGACAGCTTGTTAATTAAAGCCCCCTGGAGATGAGCCTCTGGAGCCACCGTCCATATCAAGACAGTACTAAATATCCAGATTCTGACAGCAACCCAGCAAGATTCAAAAGTAAAACAAGCATATTTTTTCAAGTGCTTAATCTATCCTTCCTTTCTTGTCTCTCCGCCTGAGCAACAATTCCACCAGGCTCCCTCAACAAATGCAAATTTATTTAATGCTTAAAATGTTAAAACAAAGTGCAAACAGCAATATTCAAAGTTTTTCCTCTGTCTTTCCTTTTTTTAAAGAACACATATGCATACTGTGTTCAGTCAGAATTTCCATTCAAATTTGTGAGAGCACGTTGCTTTGCTAAAATTGGAAATATTCATCCATATCAATTTTAAAACTATGCCAAACGTGCTGGTACAATGAATAACATTGTCCTTCAAATCGCTATATGAAATATAACTATATATAATATATTGACCTGTTGAATTGCACGTGGTTAATCGTTTCAAACATTTCTTTTCAGCTGAATTAGGTATTTAAACATTTACACAGTGCTCCGAAACTAATAACCGGCGCCACAATAGAAAATTATTATTCCACAATATTCATAAAATGTCCACTACCTTAGATAATTTGAACACGCATTTGTTTATCTATTTTAACTTCACAGTTAATACTCCGTGCCTGATTTTTTGCGCAATGGACAGCCATTTCAAATGGCAGACATTCCTTCTTCTATTAGCTTCATATCTCCCTTCACAACTCGAGCTGGAGACAACCTTGTCATGTGTCCAGCGAACCTGCTTAAACCCTTTTCACCTGGCCACGTTTTCTCTTGCAACCCTTCAAAGTCATCTCTAAATGATTCTTATTCTGTGTAGATCATTTGTCAACGTCAAAAATAGACTTGCTTCTATTTATTGAAAGAAAACTGTGATCCTATACAGGGAAAACCTTCCATGATTCTTCCATGGAAATCAATATCATATCCAAAATATTTACCAACCATATGAGCCGCTTTCAAAAGTGTTGAATATGTGAAAGCTAATACTATTTTCATCGATTGCGATCGGGAGAATTGAAAATCTCACCTCAACATCTATGCAAGAATAACCTCTAAATACATTATTCAACTCGAATTAATTTTAAACATTTAAATGAAACAAAGATATAGCTTATTTCTGCGTCAAAAATATTCGTTCGGTAAAATGCACAACAAATAGGACAAGATAGGTTGAAACGAGGACGGCGTGTTATCGTCTGATAATCCCGTTACATAACATTTATTTCTGGTCTTTGGCGTGAATAATGACAATGGGGCAAGCTGGGTTCTAATAAGTGATAACATCAATCTTAAGATGTTACCATTTGATCTCAGACGCAAAACTCAAATGCAAATTGGAAATAAAATTGTGCCCATTAAACAGGAAACACTGATATTAGACTTCCTAATGACACTCAGAACATTTTTATTTTCACAACTTAATTTTACACCTAACATTATAACCTTGCACGACTCCAGAACTGAAAATAATGTTATGACCAGAACTGAAAACAAACGGCGTAAAGAGTCGGGTGATAAACATTCGTTAACTGATTTGTTTTTGTTTCATTTAAATTAGTACTTCGATTTTCCAAATATAGTATAAATTAAAAATAATGCCTTCAAACTTTTATTCCAGCTCAATTCAGATGCAATTCCTTATAAACTCTCGCAACCCTATTTTCTTTGATTTGTTCACATAATCGATATGTTTGACTTTGAACTGATCAAACCACTTTGCTTTGAGTCAGAACATTGAATTCGCTGTTTGAAGCACAGGACAGCCGACATGTTTTAATATAATTTTGCGTGGGAGATTGAGGGGCAAAGAACAACTGTTACAATTTTCTTTTCTTTTTTAATTTTATAAATTACGAAAATAATGTGGATATTAACGATGTTAACGGCGTTTGAACTGTGGCAAGACAAATAAGGGAAAACGTCATTCAGTCTCACTTCGGATTAAACACCTATATTAGATTAATAAACCTGAAATATTTTATGTTAATATTAATCAAACTCTTTGAAATATATCAATTTTATAGCTGACAATAACTTTAACCCTCGATGTTTTTAACGGGACATTTAATCATTCAATAAATCAAATTAACGTTGTGTTTACTTTCTCCCCCTATAGTTGCTGGTTGATGTGGGAGTGCAGGTGTGTCGTGGCCGAACTCTAGTCCCAACACCCCGGCGCTTCTGTTATGGGCCGGCCTGCGCTCTGCGGTGGTTTTCAGTGCCACCTAGTTACAATGCATCTGCTGTCGCGTTCTCTACCGATTTCTCTTTTCAAGCCAACTAACAAGATGTAAATATAAAATTCGGAATTAAATGTAGAATGGTGATTAAAGAGGAATAAAATTAATATTAATGTATTTCGTCAGTTCACTTTTTGAAAGACATTCTGACATGATTGCTAAAATAACTGGCCATACCTTTTGGATTTAAACAGCGTTTGACAAATTGATGCAATTATTTCGCACAAAATACCTATCTATATTATCAAGCATATTGAAACAGATTGATTATATACTTTGAAACTTAGATTGATTGTAAATTCATTGAAACAATATAAAACGCCCCTTCCGCCTAGTCTCATTTTAAAACGCTATCATAGTAACTCTGAAATTGTGTGAATTATAGCTGATTTATAACTAACATTCGTGTTTTTTAAATGTTTTATTATTTTGTATTAATACTATAAGATTAATTCTGCGCATACAGTAAGTGACAACTGCAGTCCGGTAAAGAGTACATAGAGATTCGTCCTCGTTAATGTGGGTGAAAGTTGATTGCCCCGGCATTGAACGTGGTTTGCTATTACTTAGAACCGAAACTCGTTATTATTAATTCGCTTGTTCCTCTTGTGCAGGGTTCAAGGGAACATCTAACGCGGAAAGACTAATTCTGCGATCTTTAGTCAAAGCTTCATTTGATATTGCAAATCGAATTTTTCTGCCAGATCGATAAACACAATTAGTTGCTGCAACCCCCTTGGCAAATTATTTTTTTAAAGCAAATCTGATGCATTTCTGCATGGAAAACTACCTCCGTGTTTATTAGATGCAAGGGAAAAAGTACTTATCACTTCATTGGTTAGCTTTCGCTAACATACGCGAAGAAGTTCCGTTCTTATTAGAAATATACCGAGTTCATGGTTAAACTCTCAATAATTAACCTCCTCGATCTCAAACGGGACGTGGCCACAGTGTTGCCGCTCAAAAAGTCACAGGTTGTTGAGGATTTTGTATGTAAAGTTGAAAGGTAAAATATTTGATTGGCGAACATAATTTATTATAGAGATTCAAAAAGTTTCATTCTTCCAGCATTTTACATTCATGGATGTACCACATGCCAGTACATTTATTGTTCAGGACAGTTTTGACTGTTGTAACTCAGATATGGCAATAAACTCCGAAGTGCCTACAGCTACAGCTGTTTTTAGTGTGAAATCTAATTTAGCGAAACAATTATTGAGCAATATCTGCTGTGATCTACATCGACTGTGGAGGTGGTGGGGAACGGGGGGGAGGGGGGCGGAAGATCAAACGGAATATAACCAACCGGAAAGTGGGATTGTACTGAAAATCGAAAACACCTGGACAGCTGTGTATGTGCGTGAATGTGTTTAAAATAAATCTTACAGTGAAACAGTTTAAAACAATGTTTTCAACTTGTCTTCCGGTTCTTATTCGGTTCTCGAAATTGCGCGCCACCTAGCCCACAAAATATGAAACTACAGAGCAGCACCAGACACGCTGTCTTCAACACATGATGAGGAAAAAGTCCCCGAAGATCACAAGACTGCGTAGATAGTGCATCAACCATGTAAATGGTGAATTGAAATAAATGGAAATAAATCATTGCGATACTTGTGGAAAATATCAACTGGTTGCAATCATTTAACTAAATTAATTCGCAAAGTCAATCATGCTATGTACCAAACACATTTCGGCTGAGTTTGTCAATGTTTAAATCTTTTCATTTATCTAACAGGTTACTTTGTTTCATGAATATATGCAGTAAATGGCAAACTATGCACAACTATCTAAATGAATATGCTGTCATTTGATTGTTAAATTTAATTACGAATCTTCAATTTTAAAGCACAAGACATATATAGATGGTCTTATATATACAAAAAGCTTAACAGTAATGTTATAATCAAAAGGCTTAAAGGGTGCTTAATCCACATTCGTGAATTTATTTTATAAAAGCCATAAATCGTGCAAATAGATTATATTATATTACATCATGACATAGATTACACGTCGGTTTTAACGTCCGTGGCAATTAATCAGGTAAAATAATGACATATTTATTATATTAATAATATTAATTCAGTTATCCTTCAGCTATAATTTTGCTCACACCAATGGACAAAAAAGATGCACGAACGTCGTGCAAAACCAACTCGAAGCTGGGTTTCCATGAAGCAACGGAGCCCAAAGTTGTTTATTTGTCAACTGTTTCAGTAAATAGCACAAGCAAGCTCAGCAAAATGACATTTTAAGTATTTATTTGTTTATCTAAAACATTTAAATTAAGTAAATTATTTCCAAATATCATAGTTATTAGCCTATGCTACAACATACAATGCATCTTCGATACTTATTGCATAGCTTGTTCATAAAAACCCACAGTGCTGGGATGAGATGACCTATTGTAGTTTTGTATCACGCAATATATTTTATTGAAATTAAATAACAAATTTAAAAAAGAATGGTCCTGCCAATTTCCTGTACTTTAATGTACTAGGAGTCTTCTACAGATAAAGTTTTCTAATGATAAAATAATGCTAAACGGTTAGATTTCTATAACTGCGATGCAAAAAAGAATCGTGTATAAGAACGGGAGCGATTGCACTAAAGAACTCAACCGTTTCTAAAACATTGTAAATGATTTCTGGGCTTGCTCTCAAAAACATTATCATTATTTCATCTTGATACTGTTATTGAACAGTGCTATAACTTCTATAACGGATTTTCCATCTAAGGAAGCCTCTGCTCGGTTTCGTGCTGGACTGCGCTGCAATGGTTTAATATAACTATTTTGAGAAGTTGTAATTTTAGACCACGGGAACAACGAATTTCCACATGGGTTCAATGATCTGTTCCTGCCAGTCGTAATAATATTCCAACAAACGTTGCTCAGTAGTTCATTTGAATTAAATTGGCCACCGGACAACGGCAGGAAAGCGTGCGCGGACTCTTATCTAGCAGATATGAAAGAGAAAAGGGGGCGATGAAACAAAGAAACGAAAAGGAAAATTTGAAACAAGCAAGACTAGCTGCCAAAAGCTTCTTCGGGGATTGTTAGTCACTGTTCATCATTCCTAACGCGATTATTCTTGTTATCGCATTCGAAGTATTTAACCAAGGGAAGGCACGTCCATTCTGTTATTAATTTGGTTAGATATCAATGGTAAATCCTATCTATGAATCCAATAAAAGCAAATCCTATAGAGTACGTTTTAAGTAAGTAATCACTTATATTCTCCTTCTCAAAAGCTACAGCGCAGGGGGGGGGGGGGGGGGGGGGGAGGTTCAATATGTATACTGACCAGAATTCTGATCAAATTGTTATAACCTGGCAATATATTTCACCAAAAACATTAGTTTAAAAAAACCCTCATTAAATTAGAATTCCCGTTTTAATTTTCGATTAGCCGTAGATTGCATAATGGGTTAACGGTTGACAGAAAATGCAATAACAGTATAACTGTACACTGGATGTCTTTTTTTTATAACAGTGAATGTAGAGTGTGGATTAACATCGATTTATTGCATTAAGAAGCAAAGAGCATAGATGCCAACGGCGTTCAGCTCGAGTTCATCAGGACGTCAGCAAATATTCCTCTAATGATCAGGTGGCAGTAGAGCTGCCATTACTTTTTGTTCACGGTTATGCACCAATTGTTTGATTCTCCTCCAGTTGTACTGGTGTTGGAAATATTGTTGCTGAGTGAGTGAAGAATGGTATCGAGAAAGATTAGGCAAAAATAAGTGAGATCAATTGTAAACAATATAAAGAGGATGCTTAACGCCTGTCGAAATGTTCTTTTTAGTAAGGGGTGTTAATTCCATGCTGCCGGCGCAGTAATATTTGCCATTCCATATTAGGCAATCTGTAAATTAAATATTCAGCAGGAGATGAATAAAAAATATTGTCTAAATTGAAGGTGCATGCCTCAGCTGTATAGTCGTGCGGTGTATAATTGCATACGGTTGGGGAGAATGCATTGTGACACCACGCCTTACCTTTACACTGTCTATATATCAAACGTCCCCACTTACCACATCTACGTGGTGCTGAACGCAGGGGATTTCAAACTTACTTTGATGTGCTTCAGAATACTGAACTTCACCTGAATGTTTAGCTCCCCCTCCTCCTCCTGTTCCTTATTAAAGCCACCTTATTCCTTCTGTCCACAGATAGCTATTTAAACTGTCCTTTGTCCTTCCGTGTGCTGTCTTTATAATGTTATGGAAAGCGTGAGTTAAATTTTCACACAGTAATCACGTGCAAAGTTCGAGGGACGTTAATGTATAATCCGAAGAGCAACAATTTGTAAACCGAATGCCACTGACTGAATGAATAGGAAGGAATAATCACCGAAACGTCAGATTTTCTTTTTCTCGTCCTCCACGGAAAGAATATTTGAAATATGTGCAGCATTTGAATCGTTAGAAGAAGACTACACGGAAGTATGGTCCTGAAGTTAAATAACCGCGATAATACAAAGGCTGGTTAAACTGTGAAAGAAACTTTCCTATAAACTTTAGTTTGAGAGAATTTTCGTAGCTCCCCTTTCCTTTGTACTTAAGTCTCCCTTTCAGAAAGTGAGTATTCACAAAGACGTCTCTAAATAGTGCCTTGAAAGGTGTTCACATGAGGACACTGTCTCCTTTCTAGTAAAAGAGAGCGAAGATCTGACAGGTTTTGTTGTCAGTAGTATAGTGAGAGCTTTGTAAGATATTCGTTTTTCTTTCTCTAAATGCTCCAACTTAATAAAGACCCCCTGTCTTAAAGCGTGCATGCCCCCGCTGTCCCTGTCCACCCCGTGTCCAGCCTGTCCCTAAATTCCCCACGTGATGTCTGCTAACATCATTTTAATGATTTTGTCAACATACACAGAATTAATTTTCATAAAAATGAAAATGTAAAACGACCAACGTCCAATGCGAGTCTGTTCCTAACACCCACCCCCCAACCGCCATCCCCACCCACCCCTTCCAAATGTCCCGATCTTGAGTAAGAAAGATTGCTCCTTGACTCTAAATTCATCCCATGTCAAAAGAAAGGATTTCAAACCTGCAAAAAAAAATTGCCCCATTCAGATTAGGAGCGTTTATTTCTTGCTTGGCCTTTGAACAGAGGGGTCATGTCACTCAGGAAAGGGCTATTCCTTCCCTCTCCCTCTCCCCCTCGCCACAACGACACCGTTCACTAGCTCGCACTCGAAACCAACCTCGACCCGGGCTGGCTTTAAGGCAACATGCCACAAAGATTAAAGATTTGGCATTTTACAAGAAGACGAGGTGCTCCTGTAATCATAGCAACGGTATGTAGGCCACAAAGTGCTACCAAACAGCTAGTGATGTCCTCCCTGGAGCGCTCCAGTCTCAGGCTTGTAGGATTTTTATCGACTATTGCTGCTTCGCTCCATACCAAGTCTCTCTATGAATTAACATTAAATATGGCTGACTCAATATCAGCAATAAGCCAAATATATTAAAAAGGGCGATGTGGCCAGCGAGGCGTCATTACCTGGCGCATCTATATTAAAAAGCGCCTCGCTTACGTTATGCTATTGGAGGCATTATTTGTTAGTCTTCATTCTGTTTATTTTTACGGACTTTGCTTGGTTTTGCAGGAAAATGTATGTTGACGGGAACGTTTAGTAGTGGATTATTTACGAGGGAATCAGGGGGTCAAGTTCTGGTCTAAGTGGCACATCTGCGAAACATTGAGGCTACTAATTCACCAAAGGCTGCGTGGCTTTTATTGTAGACATATTGGGGAATTAGCAAGAGTCCGCGTCCCCCCTTCGCAAGGGGGAGGGGGCCTGATTATATCATGATGTATTGCTGGCTCCACGTTCAATCTGTAACACTGCAGCTAAAACGTGAAGACGAAAAAAAAAATCTAACAAAACACTCTAGCCATCCATTATGAAGAAAAATAGGAGCCATGCTGAGAAATTAGGTAAATAAATTCTAAATTAGAAGAATATTAACCACAACATCATTCACACAGCACCACGCCTGTCTGTCCTGATGTGCAATTAAATTAAAGCAAATTCACGTTTGAACGTCCCCCGGTTGTGGTGCCGTCCACACTTTTAATAAAATGCCCACTTTACGCTCTTTATCTCTGTCGTGGATCCGATGCAGCAATGCTTAATTTGGGACGGAGGGACGAGGGAGCGCGGGGGTTATGCTATATTAAATCTAAAAAGACTATATGAATGGTTCCAGCTTTATCTCATAAAACTGTCCCGAATGTTCAAAGCGAATGCGCGCCAGTTCATCAATTTCTCCTTTCCTTTTAAAACGATTCAACATTTACAATAGACCTACCTCGCTCATGTCACTGCAAGAAGGCAGATGTTATTTTTTCATACGTTTCTTGCAGTGAGTAGGTACATGCATTGCGTTGAAAATGTTCCACTCCGTTCATATTGTTTGCTAAATGATTGTATATATTAAACGGAAAAGAAAATGGTGTGATTCAGATCAATCAAACAAGCATATGTGATTTTATTTTTACCTCAGGGAAATGACTAAAATGTTCAGAAGTAAAAAGAAATTGTCCTTTCGTCCTCGTCGAAAACGTTGTATATGTAATTTATTTTTAAGCGTAGGTATCTACCGGTGTGCATTAATCTACAATACAATTCAAAAATATGTGCGCAGTTAAAAAAAATGTTTTATCTCAATTGGCTGACCTGTGATTGGTATAGTGACAGCCTAGTGCTCGGATTAGTTGTGTGTATATAGTAATCTATAGAGGGAGCGAGAGACCGTTATTAGATGCAAGCGCCAGTGACTTCTCAATACGTCTGCATTAAAACAAGCTATGATAAAAATTGGTCTCAGCATGGTGCATAATTGCAACATAATGTTTCCAAATAACATTTAAAGAGATAGTTGATCATAGAGTTAAAATTACAGACTAGCTGCAGTGTACTCAAAACGTCTGACACTATTGAAGCTTGCCCAGGTGTTAGCAGAACCAGTCATGTTCCCTACTCATGTTTAATTTTCCACATGTGAGTGTAATGAAAAATACGTCAGATGTATCGAGGCTCAAACACTCCGTAGTCCAAACCGCATCTCTGTACACGCGGTTAATGTGCCCTACACGAGAAGAAGAATTGTTTGCACATTTAATTAAGTAAATATGTCCACATATACGATTTGTGCACTGTAGAGGATGTCTTTAAAAATGTATTGACGTCACTGTGATCAGAGTGTATAACAGAAGGAATCTCCTGACGTTGCCACTGACTGTTTAAGGTTTCGCCCTGTTTATACTCACAGTGTCGAGGCTACAGCGACATTACAACCGAAAGCATCTCATTTATCCGCTTGAACTTCAAGTGAAGTGTCTCCATTCTGCCCTTCATTAGTGGTCTGCATGTTTCCATTTACTTTACCATTCCCTGCACCCAAAACTAGTCCTTCTTCCCACAAATCAACCTCCCATCCGCCACCCATCCAATGCACTATATTGTTCCCTCATTTGAGTTTGCATTTTTAATTATTATTCTTTTAGAACTCTGTTTTTAATGGCATTTGACACAATTCGTAAATATGTTTCCATGTAAATTCGCTAGGCTTATTCCACAACCGTGCCGTTATAAATCTTTTACTTTTGTTTGCAATCTTTTACTTTCATTTCCGTCTGCCTCTTCTCCTTTTCTCTGTCGCGCGCACGTACTCACACACTCACACACACGTAAATATCACTGAGATGCACATGCCACGTGTTGATAAATTTGTACTTAATGACAACCTAACTCCAATCTCAATAGAAATAAAGCGCTTACTTTTTGCAGACATCCCCCTCTGGCCGCTGCCTTCTTTAATTATGTGTGCTACATCTCTTCCCTGTGGAAAAAAAGCCTGGTGTTTTGGATGCAATCTCGGTGCAATGTTTTTTTTTGAGAAGGGACTTACTGCTCCAAACCCAAAGGCTCCCAGTTAAGTGCAGATTGAGACATATCGGGTTCCTTATAAAAGGATCATTTCATGTGGGAGGTTGGACACAAAGTTTGGACTCGTGACTTGCATTCCTGAGCGACATGCATATTTTAAAACAACAAAGCAAGCGAGGAACAAGGCTTAGAGCAAAACAAAAACTTGGAAGTCTGAGCGATGAGAATTACTGTTTAAAAAATATCACATAACTGCTGTTCTTTCAGATAATGTATGTTGCAAATTTGTGAGAACCTTGCTTCAATTATTTTAATTGTTGATTGCTTTGACTCTTAAGGTTTATTTGGAAGGGCATTAACTATGGTTAAAATATGCAACAGTTATAACAAGTCACGAAGAAGGCAGACTAACATATTTACCAGTGCATAGTGATACCGGTTGGGTGCATCAGTAAAACGTGAAGTACTTTCCCAGACTCAGCACGTTGATCCTGACTTGGCGTATAATGACTCCGTTCTTATGTAATGAGTGTAGTTATTAATGAGAAATCAAATGAGAGAAACTCGGGCGAAATAGTGACAGCTGAATAAATGGACAGCGTCACACGGCGTGTGAAACCACAATTTAATGCTTGGTGCCAAAAATGCGCCTGATTGCTTTATTCATTTCATTCATTTAACATGTGATTATCAAGGTAATAAATGAAAAGGACAAATCCGGACGAAATATCATGTAGGCCACATAAACATGTGCCCCGTGCAGCTCTAGACACGGCTGTGTTCTTCTCTAGACTGGATCGATTATTATTTCTGCCATAAAACACCGTTTGCAACATGTGTGGAAATTTGAGCCCCAGCAGAAAATAAAATGAAGACGAAATGAGGGAATAAATAGTGAGGACGTGGATATCTCTGTTAGTTGTCAGTGCGGGTCCATGGGCCGAGAATGCTAATGTGGCTCTGCCGTGGAAACTGAAGCTGCGTGTCTGTGTGTGCAGCGATCGATACCTGACCCATTGGTTTGGGCAATGTTTTATCTAGCCAAGCAATGATATTATCACCCCTGAACGTTATATACAGCAAACGTCTTCCTAAATCAACACAAATGGTTCGCTTACAGAATGCATCTCTGCAGCCCCATTTCACAAAATCCTTTACGGATGGGGTGCTTAATATCCGGTAGCATTTATTTTTAATCCATTGCCGCAGCTTGATCTGAGATTCTAGACATGTACATACACAATTATGCAGACGTTATCTTGCTCGGTAACAGTTTGGATCATGATAGGTGACCTGTATTTGAGGGGAGGTGGGATGGGGGGGGGGGTGGATGAAGGAGGTGGGGGTGGTTTTCATAGCTGGTTGCTGGGGTGGGGTGGGACGGGCGAGGGAGAAAGACAGAAGCCACAATGTTTTTTAAAAATACATTTTGCTGGAAAGTCCATTTTTAAGTTTAAACCCAGTTGTCACGTAAGCGGCGTTTATATCAGACCATTCTCGTGAACTGTTTAAGAAAGAAAACACATCTGCAATCCAGAGCAATGCTGTTGACCAAGCAATCTGAATGCATCTAACATGTGTTACCCAACCTCACCCAAATCTACTCTCCACATAATGCCCATCCCAGTGCACACACACACACACACAGATAGTCTGCCTACAGCATAAATATTTTCTTGATAAAGTGCAATACCTTTTGCATTGCAATAACCATTGAATAGTTCGCATGGTGCCATGCCATACATGTGATAATTTGGATTGTGATAAAACGGACAATAATTATTTGCGCAGATATTTGGAAAAGGTGTTGTCTTCTAAATATACGATATTCGACTGCGTTTTTTGTTTGTCTGAGCAATGGCCGAAAGAAAACTTATCACTGTTTGAAAATTAGATGGGCTTCCTTCCCTAGGCCAACAATTTTGAATTGCAATTAAATAAATGGCGATCGTGCCTCTCTTTAATCAGAACGTCCGCAGAAGGACCTAATGGAGTTTCCAGTGGCTGACACGACACGAATCCGGGTTGTGCACTTGTCCACTCTCTTCTAAAGATACTGAAATGTGTGATGTGAACTTTTTCAGGCTGATTTTTTTATGGAGTGGGTGGACGCTGGAATTCGGATTCATCGGTGTGGGGTTTGAAACGTTTTCCTGACAAGTGGGTATAATAAATGAGAGTCGCTTTCAGATGGATATCTCAGACGTGAAATTGCGCCCAGCTGGTTGTGTAAGCAAACAAATAGTTTCATGTAAGACTCTCGACT
This sequence comes from Malacoraja senta, assembly GCA_038087875.1. Taxonomy (NCBI): domain Eukaryota; kingdom Metazoa; phylum Chordata; class Chondrichthyes; order Rajiformes; family Rajidae; genus Malacoraja; species Malacoraja senta. Next base: position 115,567,024 of record CM075977.1, on the reverse strand, counting down.
TGTAGGTTGATGAATAGAACACGACATCGGTAAATGGGTCTTTAACTCATTTAGGAATAAAACTCTTGGCTCTCTAAGTGAAAGACACGGAGACGCCATGTACCCAGAACAAGTCGCTATTTAAAAAAAGAGTTTTATTAGTTTCCACTCCTTCACCCACATTTTGCCATTAATTTCAAATGTCACTCAATTACAATGGTCACTAGATCATCAGTGCAAAAATTAAACGAGTTCTAACTTCCACCACACGCACGGAGATTAATAGATTTGTTTTGTGATAATAGTTGGTTCGGATGTGCGAGAATTTAACAACTAAAACGCACTTTTCCTATTTGACAAGTGGCATTTGTCTGTAAAATAAAACCACCCTTCTTGACAAGTACGAAGAGGTGGGTGCGTCCAATCTGCGTGTTTTTGAACACTAACTACTTTTCAGGATTATTCTCAACCCTCTGCTTTCTCCAAAACCATATTGAATATAACACCAAGGGATTCGCTCTGCAGCTCACAATCAGGCCGATCAAATATCTTTTTAATCTGTTAGTGTTAAAGCGTTCTCAAACTGCAAGAAAAAGTGGCAGGAGTTAAGCGGTGAAAATAGACAGGTGGAATGAAAATAAATTCAATTCGCTCAACTTGAACCGCAATAAACATTTTAAAATAAATGGTTCAAACAACAGACAGACAGTACTTAGCCTTTACATAGTTAGATCCCTAAGGGACTTCCTTTTTGATTTTTTAAACAAACATTATGGTTACATCAGCTTAAAATACACCTGAAAAACACCAGCAATCCATTGGAGAATCTGAAATCAGCTACGTGGGGAAATTAATTGTGATATGAGGCGGTGTAAGGGAGGGGGTGGAGGGTGTGATGTGGTGAATTAAGTGGTGAAGTTAAAAACGAAAATGGTAAAGGGGACATAAAAGTAAGTATTTAAAGGACAAATAAAGCCGAGAGGAAGATAAAAATAAGTCTCCGAAGTGAATTCAGGACATAAACGAGAGTCAACACAAGTGCGAAAATTCAGGGACAAACGGAGATTCCAGCAATGCTTCAGGAAAGTGGGTTCAAGAATTCCAAGAACCAAGAGGAAAGATGGGGTGTTTCAGTAGGTATAGTCCAAACAGTGAGTTTCACAATAAAAAACATGGAGTAGTATGAAAGACAAGACGCGCGCTTAAATGAGAATCGAAGCAAACACGGGATTGGGGAATGATGTTTGTGATAATTCAGGGCAAAAGTATGGGGCGGAATGGAGGATGAGACCCAACTGAATTCTGCATCAACAGCTCAATAATTTGACAGAAATATACTTCTTTTCTTCTTTTTAAAAATAAGAAGTGCAATGTTTTGTGAAATAATAAAACATATTTCCAAGCTGAAACATCATTTATTATACGAACAATACACAGCTGGCTTCATGTTTTTATTAAAAAGTACACTAACATACACTCATCCAGCATTTAATTGTTCAGACTCATGTTCGGATTAATTTATGCAATGGTGGCAATATATCCCCCCCCCCCCTCATCAATTACCAGTCTCCATTTTCTTAAACATGTAACACCTCTTCTTCAAAAAAGGACCAGCTTTACAATTTCAGTTGCTGGTATGTAAAGCTCGGGATATGTTATTGCTCCAACTACTACCTAACTCCACCTCCTAAATCACCCTTTAAACTTCCTAGATTGTTGGCTTATTTTAATTTCTGAAACATCTTTCCTTAATTCAGGGTCTTATTTCATTTAGAGTTTATTCCTAAGGCATGACACTAATCCATCCTCTCATATTAACCACACTGCAAAGTCAATGGTTAAAAGTCACGATGTCACAGCATGTTAGATCCTTCTCGGTAAAATAATTTGAGTCCTGCTTTTAACTGCAGAAGAATTTATTGGGGAGAAAAGAACAGCATGATTAAAAATTAAATCATTTGCGAAATTTTATTTAAAATAGGAAATTAACAGAAAGGAGCATTTAAATTGGGAAACAGTAGTGTGTGGAAATGTGTTTTATTACACAAAAAATTCACAATTTTGATAGAAATAAATCATTGTGGTACGCAGAGTACAGGTAAATAATACAAATATAAGTAGCTGGAGAACAACCTCCAGGACACGTAAGTACAATCTACGTACCAGGCAGATTGGCCACACACTGTATAATTCCCAGCTTTTTTGTAAAATAAATCTGAACGACAGAAATTGAACTATGGATTTTGTGGCCAACATGCTTTGTTTCTGTTCCGCTTTTACGTGTAAAGACTGAAAATGGTCGGTAGACAATGTTATTTTAGGTAATGCTTTTAATGCTTTAAAGACGCCATATTTGTTTGCTACCATCTGGTATAAATGATCATGGCTTCACATGCTATCAAAGCATTTGCGTGGACTACGCTTTCTCCAAGAGATGGACAGCCTTTAATATAAATATGTTCGTCATCCTCAATACAATCGGCGATTTACAGAGCCTGTATCACAATACATCGTCAAATGTAACAATAAATGTTGAATTCAGGCATCTAGAGTTGAAATTAACCTTCATTTCCAGTTTAAAGGTCGATATGTTTTTAGTAATGATCCGAAGTTTGCTTTTGAAAAAAACCCTATTAATATTTGAATATTCAAATTATTTGTATTGGACTGAAAATCTACGGAGATAGCGGCTCGGTTGCATTTCTTAAATAGAAAATGTAAATTAAAAATAAAACAAGACAACATTTTGAGAATAAAGCCTTAAGCTGATTGAGTTCAGATACTGACATTTTGTCAATTTCACAAAATGTCTGCGGAGATTTTAAGTAGACGGTAATAAGAAAAATACGCTATCAGTTATTAAACAACATGTGCCCAATGTACAAACATGGCTTTAGCATAAAGAAAGTGGAATTCAGTATTTACACAGTGGCAGAATTGCGTGTTCAATGCCATCACAGACAACGTCAAAACTGTTAATTTCTGTAGAGTGGAATCGCGCGGTATTAAGGGATGGGTTTGTAACATATGCCGGAATCCAGTCTTACGCCTCACAATCAGAGTCATGAAATAGAAAAAAAAAATGTGCTTAAAAATGGGAATTCAAACAAATAATTAGAAACAGAGCTTCAAAATACAATTAAAAAAAAATTTGGAACGCAATTACTACCCCCACAGTAACTGACATGGAATACCACAGGACGCCTCTGCCTTGCTCTGTACTACAAGTTTTTAAAGTATTTTAATTGGATTTAACGGTGAAACGATGAAATTTAAAATAATCTATTATGGCTTTGATGTCGATGGGCGGCCGTGCAAGGGGATGTAAAAGTCGGGGTTGAAGGAGGCAGAGGCCTGGTGACAACGCTAATAGCGAGAACAGACAATAAGTTGTAGTCAAGCTCCCTGAAATTACCCTGAAATATCCAGAATGGTAAGTATAACCAGGGTGTGCACATCAATGTTTATTTTTTTGGGGGGGGGGGGGTTGTTTCATCTTGACTGCGTAGGCATGTATGTACAGTATTGCTGCATATGCTGTTTATCACTGCATATAAACAAGTGCAGGAAAACGTATATAGACAATCCATTTACACGTTAATTATTCCATCTAAAAGAGTCTATGGGCATCGCCTTGTGTATCCCGGAGCTTTGCGACTAGAATGTTAAAAACCCCAAGCGGCCAGATAGCAGATTCTCGTTAAATGTAAATAGAAATAGAAAGCTTGGAGAGGAAACTGAAAGTGCACACACACGTACACACGCACAAACATTTCACACATACACACGTACAATATACTTTCACTCCCACTAACACACAGACATTTGCAGCCACTCTCTCAGATTCACAATGTGCCTTGTGGTGCTTTGCTCGGGGTTGGCTGTTACGTTTAATTTCGATGCAGAGTTGTTAAAGCTCTCCCATGACAGTGTGTGCTGGAGCTTTGACCCGGATTATAAAACATTAATGAAAGCAGCAACTGAAATCTACAACAGCCTTCCCTGGACAAGGCACAGCAGTCTTTACATCTACACTGCTTGGAAGCGATAGGGTTTTCAAATCTTCTTCCGAATATTTTTTTAAAATCCTGTAACCACTATATAACTTTAATGTCTTATTTAGAGGATGAGGAGGGAACACAACATTTATGTGAGTGTTAAGGCAGATTATTTTCCAAATATATCTGGGATGGGAGTGCTCTAAAATGTATATTGTAGATCATCGAACTGAGATGAATAACACAGACACAGCTACGATAGATCTCTTTTATATCACTTTTGTAACTGTTCCAACATAACAACCATTTTTACAAGAATATTCCATCATACCAACAGAACAAGTCAACGCCACAGTACAGCTTTTGCAAGAGTACAGCGCTTGTACTTTTTTTTTGCTAGACGTTGTTTCTTTAAAAAAAACTACAGGTAAACAGGCTTGGCAGTAGTGATAGGAAAGTTTGGTTACATGATTAAAAACTGGGAGATGAATGGTACTTCAGAGTCTTGGGGTGGGGGCATACAGGGAAAATTTACTTTTTATTTCCACGTGGAAATTCGGAGACAATGCGGAGGTAGGATGGGGGCGGTTCTCATAAACAAAATAAAACTTTAATCAAGATAGTCCTGAATATAAATGAGCAGTTTCAGTCAAACTACTTTCAGAGTTCATGGAGACCTTTGTTAAATGAAAGAGAGAAGTGCCTTGGACACTCAGACCAAAACTACAGAGGCAATGGGAATCGACACAGAATACAAATGTTCTTTAGGGGGTCCACTGCGTGAGAGTTTAAAAACACGTTTTTTCTATTAACATTTCGGAGTGCTCTCTAATAATCTGATCACTTTTTAAAACGTCAGTTTCGCCAATACTGCAGGACTATTCGATACGCTTAAAGCGACAAAGTTTCCTTTATTTTAAATGCTGTGCTAAATTCTTGTATTTATTTGTTTAATTCGGATTTCAATTTTAATTCTTGGAGAACATAGTTTTGACGACATAAATCGCACTCGTTATATGAAGCAAAAGGTCGTATAAAAAAATTAGTATAGAATCACAGAAAACCTGGTTTGGAACCAGGAAAAAAAAATACAAAACAGATATAGATACACAGACACAGGACAATTTTATAATTATTTGGAAAATGTTATTTTCCCCCTAATTTCTGATTTGTTTTAAAATGCGCATACGATGTTTTTTTTTTTAATTTTACAAAAAAGAAAATAAAGACTAATATTTTACAAAATGATAAACAATGCTTGTGGTAAGTGTAGTTCTACATATGATGCAGTTCAGTTCATTTTCACAGAATAAATCCCACAGTCAACAGCTTGGCCTCTTGGAAGGTCCTTTTATTTTCACAGATATCATCCTATAGGAACTTTCAAGTCCTTGAATAGAGAGGGTGTCTCGCCTAAAATGCTTTTGTTTTTTTTTGTTTTGTTTGGGGAGGGGTGTCCTTCTCTCATCATTGGATGGACATATAAGGCCAGTTGAAGCTGCTCCCCGACAGTAACATATCTCTGATGAGGGTTTCAATTGGTGTTTTACCTACCAAACGGACGAAGAAGAGCTGTTCGATGACCGAGGAGGAGACGGTACGAAGAGAAGGCAGTCGCAGTAAGAGCTTGCCAAAGCGGCTCGGCTGGTTTGGGTACTGGCTCCTCACATATTCCTCCAGAGCACACTGAGATTTCTCCTGCAGGCTTTCTATATGAGCAGCATCCGACAGGCCACAGGCATCTTGACAGCCGAAGAAAAACAGAATTAGTGCCGCTATCAGCCTATCTTTTGTTTTATTTTAATCCTGGTTTATTGTTTTGATATCAATCCATACACTCCCTCCCCCCCCACTTCTCTCTTTCTCTCTTTCTCTCTCTGTCTCCCCCCCCCCACACACACACACACACACACTCCTCTCCAAGAACTAGGTTCTGATAACGCGAATCTTTTCTGCTGTAAATATTTCATTTTGTTGGCATAAAAAACAGCAGAAACATTGGATTAACGGTAACAAAGGCACTCTTAAATAATAAGTACAGATGTACGCCATTTCCCACAGAGAACCGAGCAAGAGACACCAGTGTCCGGGAACATTGTGTGATAGATACTGGTATGTGTTATTGTTTACAGCATACTTTCTGTGCATTCCACTTCGATGCCGTTTATTTTCAATTAATTCTACAGAACACAGTATAACCGAGTACCGAATTAGATGAAACAAGTATAAAAAGCAAGACGTACTAACCACGCATACATCACTCACACAAAAAGGACAATCGTTATATGCTGTGAAATCTCTCCTTTTTCTGGCAGTTTGGTACGGCAACTATGTTAACGAAGTGGCTATATTGTACGCAACGCTTTCCAATGAATATAGAAATATAGTCTAATGAAGACAAGGTTAATCCTAGTGCCTGGTGGCTGTGGTTTTACACACATGTTCTGTGAAATAACGTTTGGTGAATAAAAATAATCCAATAAATAGTGTGCGATATTTGCTGAACCCTGTCGAATTTGAAACGTTTTGTGGAGCAAAAAGCACCAGATTATTACGCTTTATTTCAGGAAAAGATCTTGGACGATTTGTAAAAGCTTTAATTTATCCGCGTAGAACTCGTATTTTAGCATGTGAATTAATATAGTAAAATAGGACGTTTGGGTCACGACCCCGCACTTGGACAGCGTCCAGAACGAGAGGTTGAAAATGCTATCCAGAAACTAAGGTAAAACCACAACAATCCTAATGCAGGCTTCAGTAACTTGAAGCGGCCTTCACTCACAGACCAGCGGGAAAGAAAATGGCAAAAAAAGCACCATCTCGATTATCTAAAAACTCTTCGCTCTGGAGAACTTGGACAGCTTCTCAGAAAGGCTTCCAATGAATTCCCCTCTGGCTAAAAATCAAAACAAGTTTGGTCAAAACTGGAAGAGGTACTCGTGGTGGCGGTGGGGAGGTGGATGGGAGTGGTATTGCGGATATAACGCATTGGGACATCTATATTCTTTATTTTCCTGCAATAATCGCACGACCAATTATTTCTTTTGTTTTACCTTTCTCTGATTTTGTTCTATTTACCAGCAGATTACAAGATGAAGGGATAATTTACGAAGATTCAAGGGGTGTTCAAAACAGGATTAATTTGTAATATTTTCTGATCATTTTTCCCAATTAGATCAAGTTGTTGAATAAAACGTGCTGTATAAAATTATGTATTGGTATAATGCCTGATTCATATCACTCCATACATAAATAACCCGAAATGGTATATGTCTCCTTGCTCCTCCTGTACTGTTACTGCACCGGGTGAACGGCATTATTGATTTAGATCCAATGTACTGAACTTTCTTTCTCCTTCGCCTTTCGAGCTACTTACCTGATGTGAATAACACAATAGCTTTAAGACAGCTGTATTCTGCCGAGTCAACGTGGAGAGCTTTCAGTTTTTCCACTTGCTCCTGGAAGATCCTTATGTGATCCATGAAGGCAACCACCCTGTCTGCGGACATCGGTGAAGCATGGAGGCCGGCAGCAGCCAGCAGAGGGGCCACATGCAACGGCATCGAACACTGGGCAGCATTGAGCACAAACAACTCACTCCAAGTCAGCCTTAGCAGAGCCACCTGATCTGTGATCTGCAGATCAGGGAAAAAAGGGATATTCCTGGCCCATTCCACCGCGCTGAAAAGCAATCGTGCAGCCAGCTCGCAGATGTTCTCGATACCCATGATGTTGTTTGGCTGCATACATTGACTCCCATAGCGAGAGGTTGGGTAAGGCTCGGCCCGCAGTAGTAAGGAGATGTATCCAGACAGATAGCAATGGCCGTTCAAAGGGTCCCCATTCGTCAACGCGTACTGGCCTGGGTTTGGTTGAGTTGGAGGCATTCTTCCTCGCTGAACCGCTGACAGAAATAAAAAAAGGAGAGGAAATGTACATCCACAGAGCGCTGTGCAGCACACCCGAAGCTTCGGAAACGGATTGTTTTATTACAATTATAAATTGCAGTTTAAAAAAAGTTCACAGATAAACAATGTAATTTCTTAATGCAAAATTTAAATATGCGACATGATAGGAATAAGATGTATAAAATAGAAAAATACTAAACATAGCTTTACCCGTCGAAGCAGACCACATTATGTCTGTTAAACAAATCGCGAGCACATAACATTGCAGAAAGAGTCGCTGGATTGCAAAAACTCCCCCCAACTGTACCACCCACCCACGGTTACAATTGGAAAATTCTCCAAACATCTAATGCATGAATGCAAACGATTAACTTACAATTACAGGGGGTGGGGGGGAAAGACCGATGTATTAACCATTTGAATCCACAAAAATATGCAGCCATGCTTGTAATTGTTAAACTCTATCAACTTTGAAGCTAGGAGATCGGAGATATTTTTTTACTTAACCGAACTGAAAAAATATATTTATTATTGGGAATATCTATTGGCAACCAGCATTATTTTTTTCAGAATCAATTGTATTTTACAATTAATTGGTTAGATTGCTCTGTTTTGGGATGAGCAAACGCCAAAGCATTTGATAAGACCAAATCACATTAACACAGTGGGAAATTTCAAGCTCTGATCTCACATTTACAGCGACGATTAATAAAATAAATATTCACCTTCCCGTCTCATCCCAACTTTGAGGCATTTCTTCAGGCGACAGTATTGACACTGATTGCGATGGTGCTGGTCTATAGGACAATTCCGGTTGGCACGACATGTGTACGTTAAGTTTCGCCGAACACTTCTCTTGAAGAAACTTTTGCAGCCCTCACATGTGAACTGGCCGTAGTGCTTGCCGCTGGATTTATCCCCACACACGACACACTCGATGTGTTGCTGCTGCTGGCTGGGCTGCTGCTTCTCGCCGCCTGGCTGGACACTCTGACTGCTGCCTCCGAGCGGGGTGGAAGGCGGCCCCGGCTGGCCCGGGGTCTGCGGGGTGTGAGGAGCACCCGACGCCGCCTGCTGCTGCTGGCCCGGCTGCGCTTGTGCAGACTGGCCGCCCTGAGCTCCGGCCACGTCGTCCTGAGGAGCTCGCCAAGTACTAACTACCATTGCCATATCTCGGGCCCAAAAAGTGCGGGAAAACAAGTTGATCGCACGGATTTTTTTTGTCCTGTTGGTAGGGAGCAGAGTTGGATGGTGGTAACAGAAATGAGGAGAGAGAGAAAGAGAGAGAGAGAGAGAGAGAGAGAGAGAGAGAGGGAGAGAGGGAGAGAGGGAGAGGGAGGAAAAGGAATACAACTGCGATCAAAGCAACTCACTCAGACACACACACATAGGGAGCAGTGAATGAATGAGTGAGTGTTGATCAACAGTAACCGAAACAAATGGGCAGCAAAAAGAAAGAATAAAAAAATATCCCGATCAGGGTACGCAAGTGTCGGGAGGCCAGATCCAGGGCAACACGCAGTCAGCCATTCAGGAAAGCAATATAGGAGGGAACGAGGGGTTAAAGATTATAGGAGTTGGGGGGTGGGAGAAAGAAAAGAAACGATCACAATTCGAGGGGACACACACAGAAAAAAAATAACCACGCGATCCGAAGTAAAGTATGGCGAGTGTTAAATCCCTTCTTCTCCGAAGATCTGAATTGTCAGAGAAAAAAAACTCACCAGGACAAAAAAAAAGGACGGCCGACGCTAAAACGCCCTATTTTCACCTCTCATGCGGAGTGGAGAGAGAAAGGGAGGAAAGAAAAAACAACTAATAGAATATGCAAGGGGGAGACAAAATGAATGCGTTTAAACGGGAAGACTAGCGGAGCAATTTTTCCGAAAGGGGGATCTGCGCGAATGTCTGTATATAGTGAACTTTGACACTACTATTGAAACTGACACGTTTCTATGGAGATCGCTGCCTTATATGGAGCTCATGTCAAGGAGCCAAGAGAGGGGCTGTTGGCAACTGATAATCAAAGGCGACTGGTCATAGCCCTGAATTGGGGCTGGGGAGGCTAAGGTTAGCCAGCCTCCTGCTCACTATTGGTTAGCCGTCTTATTTATTACCTACGACGCTCTGACAAGCAAAATTTACATTAGATCTCCTGCGCTGGTATTTACTTTGAGACCTTATTAGTATGGGTCGCTTGTGGTCACCACAAAAAAAGCAAAACGAGGACCCCGTGCTTGCAATAAAACAATGCAGCGAGCAGCCTCGAAATGTCACATTATCAGAAAAGTTAGTTGACAATCAAACTTTCTGTTTGTATTTTAGAAGTCTATTGTTTGAAAATAAATAAATAAATCAGACACCTCCTGTCTTTTGTGTCAAAGAGAAAAAACACCGTTTTTTTCTCTTGTAATATTAATTCGGCGAGCGACCTATTTTTATATATTTCATTTTTATTCTGCTTTGGATTACGCTTTGAGGCTTCGCTGCAATGCCGGTGAGATTTCAATTGTGATTTGCAGAAGAAGAAAAGTTGCCATTGTCTTGAAGATTGGGGAGCTGTGCTTGTAAGTGTAGGATAAGTCCAGCAGAAAGTGCGGAGGCTGTTAACGTGCCTTGTGTTTGACGTAAATTAAATCTCAGAACAGCTGTATCCGGCTGCCATCTAGCGTACAGTAGACAATTATCAAATATAATACACACACCCAGCAGGATAATCCACCAGATGGGCTTTTATTGAGGGATTTGTTTAATGCGAATAATTTATTGAATTTTAAAGTAAGTATTTTTAAACTTTTAATCCAAATGTTATTAACCCTAAAATTTAGGAATTAATCATTAAATGAGCGGGAAAGGGGAATCCCCCTGTTCAAGTAACGCAAATTATTATTTGTTTCTCATTGTTCCATCTTGCCCTGCTCCACACATGCATTCTGAAATTTCAAACATTATTCCTAGTTTCTTTTATCACCTATTTTCTAAAAGAAATTTGATGTAACAATACACCTTTTATCTTTGAGAAGCAAATAGACCATCAGCGACAAACAGCACAATCCCACATAATTAATAAACATACAGATTCCGTGCTATCCGTATTTAGTTAATGCATTTGGTGCAAATTAAAACCTAAATGCAAACTCCTAAAGCCACGCCATTTATATACCCCATAGAGATTTCTTAGCAGTTTTCAGAAATAGTTTAGAGTAGAAACACGCATGTAAATTTGACTATCAAGTTTATTTTTGATAAAAGGAGCTCCATGTTTGCATCTTGCCTTGATTAAACACTACAATCGCATTGCATCCTCAACCGCCCCTTTTGTATATGCATTGATGAAGCGCCGTTATTGACTATGCAACAGTGGACCTCGTCTCGCTCCCTCCCGCTCTCTCTCTCTCTCTCTCTCTCTCTCTCTCTCTCTCTCTCTCTCTCTCTCTCTCTCTCTCACTCACTCTCTCTCTCTCTCTCTCTCTCTCTCTCTCTCTCTCTCTCGCTCTCTCTCTCTCTCTCTCCCTCTCTCTCCCCCTCTCTCTCCCCCCCCTCCCCTCCCCCCTCGCTCTCTCTCTCACCCTCGCTCCCTAAATAAAGTCTCAGCCATGGCTTATGATTAGTGAAAAGGTGAAACGAATAAGATTAGAGGGGACAAAGGAAAAATTCTGTAAGTGTATCATCAGGGGTTTCCTCCTCAGAATGGGACAGAGTGGACATTGGAAGGGAGGCTGCCTCTCTTCTTGCAACTTGCTTGAAGTGTAAAGATCTTTAAGCAGGCACCTGTAACCGGCGGGATCGCGAATCGTCAAAGCACGCCAGCAGGCAAGTAACAAGTTTACTTTCATTGTCTCTATTCCACTTTGCTTTTAGCAATGCCGCTTAAAAATAGTCCGCGACTGGCTTGAAACGTGACAAATCTTGTTAACTGAGCCTCAAACATGACGCCGACCAAAGACTGCTTATGTAGGTCCGAAACAAATAATTATCACTGTAAATCGCACAAGACGCACTAGGATAATAAGGCTGATAGCGACGGAGCAGTTTCCCCATGGTCGCAACATCGTTTTTCGAGGCCATTCTGGTGCGTATTTGCAAAAGAAAAGGGGCGGCGATGAATGTATTAATGTAGAGTGTGTTTTTGATATCCACTGATGTCGGCTTTAATATGTAGGCTGTGTACTTATAGCGCAGTGGGGCAGAATTCCATCTTCCCGTGTCAGTTTATGCGATCTTGTGTAAAATAAAATCGAGGGCGCTGTGGAAACCAAGGCATGGCTAACTTGTGAGGCTCAGAAAGTAAGCTTCTCACCTGCACTATTTGTTGTTTGATCACCTAATGAAAAGATCGATCGGCCAATGTTTGGCTAAGCGATAGTGTCAACAGATAAAGGAACAGCAAAATGATCGACTGGCCCGGTATACAGGGACACAATACATACACTGCTACCACCCGCCCGATCCCTCAGTCTCTCTCAGTGCTCCCTCTCCCTCTCTTTTTGTGCTGCTCCATTTCAATTAACACAGCAGTATGTTGTTAGAAGGCAGCGCAGAAGATGAAAATTCAGCACCGTGAGTTAAAGAGAAATACGGGATTCAATGCTCGGTTGGCATCTGAAAAAAAATAAGTAGGGTTGCTGAGGGTGGGAGGGCATGTTGTGGTAATTGCAACGGAGAGGCACTCTGGGGGGTGGGGGCTGAGGGACACGGAAAGCTCCTCGTTGGGTGGTAGAATCGTTTCAGGCTGGGGCAGAGGTAGGATGCGCCGGTGGCATAGCGGCGTGGAGTCGGTACATTTCAGGCGTTCTAACTTCCATACATTCCGGTATTCATGACCATACCTAGACTATTGCTGTACCTGTCAGAAGACGTCCGGCTGTATGACTTTGTTATTCTTGTACTTTTTTAGCTTCTGTGGATCAGAGCCGCTTTCCAAGGTGCACCCAAAAGATTTCACTCACATTCAGTCCTCGCACTGAAAAACAAAACAAGCACATTTCTGGTTACATTTCACGTCTGTTGATTTTTTTTTTTTGATTACAGGTATTTAAATAAGATCGCGGGCCATTGCTTCGTCCAACAAATTAATTTCCCCGGCTAAAATAATCAGTAAAGTCTCCTGGAGGTTGTAGATGTTACTCGAATAACCTTGAATTCAGGTTGCCGAGGACTTCTTCAGATATGTCCAAATGCAATCTTATAAATGTTGAAATAAACATTAACCGTGATAATAATTCATATACACTCCATCCAGGGAGAAGATTTTTCAGTAGAAAATTAATGCATTTTTCCTTCATTTTTCCAACCAACCCACCCACCAAGAGCATCTGGCTTGTAGACATTTGTAAATCTCAAAGAAAAAAAGGCTGGTCTTTTAGTTAGATCTCCTCCCCCCAGTTAAGGCCGCTGACCTGTCCCATTGCCCACGATTTTTTTTGCCGAACTCCCGAGGGCAAAAAAAAAAAGAAAGAGAATTTTAACTTTTCCAGCTGCATCGAGTCAGCTACGGTGCAAAACTTTTTTTAATGTCAAATTTTCTTCCAGTTTTCTTCATCAAATGCAAAACATGCACTGTGAACCATTTAAAGGACAACTCTGAATTAAGCACCTGATTTTCACTTGCGCCGATCAACTAAAAGACACTGATATCATAAACCATGAAGTACACTCAATGCCTTCCTAGTTTGTGCTGCACGTTATCTGTGCCGTACTCTGACGGTATTGCAGCACAAAGTTGCTCGCCTGAACGATGGCCCAGCTAATACTAAAATGGTTTATGACTCTAGAACGCACAGGACACTTATTTCAGGTAAACAACTAAGCACAAAACACTGCTAGCTTCCTTGACCGATCATTTAAAATGTCATATGTGTCCTGCAGCTAAATCTCATTTCATTTAATCTTCAATAAATATGGCGAACGAGTGATTAAAATCATCCCATTCGAGGTGAAATTCAGTGGTGGACTGAGCCAGGCTGAATCCTACAGTATATGGTGCATCTTTTCTGTGCTTCGTTCTGTCCAGAAAGTTGTGTTTTAGCCACAGTAGGGTAGTGACAGATGCGAAAAGGTTTAGCTGTTTATATAAGCAATTCCGGGTTTCTGGATATTTTTACTCAACTGTAAACAGGCACGGAGAACTTTTAGGTCACATCGTACGTGTGATAATAACAGCCAGATGTTTAAAACACATAAAATATACACGAAGCTTTTTTTTCTTTAAAAAAAAGCTAACTCTCGTTCTTTAAGTCTCTTGAAGCGTCAAAGAGAAGAGGAGGGGCCCTTTGTCCGAATTCAGCCCTGGGTATTCTCGGGGTGAATTTGGTGTGAAAGAGACGGGAAGGTCACTTGACATCGCCTTTTATCTGCTGGCATTTTCTCTGTGGATCATCGGATCTGAATAGACACATCTAATCGCACTTAATGGAAACTTGGCGAGAAAGCGAGAACCCGCCTTCACCTGCATTTACCGTTAGAATCAGCGCAGCTAATTGCCTCACACCCTTTGCTTTAATATAATCTCAAAAACAAATCGAAAGCCTTAGGAATTCTTGGAGGCTTTCTAATTGGCTTGTAATAAACCCAAATTTTAACTCAATCCTCTTTCATTGACATGTCTGAGGGTGCTCTAAGTGAGCAAGTTTGTAATGAATGTGATAGATTTATATGATAATACTACTGGCGATGACAAAACAGTTCAGTTCAAAACTTTTGCAAATACTTTGCTTCGTTTGGCAATACATGCACCAGTTTCTAACAACAATAGAATGGATAAATCATTCTAACCATTGTTTTTTTTAATCCTAAAGCGAGTTTGTGAGAATATTTGATGTTCTTCTCACTGACACTAACAAGTTAGCCACCCTCTGCATAAAACAGAAAAACCCAGCCGTATTTGCGGCAATGTTTGCAAACATTATTATCTGTACTTGCTGGAACAATACTAATACTACGTGACTTAGAGTCAATAGATGTACAATTCTAACAGCGTATTTAATGGCCAAGACTAACACTAAATAAGCCGAAAGCTTCCATTTCGCTGCCATAAGGAGTCGCATAAAAGACAAAAACAAACACGGTATTATTTTAGAAATGTATCACCTTTCAAAATTGGAACACATGTAATGCAAATAGACGTAAGTTGTGTTAGAAAACAAAAGTAGATCATAGCCGAACAGCACAAGAAGATATTTGAACAATGCGAATAAAGTGCACAACTGATATGGCCAAACATTCACAACATAGCCTCTGGATGTGACCTTAAAGTGCACACCAGATTAAATGAAACGTTAGATCAAAATGGTTTGATGCAATGGTAAAGCTTTCAACTTTCACAAATTGTCGATGTGAAAGTTTTTTCCCGATTATTTAGCCCTGGAATATGCCTTCAGAGCAGTAGTGTTTTAGCAGTTGTTTTTTGAGCAAGTACTAATCGCAAACAATGATGTTAAGATTACTTTTATAATTAGACGGTCGTTGGATCTTGTTGGAAGGACTGTCAGATACAGCTATAGGTAATTGCTTTATTGCCCACAAAACCGCCATCTATTTAGAACATATGTGCTAATTACGGTGGATGGGCGTATAAACAGACACCATGAATCTATTAGGACCGAAAAACACCATTGACTGTTTAAGTTTAATGCTCTATTTACAACTAATAAACATAGTTCCATCATCTCGCAGTACTAGGCAAGTGATGGTTTTTTGCAGATGGGAAAAAGTTCGATAAATACACATTATCAAACTTTCCCTCTGTCCTTTTTGTTATATCGATGTAACTATTCACTGAATCAAATTGAGCCAAATTGTTTTGAGTTAAGTGGATTCTGATGATCGATAGTTTCAATTGTTCAAGTAAAAGTTTGCAAACTTCCACTTAACACATTAATGGCAATCTTGGCTCTTCAATACCATTCTGATCAGATGGTATTTACTTTTGTGAAAGTAGTCAACCTTCCTGATAGTGACGAGTACTTGGCTAAGTGGTCTGACAGTAATAACTTGATATCCTTTTCTGGACATTCTTTACATTAGCTGTTATTCTATATGAAAAGCCTGTTTTTGCATGTCTTCATTTCCATTTTCTCGATCAACTCGTCAGTTGAAAATACTGTAGTGTTAAACTTGTATTTGTATGAACTGGCAGTTTGGTTATTGTGCTGTTTGATTCAGTCGTGGTATTAATTGTTGAAGGTTAGGTTTAAATAGTCCATGTGAAAAGATTTTTCTTAAAAAGTTTACAAGCTCTGTTTCCCGAAAAATACCGAGTACAATTTGGTTTTGTGGGACCGAGAAACAGAGGTGCGTGATTTGTGGAAATAAATCAGCAAGAAGACTCTTAGACATATAGATGGTAGCGGGATCGTTCATGGATCCCATTATTAAGTACTTCAGATTTTAAGCGTGGCTCTGTTTGTTGCGCTGGAGCCTTTGACCGAGAAGGTTTCGGGTTTATGTCCCACTCCATTTATTTAAGTGTAAGATGCAGACTGACGCTCCATGCAGTGCAGAGGGAGTGCTGCATTTTTTGAGGTGTTCTTGAGGAATGGACTTTGAACTGAAGCCGTACGTGGTTTCTCAGGTAGACAAACATTCCAATGGCACTTCGTCGAACAAGAGCTTTGGAGAATACCTGCTACCAGACTACTGGATACCACTGTTTATCTCTTAACCGATGTGTCAGTAACAAGAGAAAACCCGGTCACAAACACCGTACTAAGTGTGGCAAGCTTGCATTGCGCAAATTGGCCTTTGTTTTTACTTCATTAACACAGTAACCAAGTTTCAAAATGACTTCATTGACAGGAAAGGACAATGGGACGTCCCGATGCAGAAGTGGAGTGCGAGTTGTTTAAAACATTAACTTCTGTATCGGCTTGTTAATTGGGTGTCTATTAGTTCGGATATAATGCTGCGCATCTGTCTGAGAAGGTGACAGTTCTTGTGAATTAAGCAGCAAACGAGCGCATTCCCAAAGTGTACAACAAAGTAAGACACAGCTATCAAATAACCCCCCCCTCGCTCCCACCCCCTCCCAAAGGACTGTCACGAATCATAAAGAACACAATCTAAAAAAAAATTATGAGGATAACAGGATATTTATTGCAATACTATTTGTTTTCTTTCCAAACGGCAAAGTACTTAAATAATGGGGAAACTGTCGAGCATACCACAAGCTGAAGTTAATCAGAAAACCTAATAATTCTTTACCTAGACTAGTTAAACGTAGGCCATTTCTTTTGGTGCATTGGTGAATCAATAAAACAGAACATTTCCTTTACATTTTAAATAGACATAATAATCAGAATAAAATGTATTAATAATTTAATTGAATTTTCAATCTGGTAAGCATGATTAGAACCATATTATTATAATCTGTATCTCAAACATGCATTTAACATTTCGTGTGTGGACTTCAAGCTAATGTCATTATTAAAGTTCCTAATGCTCAATTCACATATAGCTGAAAGACTGGTCAAAGAGTGACGTGACCGAACGCAATCTTCCACCTATAATTCGAGCTACGGTAGTTAATTTTGTTTCAATAGATACGGTGCTGCTGATTTTTGATCACGTGACCTGTAACCTGCTGAAGAGTGGGCAGCATTTGAATCAGTCAATTTTTTCCTCCTTTTATGTCTTTTGAGAAACCATCGAATCTCATACAACATATTCCATCATGCAAGGAAGATTGTTGACGAAATAATAATTTGAATTGTTTCTGCAAGAGATTAAAAAACCCAAGGTGGTCAATGTAACCCCTTCAGGTGACATTGGCTGATCATATGAATCGATAGACTTTTGACTGATTAAAATTGCATTCAATGTTGTTTGTATGTAAGGCGCCAAACGCATCCAACCTCCTCCGTGCGCGCCTGGATTGGGGGAAGGGAACAGTCTGGCAAGCTGGAAAGCAGAAGTGGGATACAAATTATCAGTTATGCGTGTATCATTGGAGCAGAGATAATGTGTGCGTCTTTTGAGCTGAGCGCGGAAAGTCAGACTTTGGCGTAGTAAGGATGCGATGAAATATCCCACCTTGCACTATATAAAAATCGCCGTTCTTGGTGGAAAAAAAGAGCCATATGCAAGTTGTTGCATATTTATCAAAATGAAGCCAAATCCTCTTGATATGAAATATATATACGATTTTCTTCATGAACGTGTTTCAGTATAATGCATTAAGAGAGAAAACATTGAAGTATATAAAACAAATATCGAAAACCCGTGCGTTTTGCGAGGAGGATAGGCAGGCGTTGTAGGGAGGGCTGGACGGTGGTCGCATTCAGTTTTGAGCTCCCAGTGGAGGCAGGGAGCGAAATTGTTCCATTACCAGGTCTTTATTGCCCTCTCATCTCACATCTCAGGTGTTTGCACAGCTCCTCCTCTGAGGTTCTCCCACACAAATGACAGAAAATGTGCTTTAATGATTTTGTTGAAAGTGAAGGAAAGTCGACAGTATCTTATTGAAATGAAAGGTGGCGGCGTAGAGGGGGGGGGGGTGTGAGAGCGGGGGGAGGGGGGAGGGGGCGTGAGGAGCGGGTAGGGGTGGGTGAGCAGAGGTGTGCTCGGTTGGTGCTGGGGGCGGAGGCGATGGCAGAGGTGGATCGGTTGAAAAGGCAGCAAATTCGCAATGTGAATAAAGACGGTGGGCGCTGCCAGCAACTCACATTTTGAATTTCAGTTCTCCTGGCGTTACAGAGCATTTTCAGATGCCGCATCGACCAGGACAGAAAACTTGCAATAAACAAAGTCTTAATATCGTGACTAAAAGTATTTTTCATTTTAAAAATGTGCTTTCTACAGAATGAAGCCATTGTACCAGGGTATACATTGCGCCAATTTAAGATGCATTTGGTTTAGGTGCTTTATTATGCCAAACTGTCACGACGGTTTACAATTTAAACTCTTTTGTTCTGCAGCAATATTTCTCAGTACACTTAGTTCACACGAGATTCCCCCACCAACCTTCATATAACGTATTTTTAAAGTCCATCTTATTGCAAGTTTGTTGAGTATAGAATGCGAAATGTTAAAACCTTTATATCCCACCCTACACAATAAGGGCCAAAAGGACACTTGTCTCTATCTATGATCCGGTCGTGGCAACTTTTACGCTCATAAAAACGAACAGCATATACTCCCTAAATACTAGTCTGTCACTGATTGCGACATACCTAGTGAAGCAAGAACTGACAAAATGGTTGTATGTTTTAATAATGTAGAATGGTACATAATCTTTCAGATTTTTTTTTCGAGGTCAGAAGAATAAAGATTGGAGAGACAATAGAAACACCTTCTTAGAAAGCTCACATTTATGAATATATTAACACATCTCCAACATTTCTGGAGCAGCTGCCGATGAAATAGTATTTACGTCGCTGGCGATACCTTCAATTATTTCAACAGTAAATTATGGTGATCTCGCTCTCGGCGTCCACCAGGATCCTGTATCCCGCGCAATTAGCGCTATCATATGTAACAATATACTGTATAGTGCGTTATATGCTTTGCTTTTTTATGTAATGAACAGTAACATTTTATTTTTATATGCATAAATACAACGGCCACTTTGAGTAATGCCAATACCACTGCGATATTACCAGGACCATGTACACGTGTACGTTCAAACACAAATTACACTGATCATTCAGCGGGTCTCAGCTACTAATGACGAATACCCATTTATTAACTGTCTGCATTTCCGGCTAAACAAAGTAACTTTTGTGAAATGAGACAGATCCCTCACGAACACGTACCATTAATTGCGTTGGAAAATATTGTTTCATTACGCAACTGATTTTGACATGACTCTTTTGTACTGATTCGCTAGGAGTCTAATACTGTACTTTTACAGCGTCCGTGGTTTTTATATTGTTAATGGCTTTGTGGTAAACTGACCAGAAGCAACTGTATGTAATATGCATAGAACGGTTCATTTCATTCAGATTATAGTTCCATTTCCAGTATCTTATTAAGACAGAATTATCTATCTATCCATCTTTCTGATTGATATGTAATATATGGCAAGAGGCTGAAAAGTAGGCTGTAGGGAGACAGACCATGTTTAAAATCGATATTTAATCCGTATCTGTTACAAAATATGATTCTCTTTCGCTTCGTGACACATCTTCATAAGTTAAACCCAAAGTCATAAAGATAGCGTGCATGTTCTCTGAGCTCTTCCTGAAATATCTGTATTTGTGCAGTAAGATGGGCAGATCATTTGGGAGCCGGAGCTCGGAAACGACAGCCTGTCGTGTGCGCACCCACGACTAACATATAATAATCAATATTTAACAGTGTAATTGCGACTGATATTTGGGTCACATCAAACTTCTACGGAGTCGGCGTTATGACCCAGAGTTATGTCTTTGCTCAATTGCATTTACGAAGACAAAATGTTGTTTAAGTCGACTTTTCAGGACACACTATTCTTAATTATTTACTTTGTGAAATGGCCCCAGATTCATTAGATCACGCCAGGGTCAAGTTCTTTCTCACGTGTCCAACTAATTAAGTTTCATCCTCAGTAATTTTGGACCAAGTAATAAAAGTCCATTTAGCCTTAGGTGCACATTTTGGGATCAGCATTTAACCCAATGAAATTATTAGCACTGGAAAATCAACTTAGAATGTAACCCAGCCAAATGAAATGATTCCCTAGTATTTTCTTTGCTGTATGTTGTGAGTGTCTATGGTATCCCCCAGGGCTCCTTCTCCTTGCCTGCTCCCTGATTTCGTGTATAAAAGCAGCTCTGAATGATGGATTACTGTGTCATTGCAGCCTGCGAAGGATTAATTTGTTTCATTGATTTCTCTTTAGGCAGAATGCCAGGATTCGCTGCTTCCCACCTTTACAGGATACTTCCAGCAGTAATAGACGGTAATAGCCTAAGACAAATCAGCCTATTCTTGTAAAAATAGAACCACAAAGCCCAAATCCCCCAGTTGGCGGCAAGGATGCACCTTTTTCTACTGCATTCCAAGGACATTAATAAATAAGCTGGTTTAAAAAAAAACATTATTAAGGATCTTTTGTTTCTCTAAAGACAATGAGATGAAAAGCTTGCAAGGCACAATCTCTGCAGGCATTCTTAGTTTTGTTTAAAAAAAACTTCGGGAAGTCAGATTCTTTGAAACAAGTTACTAGCTTTGCATAGTTGTGTTCAAAACAATCCACATGAGAAACACATTGGCTAACATTAGATCAATGAGCAACCATACTTGAATATTCAAATAAATAATGCACAGGGCAGTTTGAAAATAGTTGCAGTAACCATTAAAACCCCCTAAAAATAACGTACAGCATATGATAACTAATATAATCACTGTATTCCATTTAGCATCACGTGTGTATATATGCACAATTCTTTATAACAATATCAATGATTTTTACTGAGCTTTTTCTTCATCATTGCTGAAAAGGCATTAAAATAGTTAATGAATACTTTTTATATCTTACAAAATTATACCTTCATTCATGTCAATTTAAAGCTCTCTCGCAACTAATTAATAAACTGATTGTCCAGAAATTATTTTATGCACAGTTGATTAATGACATGAAAGCTTCAATATGTGTGTCCCTTGGAGGTGCATTGCATAAGTTACAAAATAATACATTGAAAGAACAATGGTTTATAAGATGCAGATTAGTCAGTGCACATTATTCATTAATGTAATCATGTATGTGGTGTCTACGTACAGCAAAACTAGTAACTTAATTATTCACCAAACACCCCGGCCGCTCTTGGCAATAACAAAGACATCTGTGTATATTAAAGTAGCATTATATAAATTGGGTTTCTTCATAAATTTTGCTAATGCAGAGATAAAGTTGGAATAAATTCATTTTGGCATCAGAACAAACCAAACTGGCCAAACTACCCAAGTGTTATTTGTTTTAAATATTTCAGGTCCAAACTGTTCTAAGTACGTGAAGTTTAAACATTGAACACAAAACTATTATTACACTGGAAACTATTTAACTTTTATTTGTTGTCATATTTTTAAATTAATGAGTTTATTAATAGATAATAGTTACATGTCAAACCTCAAAGATAATAGAAAGCATCCATTTTGAATAAATTAAGCATCAGACATACTCAAAAAGAACTATACTGCCAACAGTAAACCTGAATAAACAATCACAAATTTTCAGTTACTTTGATCTAAAAGAAAAATATTCAGAACTTCCTTAGTATAGATAAATGAAAACATATGCCCTATGGCCACTAATAGCTTGCAACAAATTGGACAAATCTATCACTCATTGTCGTACACCTCGCTCATTATTTTATCTATAAAACATCAGTTCCTAATATTTAGAAACCAGTACTTTGTTTTTAAAGTTTGCTCTGTTGCTGAGTTACTGTAACCAATACCACTAAATGTATTCAAGATAGCCAAAAAAAGCAATTTCTGTTTGGTAGTGTATGGATAACATACACTAAATGTAATGACATTTTAAAAATATACTGTCTTTGTAAATTGCCTGATCTTTAAATTCCTTTGTAATGGTTTTTTTCTGTATTTCAGCATCAAGTTGAAGGAGAAAAACTAAATAATCAAAGTCACAATGCATTCATTTTTCTGCGCTGGGAAATATATTATTTCATCAATATATTGATCTTTACTGTACATTTAATCATATATCAAAAATAAATAATATATTAACTAGCATCAATAAAACTGACATACAGCAATGCTTGGAATTATAAAATGCTTAGGATCTGGAGAAGAGGCAGTAATTTGGATCAGTGTAATTGAAGAGTACTGGAAATAAGTTTCAACATAATTATTGATGTTGTTGGAGTGTTTGATTGTCACTTTCAATTTTTTTTAAATACCAGTAATCACATTTAAAGGACAAATCATTGTATAGATACTTAATTAGAACAGTGGAATGTAGAGGCCTGGTTGAATAGTAATATTAAAATTAATCCTTTTATATCTGGCCCATTTGAATCTTAGTTGCACCATCTCAGGTCCTTTCCTTCTTAGATCAAATAATAATCAGGGTTTCATCATACCTATAAACCTACCTTACAAATGTTTCCTTAAGGGGCATCTATATATCGAAATATAAGGTCTGCAGCATTCAGACATTCTTATATTATATCCGTAAGATACTCACTGTTGGTCAGCCTGATTATTGGCTTACAGAAACAAAAGCATTTTTTATTTCCATTTAAATAGCTTGTATGCTTGCGTAGTTACTGGACATGAAGTGAATAATATTCAGGTTGATGGAAGTGTAAGCTCATAGATCCATGAAAACATTTTCAGTTCTTGACTCAATTTGAATGGAAGACCTTGTTGTCATTCTCAGAAGACAATTTGGCATCGATATTTTTTCTCTAATTACATATTACAAAGTTTTCAATGGAAACTTGTCAGCTATTTGATCTGTAGTATTTCTAAGACTGTTAGTGATTAACAGTCTGCTGTCATTGGATAATGTTTTCTGTAATCCAATTTGCTCTATATACTGTAATACATATTTTCCTAACCAAAAAGTTGTAGTTTTTAAGATCAGCCTGCAGTATTTCACATTTTCTTGCTTATAGGGCAAACAGCCAACATGCTCCAAAGATCCATCCAATGACCAAATCTCAGGAGGTTCTCAAGTTCAGCCAAGGTGACTTGCTCTCAGAATCTCCTCTCTCTCACTCTGAATGGACACAGCAGCAAGGTGCTGCCTTGCTTGCACATATCCTTTTTCAAAACATCTTCTTTATTTGATTTAGTCCCGTATGTATCATGGGCATTGTAATATTTCTCAGATTGGCACATTATCTGAGAAATTATAAATATTAATCTAATGAGACTTTATTCTACCAGAAGCTATTTTAGCGCAGTTACATCCACACATTAGTAATCGCGATGGCACCCAGACCAAATGTTTTTCAGGAAGTAGAAGTAATCGCATCTCCTGGTGGTGAAAAAAACGTGTTACAAACTGAGTTGCTCAACAACATAACAGCATAAGATTCAAGGAACTTGACAGAATATGTTGCTTCTGAATAAAAAATGAGATGTATATCTTGGTAAGAAAACAAGGACAGTTGCTACAATATCTACATTGTGCACTATGCGAGTTTGTTAATTAATAGAATACTTGAATTGATTGAATAACAGCTGAAACAAATTAAAAATAATTGACCATATATTGTTCAGAAATTGAAGCTTTAGTTTAGGTTAGGCATATTTATTGGGCACGACGACTTATTTTTACTTTTACCAGGTAATTAAAATAATGCCTTCTTTATCCCATTCAAGAATATTACCAGTCAAGTCATGTCAGACCTCTTTGATGTGA
Source organism: Malacoraja senta (assembly GCA_038087875.1). Lineage (NCBI taxonomy): Eukaryota > Metazoa > Chordata > Chondrichthyes > Rajiformes > Rajidae > Malacoraja > Malacoraja senta. Next base: position 115,542,827 of record CM075977.1, on the reverse strand, counting down.
CTCATGATTAAGCCTCTCAAAGATGCATAATGAGAGCACTTTAGGTTAAAACATTATTTTCCATTACATTTTTATGTTTACATGTTCAAATGGCTGTTAGTGTGACTGCAGATTCAAGGAACTCATTTCGCTGCCTAGCATTTCCAACATCACCCATCATTCCCTCACATTCATTATACATTTTATTAGTATCTTGTAAAATATTTGGTGAAAATATGTTGTGATTACATTGATATCTCATGCAAATTTCTATAATTTTCCTTTTAATATTTTCTGTGATTTAATTTTTTTCCCCCTTTCAATAGAATTCTAAGACCACTTTATTTCTAGTTTGGTACCCTCATACAAACACTTTATTTTAGATTACGCTGTCCCTCAACTGTAATTTGACTATGGTGCCTAACTAGGCAAATTAAGTCCTTGATCTTCAGGGAATGTACTGAGTTGATATTGTACAAATAATTCTTTGACTAGTTTCAATAGTTTCTTGGTGAAATGCCTGTTTTGCTAACCATTCATCCCCTTAATTAATTTATCATCTCTTTATAATTTGCCTTGAATATGCTAGATTTTGAGGTGGATAGTTTATGAATGGTTTCAGAATGTTGTTGTATTTGCAACTATCATAGATTTCCATCAATTTCCATTATTCAACTATCTTAAATCTTTGTTAGGGTGCTTGGGACCTATGTAAAGAGGGGGAAGCAATGATATGTCTTCTTACCCAATCAAATTGAGAATTGCAAATGGGTATTGCACTTTTAATAAAGTATATGGAATGTGAAGTATGAACAAAAATGGTGAACTCAATGTCAAATGGAGCACAAAAAACAACGAGAAGGAAAGAAATTTTAGAACTGAGAAAAAAACAAATCTAATGAAACATATTTAATTTTCCCCATCTTTTCAAGAATTAATATAAGAAGAAATAAGATTCCAAACATTTTAAAGTTAAATTCTTTGTTTCAGTCTATTCAGGATCCTACCCTCATTTTTTTGTGTCATATTGTACTGCTTCTTGGACTTACAACATTTATCAAACCCATTAAATGTACTTGCAATTTCCACCTTGCCATTATTTTCACATGGCCAATCTCTAACTCTTCCTTTACCTTTCTTGACTTATCTATCTCCATTTCAGGTGATATGCTTGTAACCAATATCCACAACAAGCCTACAGACCAACCATATTTCTTGTAAATACTTCATTCTATTCTTCCAGTTACTCAATTTCTGTTGCATCTGTTTGAAGTTAAGATTTTCCACACCAGTATTTCTGAGATGTTTTACTTCTTCCTTAACCTTGGCTCCTTCATTGTCAGAGCTGACAGGACCTTCTCCACACCTCTGCTCTCATCTGCTCTCCACCCAGCTCGAATAAAAATGTGTGCTTGCTTTCCATCTTGCCAGTCTCCAGATTTAATGCATCACTTTCTATGAGATTACACTACGGGAGATATTTTTCCACACTTTTCATTATCAATGGTTTGCTCTTCTTTACCAATCATACCCCTGCAAAAACACCCATTTCCCATACAACCACAGGAGATGCAACACCTACCCTTTTACTTTCATTCACTTCTCGACCCCTTGTCCTGACCCCTAAGCTTGTGCCATACATGCCTCAAGTTCTGACCGAGATTTATTTGAACTGAACTGGCTACTGCTCTTATTTTCCTTGCTATCAACACATCATCATCTTTCAATTTACCTTCAGCCCTACCTCTGAAAAATACTCTTTAATTTCCTTTCTTTTAGTTGTCAACCTTTCATGGTATTGTCACCTCAAGCTGCTGGACAGTTGTCTGTCCTTTTGCCATCAAGCTGCCCTTACCATATCATCTCACTGTTCTCTCTTGTCCCACATCTAATCGTAAAGAACTCATGATGATAAGAAGTAGGAAATGAAATAGGTTATGGGCCATTGAATCTCCTTTGCTACACGCGGTTTTTATGATTTTTAAACTTTTACAATATACTACCGATCGGAACGAAACTTGTTGCAATCGCAGCACAGGAGAACGGTGAGTGGGCTGATGAAAAATCGTAGCACTATCATGTACCGTTTTTGCGCAAATAGAAAAACCGCGCGAACCGGAAGAGGACAAGATCAGTTTTAGTTATGTATAGATGATATCTGTATTATTTGAAATGTTTGTCTGAATCTATATATAACTAAAAGTGTCATCTTGTATGTATGTACATATGTGTGTATGTATGTATGTATGTATGTATGTATGTATGTATGTATGTATGTGTGTATGTATGTATGTATGTTCCCGAAATACAGCCAAATTGGTACACGATAGCGTAACAATTTTAGCGGCACCTTACTCACCATTCGCCTGCAGTGTGCAGTATCAAGTTTCGTTCAAATTGTTGTGCTATCGTGTACCGTTTTGGCTGTATTTCGGGTACATACATATATATATATATATACATGATGAGATCGCCTTTTTCAGATTGCTATTTTGATCTAATACTGGCATCACAACGGGAACCCAACGGGTTCACGGGTCGTCTAGTATACACTAAAAATCTTTCTATATATATTTTGGCTGGGTAGAATAGCAATTACAGAATATTATTTTTTTGTTCCAACAGTTCTAGATTAATTTATCCTCAAATATCATGCTATCCCCTTGCTTAGTTTATATAATCTGGTTCACAACTAGCCATTGCCCAATCGATTTATGATAAAATTGCTTTTGTGCTTTCACTGCACAAATTTAGTCTGCCTTACATGATAATAGGTGAACTCCCAAACCATTTTTACCTTGCTTTTTGAAGGGTGTAACATTGGCATTTCAGTTGCCCATCTCAAGATTAAATGCAACTGTGCCAACAGTAGATTATTTAACACCTTCATCTAAAAATTTATGAAACACATTCCGATGCATTTTTTCTGGTGCATCTGCGTAGAAAGGCAACTACCGATTTTGATCAGGCTCTTTGAGTTACTAACCAGACGGAAGAGAAAAGACAATGAGGCTCGTCATCTAGAAAGGAAGAAGCAGAAAAGAAGAGGAGCCAACTCATGCTTCAAAAGCTGGCACATGCCGCGTGTTCTGATGCTGCTTGTACACATACAATTCAGCCACTTGTAGTTTCATCATTGCATGCGAACAACGGAGGCATCAAGCTACCTGTAATTTGACTATCTTCCTCTGTACGGACTGCAGAATCTTTGTTATAAAACAGTTTTCCACCAATTTGTCTGGCTGGGCAATGTGATTGCTTGTTGCTGCCGCAGGCATTTTCTCCCGGCAAGATGATGAGACATTGAGGACTGAAATGTTTGCCTCAACAGTAGTTTGCTTTGTTTGTGGAGAAGCCGCTGGTTGAGACGGGACCAATGTGATCTGGGTGCTATCACTGACCCCTTGCCTTAAGGCAAATGATTTAAATTGGGCCTCATTTCGAGAAAAGAGGGAAAAAACATCTGGATTGTGTCACCCGGTTGGTATATACTAGCGAAAAGTTATCATTGTTTCTGTCAACTTGTTATAGATTGGAACAGTACTTCTACATTAACTCTTTGAGAACTGCTATAGCATTTTTTAAACGTTATAATATTTTCGACAATTTCCAGTGATATTGCCGGGAGTCGTAGAAAAAAGTAATGACAAGATGCAATCAGGTGAGTCGGTAAGTGGGAACAGAATCTGTGTGCTGATTTCAGCGAAATGCAGCTGAGAACACGTGGGGAATGTAGCACTGAGGGCTGTTCTTAGTGGGACTGAACACAGTGGAGTTGAAGCACTGAATCTGGGAAGAAAATATTACAGAGCTTGGATATTTTGGAAAAGAAACTGGGAATAAACCAGATGCCAGGAAGGTGAAGAAAATGTCCAATGGTTAAGGAAAGAGGGAATGTGAAATAATCATGATTGCTGGTAATTTGATTCCTCTGAATTGCTGTCCGTTAGTATAAACCAATTTTGGGATTTAGCATAAAACTGAGGGGCTAGATGTACTTCATCTTGGTCCCCACCATTTTATGTCCCTGAAATTGGATCGCTATTCTGAATTGAAAGATTAGAAATTATTTTCCTTATATTTAATTGACATTAGTATAATTAATTGATATTATATCAATTAATGATAATTATTATATTATCTTATTAACATCAGGTAAGTTAAAAAAATATATTTTAAATGTTATGAACAACTCATTGGCAAAATTCAGTTTAAAAAATATTTTAATGGATATTAATTATTTTTAATGTTTCAGATTTGGACACATTTAGAAGCAGTTAAAAGGTCATAAGTAATAGGAGTAGAATTAGGCCATTCGGCCCATCAAGTCTACTTTGCCATTCAATCATGGCTGATCTATCTCTCCCTACAAACCCCTTCTCCCCATAACCTCTCCCCATAACCTCTCACACCCGTCAGGGACTCCCACGGCATAATGTGTCAGAAGACGATCAAGATGGTCAGGGGCAGGGTCTAGTGCTCTGCTGTCTGAGCCCTGATGTCTGTCATGAACCCTCCACCTTTGTGGCATGGCCATGGTAATGAAGCCCAGAACCCGAGCAGCCCTGTTAGGCCATGCCAGGCTGCCTCGGGGATCATATGTGGAATAAATCTGAAGCTCAGAACCATTACTTACTTTAAATAATTTAAACATTCCTCAAAAAATACTGTAAATGTATCACTAATGTCTGTTTCCTCAATTTAATTATATTTTGAGCCTTCACTAGTCCTCAGATGTTTGTTATGAGGACTTTGTAATGTTGACTGAGCTGGGAGTTACTTTAATGTATCTGTAAAAATAATCAATTAACATTATTGATTTAAAAAATAGTATAAATGTAATACGTTAAGCATCACCCATGCATGCACACATGCACACACATAAGCATGCAAATGAGCTTTGGCCTGTTCGAGCTAATGAAATTTTCATATAAAGCTTAGATAAAACTTTGGTCAAAACTAACATTCCAGTAATGTTGCATTGGTAGTTTGAGCAATAATTATTGAGAGAAAATGAGTAATATTTTCTACAAATCTGACTCTCCTTATCAGGAACAACTGCTGTCTTGTGCATAACATTTAGTAGCGGAATTGTATTCTCTGAACAGTAATCATTTTCTTGGGATTGTTGGGAATGACCAGTAACATTGGGAAAACCTTGTTTTACATTTTATCTCATGCTGCCCTAATATTGTGAGCAGTGCCCCTAAGGAAATCTCACATCAATGTATTGTATTCTACAGTGCGGATAGGCACACTTCTGAATACTGAGTTGGATGATCAGCCATGATCGTATTGAATGGCGGTGCAGGCTCGAAGGGCCGAATGGCCTACTCCTGCACCTATTTTCTATGTATCTATGTATCTATGAAGTTAGGCTACTACTTTGTGAGAAATGCAAACTTAAACTGCTTCCAAAACAAAAGAGTTGTTCATTTAGTGGCTGTTGTAACCAATGTTGTTTTTCTTTCTAACATCCTTTACATTTATATTAACTATTGACAACATCTGGATGATCTGTTTTATTCATTACAAGTTTTCAGCCTCTGCAATATTATGTTTCTGCATTTGCAAATGGGTGTCTCCAAGCATAACACCCCTACTAGGTCATTCCATTGTAGATCTGGAACAGGATGGAGAAACAAAAACAAGGTGGTATAGGTTTAAGGTGAGAGGGGAAAGATTTAAAAGGGCAACCTCTTCATGCAGAGGGTGGTGTGTATATGGAATGAGCTGCTAGCCAAAGTGCACGAGGCTGATACAATAATAACATTTCAAAAACGTTTGGGCAGGTACATGGTTTGGAAATGTTTGGAGGAATATAGGCCTATGTTTAGTTTAGTTTAGTTTATTGTCACGTGTATCGAGGAATAGTGAAAAGCTTTTTAGTTGTATGCTATCTAGTTAGCAGAAAGACTGTATACATGATTACAATCAAGCCGTTCACAATGTACAGATACAGGATGAAGGGAATAATGGTCAGTACAAGATAAAATCCAGTAAAATCCGACTATGCCTAGCTCAGTTGTTCATTTTGGTTGGTGTGGATGAGTTGAGCCAAGGGGCCTGTTTGCATGCTATATTATTCCATAACTTTATGGCTAAATAGTCCTCATCTTTTAAAAGTATCGCTTAGTTGTTTGCTATATTCAAAATTGGCATATTTATTATGGCAATCAATTGGTTTAGAGTAAAACTGGGATCACTCCATTTAATCCATATATCTTTTAATTCTGCTGATGAATTATTTACTTGTTCTTCATGGAAGAGTTTCAGTTTGAGGATCAAGCCTTGATTTTGGAAGCTAAAGATGATCTGGAGTTTAAAAAATGTTAGACTTGTACTTACTTGGCACCTTTCCTAACCTTTGGAATTCTCAAATGTCTTACATTCAGTGAGATTATTTGTAGTCAGTGTTAACATAAAAATGGCAACAAATTTCCATATAGCAAATTTCCACAAACAGTTACGTTAATTTATTTTTGTGATATTGAAGGAGAGCTATATCTTTGCCAAGACAAGAAGGACATCTTACCTCTTCTTTCAGACATTGCAGCAGTTTTTTTTGCATTAAGCTGGTTGAATAAGAATAAGTGGCGTAAGAATAATGCTGCCATTGAGAATACACCAATCTCTTTGTTTCACATTAATGTGTCTGCCTAGAATTTTGTGCACAAGCCTCTTGAATGTTGAGCTAAGAATTTTCAGAATGGTGGCAACTTCTTTTCATGTTAAATTCACTCCATGTGTGAGATGTCTCTTTTCCCTTATATCTCCCTAATTCTATTTAATATGTTGCTTAAATTCATTCCACACTTGTTTAAGATATCATATTCCGTATTCATACTGAACTCGGTGGCTGTTGATTGTGTTTTTCTTTAATGTTTCTTTAAACAGCCCCACTGCAATTTATTTAATTGCATTAATAAATGTTTACACCTTTTTTCAATCGATGTTTTGATTTTACACTCTGCATTTACCATGTCCGAGGCTTCCCAGTAACATGACTTTGGATTGTGGTTATCACGAGCTTTATACACTTTCGACAGCCACATCCCTCTGCGTAATTGCCAAATCTCTTGCAATTCTTTCTGAAAATTGCTAATCTCAAACATGCCACAGTTTTAAACAACTTTCAATTTAGTTTGAGAGAATAAAGATCGAAAGCTCAAAATGAGCTCCTGACTTAGTTTAGTTTGCAGATTTTCTGACTTGTATGGCTCATGTTCAGCCCTTCACTCCACACATGATACGAGCAATCAACATTTACACTAAAATGCATAGAATTTACCATATCAAAGTGGATCATTTGACCAAATGATTATTCTAGTGATTATGCTTTAATGCCTCCTGCCATTTGTCTTCTTCTCTTTCCACTGATATAACCTTTTATTTGTTTTCCTCCTGTCTCTTAGATCATTATTTTTCACCAATGTTACTTTCCCTAACTAGCCAATGCAGTAGGATTGAAGAATCTTTTGAAATCCCTGTTGGATTTATTGGTGAATATCTCACATATATAATCCTAGTGTTGAAATCTCTCTTGTATGTTAACATCTTATCTATCTCCACTCTGCAAAATACTTTCCTGATCTTAAAGACCAATTTCAGGTCACCCTTCTTTTCTTGATGAGGATTCTTTTCTTCTAGGGCTCTGCAAAAAAAAAAAAACTAGCTTATTTCTTCAAAACGCCTGTTATTTTAATAGTTTCAACTTCTGCGTGATGGAATAAAATGAAATAGATTTGATTTGCAAATTCCTACATGGATTTTTAAAAGATTGTTATTTACTAAAATGGCCATTTGGGCCTAAGAGTCCTTACCAATTTTATGCTCACAAACCTATTGGATATTGTAGCCCCTGGGCTTCAATGTACTCAGTAGTTAATTTCATAACCTAATTTTCAAGACACAATTCAAACTTCTCTATTGACCTGAGTTAAGTTTCAATGAACGATGCTCAAGAAGCTTGACACTGCCCAGGATAAATCGGCCTTCTTGACTGCATCTCATCGATCACCCCAAACACTAATTTCCCCAAACACTGGTACACAAAGGTAGAGTGTGCACAGCTTTCAAAAAGAACTCCAGTTACTTATCTAGACTGCTCGGATGATATTGCTCAAACCCATGACCGCTATCACCAAGATGGGCAAGTGTAGCAGGTGTATGGAACACCGTCACCTACTTCTTCCCTCCAAGTCACTCACCATCCTGACATGAACAAAAACATTATCATTCCTTCACTGTTGCTGGATTTAAATGATGGGAGTCCCTCCAGAGTTGAACGGTGCGAACATCTTCAGAAGAATAATTCAAGAATGCAAGTCACCACTACCTTCTCAAGGGCAGTTCGAGAAGAGCCTTGCAACAAAGTCCAGTTCCTGAAAAATTAATGAAAAAATCTTAAAAGTTCACTGGTAGAGGCTTAATTGGATTCCGGAATGGGAACAAGGTAAAGGAACCTATTGTGACAAATATAGAGTGAACTCCAACAGGGTCTCGACCCGAAACGTCACCTATTTCCTTCGCTCCATAGATGCTGCCTCACCCGCTGAGTTGTCTACCTCTTAAACATTTTGTCCAACCTTAGATTAATATCTTCAGTGGTTGGCTGAAGTATACTGTCAATACATTTATAAGTAAATAATTCTGTATGTGTCTGCAGGGTTTTTGTCACTTATTTCTCATGTCAGGTTAGTATGTATAAAAAGAGCACCAACTTACCACAAATCAAGCACCTATTGGATATTGTGCTTCTGGTTTCAGTACATCCAGTGGTAAAGTTAAAGTTGTCATTTCCATACTTCTGTTCGCTATAACTGAAACAACAATCTAAATCTGTGGCTGTCAATGATGGGAGGATTTAATCTTTCACGCAGCAAACCCTAAATACCATTCCAAATTTTGAGGATGAAGAGGAATTATATTGGCATGGTGTGGGGCCACGAGGAGGATTTACTTGCTCTGATTTATACTTGCAATTGAGATACTAACAGCTTGTCCACCATGTTCCCTGAGGGATTCTAGGGATAAGAAAGCATGGCAAAAATGTATTTAAATGCCAAAGGAACCACTTGCTGGGACAAACTAGGTAATCAGTCCATCTGGGATCAATTATCTTTGTCTGCAGAGCTCCTGGCCATTTCAGCTGGTGGGATTTTATAAGGACTTGGGGACTTGGTGAAAGATCCTGGTAAAATTGGAATCCTCTCATTTTGAAGCCTTCACTCTTGAGACCTGCCAGATTTTTCACCTTGTTCACAATAAGAACTTTGGAACTCTGTTATTGTGCAATTTTTCTGCATGCCTCTTACCTTGGATGATGGGTTCTGTTAGTGAACTGCTGGGATTGGCAGAACCCCCCCCCCCCCCCCCCCCCCAATTGTTAGTGTCTTTTGAAGTGTATTGAAAATGTTATGCGACAAGGGTCCACAAAAGGAAAATATTAATGGGAAAAAGTAAAATTCTACTTTCTAACTAAAAATGGGCAGATTTCTTTATTCGCCTCAGTCAACCCACAGAAACACTTAATTTGTATTTTTAAAAGAAAGAAATGCAGGATTCAGCACAGATGATTCACAGCAGTAGAACAACAATACTATGCCAATATAATTGTAGGGAGAATTTGTAGTTCTCCCCGTGACTGCGTGGGTTTTCGCCGAGATCTTTGGTTTCCTCCCACATTCCAAATCAAACTCGTGGTATGTATGTAGCAGGTATGTAGGACCTCGTGGATGTCCCGTAGCAGCTCGTAATGCGAACGGCAGGTACTCGGGAAATGCGGTAACTAACGGCAGGTACTCTGGAAACTCTTGGACATTTTTCACAGTGTTGAAAAAACTTCATGTGTTACTGCGTTTCCCGAGTACCTGCCGTTAGCATTACGAGCCGCTACGGGACATCCACAAGGTCCTACGTATCCGCTCCGTACATACTACGAGTTTGATTTTTTTTAAAACTCGGGAGAGCTCTTGGGTGAACTCGCATCCTGTCAGGTTTGCAGGTTAATTGGCTTGGTGAATGTAAACATTGTCCCTAATGAGCGTAGGATAGTGTTAATGTGCGGGGATCGCTGGTCGGCGTGGACCCGGTGGGCCGAAGGGCCTGTTTCCGCGCTGTATCTCTAAACTAAAAAAATGAAATTTGTAATATGTGTCTGAAGAAGGCTGTACCTGATATGCAAATTATAAGATATCTCAAAAGAGAGTTAAGAGTGTTTTATTATCATATGTTCAGAAACGGAACAGTAAAATTCTTAAATTAAAAAAATAAATAAAAATGTTCAATAAATAAAAAAAACAGTATAGTGCCAAAACAAAACTAAGCCCAAAGTCCCTTGAGCAACCCAGGCAGTTTGTAGTTTGTAGTTTAGTTGGAATTTGTAGTTCTCAATAGCCTGATGGCTGTTGGGAAGAAGCTGTTACTGAACCTGAATGTTATTGTCATGGGTTTTGCGTTTTCTCATTTTGTCTCTGAAAAAACACATATCTCTCGGCAGTGCTGAAAGAAATTGCATCTGCATTACCAACTGTAGCATGCAAACTGAAGACGGATTGAAAAGTGTGTACACATGCGTGTCTGTCTGTGTGCGAGTTTGAGAGTGGGAACACAAGCAATGGAATGCAAATTTGCAAAATGCAGAGATGCAGAACAAGACCAGCAAGGTAGGCTATCCTAATGGAGTTAGGAAAATGGGGCCAATATCGCAAGTAGATGAGACAAGAAACTGCAGATTCTGGAGTATCTAGCAAAACACAAAGAGCTGGAGGAACTTTGTGGATCAGGCAGCATCTATCGAGGGAATGGAAATGTCTGAGTTCCTCCAGCACTTTGTGTTTTGATTACAGATAGATGACCCAGTTTGTTTGATACTGGGTCTAGAACTCAAGTTGCATATCTGGAAAGTCACAATATGCCCATCAGGAAATGAGCTATGGTTCTTTAAACACTGAGTCTCTTTGTAACATAAAGTCTCAGACAGAGGTCAGAGTGGCAAATAGGAATGAGAATGGAAGTGGCAGACAATATAAAGCTTAGGGTTCTCCCTGAAGGCTGAAAGTAGGTGTTCTGCAAAGTGCTTCGCTAATCTGTGCTCAGTTTCTAAAATATAGAGGTGAGCATATTGTGAACAAGAAAAGCAGCACATTAGAAGTGTAAGATGTGTTTAGATTCCTGTATGAGAGCAGATTAAGGAATCGCAAAGGGAACAGTCCCAACAAAACGCTGAAAGGAAAGGGGAAGGAAATATATGTTTGGTGGTGGAATCTTGGTGAAGTTATGGAAATTAGGAAGGATGTTCAGTTGATTGTAAAGGCTGGTAGGTTAGCGGCTGCGAACCAACAAAATGTTATCCTTTACTAGTCCAGGAAGAGAGGGATTGAGAGCAGAAATGTGGCAAATGGATGAGATGCAATCTAACTAAGGTGGAGAGGAAGCCACGGTTCAGGAAGAAGGAAGCCATCTCAGAGGCAACTGTGTGGAAAGAAGTAATATGATGGCGATGTAGGAACTCGGTGAATGGGCTACATATAGGATGCAGGATGTGGCAAAGAGTGGCTGATGTAACTGTGAGACTGTGCAGGCTTGTAATGGATGCTTATTGCCATTTGAAAATATACTTAACTACTTCACTAGCTTGCTGTTTTAAGAGAAATATTTTGATGTTAAGAGTTTGATATGGTTGTTACACATACTTTTTCAACAATTTGTTTTAATTTGTTGAACTGATACATTTTTTTCTAGATTCTTTGAAGTCTTTGTTCAGCTGTAGTTGTTTCATTTCAACAATTTCACACAGAAGGACAAATTAGATTATGGTAATTTGTTGTCATATACACCAGGCTGCAATGAAACTCCTTGTTCACATGAAGCTCACAGATTAAGCAGTATACATATAGTAATGATAAATACAATAATAAATACAACAATTAGTGCAAAACAGTAGAATGGTGCAAGATTGTAGTGTGAAATCCGAGTAGTGCAAAATAATATTAAGGTACAATAACAGAAAAAGCAAACGAGATAGAGTTAAGAATGCAGCATGGGGTGTGAAAGAAGTAATTGGTTCAGGAGTTGGATGACAGTGGGAGAAAAAGCTGTTCTTAAGTCTGGGCTTTTCTTTAGAATGTCGAGATACAGTGCGGAAACAGGCCCTTTGGCTCATTGAGCCTGCGCTGACCAGCGATCACCCCGTACACTAGCACTATAGAGCTTTCAAGCTCCTGTATCTTTCAGAAAGCAGCAGAAAGGAAAGGGAATGGCCAGGGTGACAGGCAGCCTTGATGATACTTTCAACCTTCCTGATGCAAAGCGCCATGGAGGTGGACAGGATGGAAGGAAATGACGAGCCTTTGATGGACTAGGCTGCATTCATCACTCTCTGCAGGTTCAGGAGACCTTACCAGATTGAGTGCATCCCATCAGAATACCTTCTTTAGTGCATCTGCAGAAGTTGAAGAAAATTCCGTGAACATGCCTCATTTTCACAAATGTCTGAGAAAGTGAATATGCTGATGTGCTTTCTTGATCATCGCAAAAATGCAAGGGGAGCAGGTTAGGATGTGGTGATATGGATACCTCTAAACATTAAGGCTGTTGACCATCTCTACAACAACTCTGTTGAGGAGGACAGGGTTTTGTTCACCCCCCTGCTTCCTTCAGTCAATAACCAACCCTTTTGTTTTGCTGATGTTTAGGATTAGGTTATCGTCATGATACCATGACACTAGGTTCTTGATCTCTTTGCTGTACTTCATCTCATTATTGTTCTGGATCTGATCTGCAACAGTGGTATCTTTCTTGAAATTAAAGATCTTTCTGGCATTGTATTTGGCCACTAAGCCGTGGGCGTACAGGGAGCAATGCAAAGGACTGAGGGCCACCAGTGTTGAGGGTCAGGGTGGGGGAAATGTTCTGACTAATTCTAACCTACCGAGGTCTGCCGGTTGAGAAGTCTAGAAGCCAGTTACAGATGGAATCCCCTAGGCCAAGTTCTAGAGGTTTTGGGATGAGCTTATTTGGAATTATGGTGTTGAAGGCTGAACTATAGTCAATGCACAGCATTCTGAAATAGGTGTTCTTATTGTCAAGGTAATCCAGGGCTGAATGTAGTATAAGGTAGATGGCATCCTACAGAGATCCACATATTCTGTATTTAAATTGTGGGGTGTTTGGATTGTCCAGATTGTTGCAAATGTGGGCCATTACCAGTCTTTCAAAGCACTTCATTTTGGTCAATGTTAGAACTTCTGAGCAGTAGTCTTTGAGACAGGTTACTTAATTTTTCTTGGGGATTGGAATGCTGGAGATTTCCTGGAAGAATATGTGTTTTGGGATGCTGGGAGGTTTCCTTGAAGGAGATGGGGGCAAAAGACTATGGAGGTGATAGGTTCAAGTTGCCGGCAAAGACTGTTGCCGGTTGATTGGTGCACAATTTTAGAACCTGTCCAGGCTATACATTTAGGGCGTCTACCTTCCGAGAGTATACCCTTGTAAAAGCAGATTGACTTCTGCCACCAAGATGTGTGGGACAGAGCCAGTGGGGGAGGTGGTAAAGACATAGGTGAAGCTTTGTTTGCCTGTACAAAATGGGCACAAAGAGCATTAAGATCATCTGATAGAGATGTGTCATTGGCAGAGATCACCGCCGACTTTGGCTTGTTATCCCTGGTGATATGTAGGCTCTACCATAGTCATTGGATATCCATTTGATTAACTTCTTTATTTCACTTGGCATCCCTGAAAGACTTATGTAGATCACACCTGACCTTATTGTACACTGCAAGGTCATGGTGTAAGTCACACTTTGACTGTAAAGTCTTTAATAATTGTTATTAATACCCAATATTATTCCCTTAGCATGGCTCCATCTCTCCAACAACTGGAATGGAGATGTTAAAATGTGTGGGCCCTATAGCATTGTACAATAAATGCCATAATAGATTCTGAAATCAATATAGAGTCAATAGTCCATGATTAAATGGATTGAACATTGACATCCCTTGAATTCCTTTGGTCGGATGCACATTCTACATTGTTCAAAGCAATTAGGAGAGAAATTTGTGAAGTTGCATATTTCAAATGTTTGATTGGCATTGATGATACATTCAAATCTTGAGAAACTTCACAGGATTGTGTTTCAAATAGGAACGTGTTTTTTTTTTTAAAAGAGAAACAAACTTGGCCCCTAAATCACAAGCTGATGAAATAATGGAAAGAAAGCTAAGAAGTCAACTGGCAAAGCAGTTATATAGCAAAACCTAATAAAACAGCTAGAGCAGTTTATAATGGAAGTTCCTGTTTAACAAAGCTCCTCAATTTCTTTGAAGATGTTACAAGCAAAGTCGGCAAGGAACTCACAATGATGTGATTTATTTGTGTCAGAAAGGTTTTGACAAGGTCCCATGTGAGAAACTACTAATAAAACTAAAAACCTTTGTAATCGTGAACATGGAATGGATTTGTTACTAGTCCTTTGCAATGCAGCCAATGTATATGCATGCATGTGTATGTGTATGTGAATGTGTATGTGTGCATACGTATGTATGTGTCTTGAACCAGGGTAACATGTCTTTGTTTCTTTTTCTTCCGCATAAAGAAACAGATCTCCTTTGCCTAGTACAATTGTTAGCTCACTGTTTGGAACACTAATCAGTGTGATTTCTTTTGCAGAATGAATAATTAAATAACTTAATGTTTGTGATACTCAAGAGACCAGAGACCAAATTAAAAGTGAAAATCTTTCTCTGTTTTATACGAAGGATGTATGCTATAAAAGGGACATCAAAGTAATTGATGCCTAATGTATATTTCTTTTCAGATTATAACATTGCATTTTAATACCATTTCATGAAGCTGCTATACCATATGTGAAAAAATAATATTCAAGTGGTCATCTGTTGATGTCCAGAGCACCAGGTTTATTCATTTATGGCTCCTTTATTCACAATGGCTCCTTAAAGCCCTGTCCCACTGTACGAGTTCATTCAAAGAGTTCTCCTGAGTTTGCCCTGATTCGAACTCGGAGATTTACGGTAATGGCCGCTCGCAGGTACTCGGGGCTCTCGTGGACATTTTTCAACATGCTGAAAAATCTTCACGAGTCTTCCTGAGCTTACCGCGTTTCCTGAGTACCTGCCGTTAGCGTTACGAGCTGCTAAGAGATGTCCCCGAGCTCCGACGTACCCGCTACATTCATTCTAGGTGTTTACCATGAGTTGGATTTTTTTTAAAACTCGGGAGAGCACTTGAATGAACTCGTACAGTGGGACAGGGCCATTAAAGGGCGAACCTCAATGATGGAATGGTAAGCTCAGATAGCTGGTGTCAGGTGCTTCTCTATCACAAAAATATGGGGTGCATCAAAGCTCGTGAAACCCTCCCAGTAAATAAAATTGAATTGAAAAGAATTGAATTGAATTAAATTGAATGATACAACATGGAAGAAGGCCTTTCAGCCTACCGAGTCCACACCGACCATTGTTCACCTATGCACACTAATTCCATGTTATATGAGGCCAATTAACCAACAAAATAGCATGTTCTTTGGGATGTGGGATGAAACCCGAGCACCTGGATGAAACCCACGTGGTCACAGGGAAAACTTGCAAATTCCACCTAGTTAGTAAGCGAGGTTAGGATTGATCCCAGATCTCTGGTACTGTGAGGAGTTCTATCAACTGTGCCATTGCGCTGCCCGTCTGGGCACTATAGACAGACCCCTTGATCAGGTAGTAATGTACAATTTTCTGGGGAGGAAAGAGTAGTTAAATATAGGGTAAGAAAAACTTTTTAAGTGAGACCGCTGACCCAACCTTATGGAAAATAAAATCCAGCTGATCTACAATTCTGCACATGTGTACTTATAACTACAGCAGCCTGATTTTCATTCCTCTTATTTACTAGAAGCTGTTTGAAAGAAAGATGTGTGCTTTGTCTTTTTCTTATTGCAAGCTGCAATGCATGACTTCAACATTGGCAGGAACATTTCATATTTTTCCTTACGCCGTTGAACCTTGTGCAGAACTCATTTTCTCAACCAAACTCATTTAAGTACAGCTTATGAAATAATCAATAAATGCTTTGCAGGTAGACCCCACCTTTAATAATTCTAGATGGAGCAGCATTCGGAACAGAATGGTATGTTGGGGGGTGGGGGTGGAAAGGGGACGGCACTAGTGGTGGGGGGGGGGGAGTTGATTTGTTTCATCCCTTTCTTCTAATAAAAAAGAAAACACAGAACAGATGTGCAATAAATTCTTATGCACTCTCCAAGAAGGTTATCATATGAAACCAATAAAGACGTATATCCAAAAATGTTACAGACATATTTTTATTTGCATTGACATTTAAGGGAAAAGGTTGATATGAAATGATGACATACATTTGACATCTATTTCATGTCTAATGTTCTGAGTTTGCTTTCCAAATACTTTTCATAGAGGTATTTTCATTCGAAACGTCTTGAAAACGTAACACACTGAAAAGATGGTCTCTCCAATTAAGCAAGACTGTCACGAGTTAAAGATATAATTTTGGGTATAACTACATTGTGGTGAATAAATTAAAGTGCCAATTATATTAATATGTCAGGAAACATGTTGAGATTTTTGTAAGAAAATTAAAAGCTAAATGCATCTACAATATTATAAAAAACTGATGACGTTTCCTATCAGTTTTTTTTATTGTGAGTTTTTATTTTTACATTTAATGTAACATTTGTTTACATAAACATAATGCATGAATCATGAGGTCAGTGGAAATGTTCAATTCTTTCACAAATGGGAGGATGAATGTGATAATAATGGCAGAAACATAGAACGTACCTGTTGTGTTTTATTTTGATTTTGCTTTTCATCATTTTCAGTTGCACTTGTTGAGGTAATTTAGTTTAGTTTAGTTTAGAGATACAGCATGGAAACAGCCCTTTGGCCCACTGAGTCCACACCGACTAGTGATCACCCGTACATTAGCTCTATCCTACACACACTAGGGACAATTTACAGAAGCCAATTAACCTACAATCCATCAATTCTTTAGAATGTGGGGGGTAACTGAACCCTCAGAGAAAACTTACGGGGTCACAGGAAGAACGTAAGACTCCGTACGGACAGCACCTGTAGTCAGGATCGTTCCTGGGTCTCTTGTGCTGTAAGGCATCAACTCTACCGCTGCGCCACTGTGCCATCCTAAATAGGCTAATGGACTAACACACTACAATGCTGTAAGATATATGATTGTGTGTTCATCTAGCTCACTACTTTCCTCTCTTTCATTTAAGGAAAAATTAAACTGGCATTATTTCTTGAATGGTTCGTAGATTATACATAGTGTCTAACTTTGCAAATATTGACGTTGACCAAAGTGTATTTTACACATATTTACGGAAAAGGAAATTGACCCAAAAGGTTCAGAAGTACATATTTAATTGTAAATGCTTGGAATATATGGCCATGAAAGATATTACAACATATTTTTTATTTCATGCTGAATCAGAATGGAATGTATTGTTCAGTTTCTAAACAGACTATTTTAACATGAATAAATTTCATATTTCAATCAATAAAGCATTTGCGTTATATGTTCATGACTATTCGTGAGATCTTTGAAAACCGACATATTTTTCTTTGCAATAATGTATAATAATGTTGTCAGCAGTTTAGTAGGAGCATACATAAACCATTGCCAAAGAGTAAGAAGGAGGAGTTGATTAACCTCCCAGTAACATCATGCACATTCTATTAAACCTTGGCCAAGCGGGTAAGTGGTGAAGGTCGATGATAGGCAGATCTCAGCACTCACACCACGTACCCTCCATGCATCATGGATTTTTGGGCTAAATGTATTTCTGAACTGCACATCATCGAAGCAGTTCCATACCAACAAAACTCCCCCAATGGAGTGCAGCCTATGCAAGTGATTAACAGCTATGCGATTTAAAAAGTCAACCTTTACTTGGTGCTGAACCTTCAACAACTAGAGCTAATGGACTATTCTACAGAATGCAGTTCAGCAAAGTTTTAGTGATAATTT
Source organism: Malacoraja senta (assembly GCA_038087875.1). Lineage (NCBI taxonomy): Eukaryota > Metazoa > Chordata > Chondrichthyes > Rajiformes > Rajidae > Malacoraja > Malacoraja senta. Next base: position 115,524,815 of record CM075977.1, on the reverse strand, counting down.
AGTTTAGCTGTGTTGAAACTTTTGGAGTAGGTTTTCACTTTTTGCCACATGGACAGCAATGCAGCAGAGCAGACAATATAACAGTCTGTCTGTTATATTGCACATCTGATTTCCATTCCAATGCTTTGCTAGATTAATGCCCATGCGGCAAAGATAGAATTTATCCCTTAATATTATTTCAAAATGCTTTCCTATTATATTTTGGTTAACTCAATCCTCATTACAATCTCTTCTGTCCTTGTGCGCAGATTCCGTGGATGAGGAGAACAGTACATGGTTTAACTTCCCTGCTCAAATAAAGAACAAAGCCAACAGGACCTGACAATTACAGATGGCATTCACCACATGGAACAAGCACACCAGAAAATCCCACCATTTTATCACAGCCCATTATTCACTCATTTTCTGACAGGGTTTGTGATTACAGATCACTTGATTGACTAACTAGACATCTGCAAAGTGAGTTACAGAACAGGTTTGTTTCATCTCACAATAATCAGATCATGTTGTAATTCTTCGCAATACTTGTTTGCTGAAATCCTATTTATAGTAGAACCAAATATAATTAAAGCCTTGGTTTTCACAAAATACACATATTTAAGCACATAATTCATTGCACTGCAAAAAAAATTCCTTTGAAACGAAAGCAACCCCGGGCACACTATTTCTAGAACATGCTCTTTCCTATCTGGGGTTGTGTCAGTACAGAGTTGTTACATTAGTACTTGTTAAATCATGCATGTTTGGCAATGGCTAACTTACACTCTGTCTGGGTTTTCATTTAATAAGATAAAATGCTGTATTCATACGTATCTTGGCAGACCTAACATTGAGGTTTGGATCACTTTTAGCCTAAGATGATCAATTTTTTAAATCTTGTCGCTGAAGATGCAATTTAGTGTGCACTAATAGTTTATAAGGAACTGTGCGTTTGACCAAGATTATTGTATGTTCTAGTTCAAATATGCATTATGAAATTAATACAAAAGAATAATTATATTTTATTCCTCTAACTTTTTAGGATTTTAGAAATCTCCATTATTTTTCACTGCTGCTGTTCTTTGTCTGCAATGGTCCAAAGATCAGTTGTTGCATCCCCACTGTATTTCAGGCACCAGGTTGTTGCAAAAATATGTTAATTATGAAGCTCTATTAAAATTATCTCCTTGAAGTAAGCCCCTTTTACTCAGGAGTTTCCAAAATGTGATTGCAGATGGCATTTTGTACTTGCAAACATGTGTGTTTACTAATCACATTCATGGTATCCTAGTTATCTGAATGCCAGGATATTGTTCTTACTAAGTAAGAGCATTCCAACTTGAAAGTGACAATACTAAACATTGAACATGTTATTTTTCCATAGCCAGTAACCATATGAAGTGAAGATTTATTTGAGAAAAGCAATACTGCTAACAATTTATATCATCAGTAATTGTACATCAGTAATTGTATCATCAATTTTGGGAAAAACATTGTACATTAAGTTTAAAAGTGCACAAAACAGTGATATTATTTTTCTTTTATTTAATTGTATTAATCCAAAACTGATAAGAAAAGAAAGTGGTTACCTGTTTTGGAAAGAATGCAGAATTTGAAATCAGGTATCTACAAAATCAATGGTAATTTAGATTTAGTTTTAGATGAGTTTGGGTTCAGATGTTTCTGTAACAACACAGGATCAGGTGAACTGGATATCTCTCTCCAAGGTGTTCCTGAAGAATAAATTGCCTGTTCGTGCTCAGGACAGCCAGCCATCCCTTTTCCAGCTTTCCAGCTCAAAACAAATTGGGTGCCAGAGTCACAGGTCAGAGGTGAGAGGTGAGCGATTGTCCTAGGCCTTCCCTTTTGCACACTTAACGGGCTGTATTCCAGATTTGGACCTAGTATAGTGTGAACATGCTTTTTTGAAGAAAGACACTAGGGAAAAATTGGAAAAGATCCATTTGACATAGTTTCGGACTGGCACCTTTCTTTATTATATCTATGAAAAACAAAGATTAAAACAATATTGACAATGTATCAGTGTATTATTTTGTTTTAAATGCAAACATGTTGCAATCTAAACTAAAACACTTGTTTGCTTCGCAGTAAAGAGAAAAATGGTCATGAATTTCCAGTATGTGTTGCTGGCAGGCAAGACTTCCTGCTGGCAGCACACACTTGTAAAACTACCCCTATAGAGTAATGGACACCATGCAGCGAGTTGCAGTGATATAATCAAGACCACTAGTTTACAGTACTGAATAATGCTTTATCACGTGGGATTTGGGGATTTTTCTTTAATTAATGGTTTGGGGATTGCATACAGTGAATCTCTTCATTGTTAATTAGGACCATTGGTTTACGACGACTGAACAAGTTAATTTTCACTTTATTACAAGGTTTTCAGTATTTTTTTTTACCTGGAGATCATATCCCATGGTTCTAGCCACAATTGTGATCTTAGTTATGATCTAATTGAGCCAGTTTAGCTGATATCATAAATCACCTACAACAGCAACAGACATTAAATTATAGGCTTTAATTCAATCCTCACGGAGCACGGGATTTTGTACCCAATGATTTTATGTGTGTTTATTTCGTACTGCAAATTGAAGGGGAAATCTTTCATAATTTTTCTAAATTCCAGACAATCATGGATTAGGTAAAAAATATGTAATTTTTAATGTAAAATTGTGCAAAATTAGCATGTGCATATTTTGAAGTGTCCGCACTCATTTCCTATTGAAATGCTGCTTTAGAAATTGGATTAGACACTTTCTATAATGATTCATCCTAATGTGGATGCCATTTCCTCATCATATTTTGTGCATATAATGACAGCATTAACATGTGCTGTGTGCATATCTAACCTATTGGCTGAAATTGGACTGAAAGGTCATGACAACCAACCTCTGTTAATGCATAGTCAAACAAGGAGATTATCGCGTAAAAAGTTGGAACTATATTTGAATTAAAGGGACCCCCTTGAGACATCGACGTTGTTTTCATTGACCCCCAACACTGATTTTGATGAGCTGTATTTTGTAACAATGATAAATATCGCAGCATCCCTGAATACAACACTGTGATTTGTGATGATGGACATGGAGTGCCCTCATAATGACAATGGCCTATTAAACTGTTGTTAATTCCTTTTTCCCACGCTCTTCTCCACAATATCTTTCGATTTTCCATCTCCCTCACTATTCTCTCTGTTTTCCAACCTTCACCCCTCTGTTTTAGACAATAGACAATAGACAATAGGTGCAGGAGTAGGCCATTCGGCCCTTCGAGCCAGCACCGCCATTCACTGTGATCATGGCTGATCATCCCCAATCAGTACCCCATTCCTGCCTTCTCCCCATATCCCCTGACTCCGCTATCTTTAAGAGCCCTATCTAGTTCTCTCTTGAAAGTATCCAGAGAACCGGCCTCCACTGCCCTCCGAAGCAGAGAATTCCACAGACTCAACTCTCTGTGTGAAAAAGTGTTTCCTCATCTCTGTTCGAAATGGCTTACCCCTTATTCTTAAACTGTGGCCCCTGGTTCTGGACACCCCCAACATCGGGAACATGTTTCCTGCCTCTAGTATTTTTAAATTTTTTATTATTTTTTTATTAGAAGTATGTTACATTACAGTAATCTGCAATAACATAAGTTTATACAGTTCTTATACCACTTCTTATTTTAAACTTTAATAGGATAAAAGGATAGAAAGAGTTAGTAAAGATAGTCAGTGAGTGAATGAAAGAGTGGTCCAGGAACACCCGTATGAACCTAAACCACAAGAAATAGTTAAAAAAGAAAAGAAAAAACCCAAAAGGTGGAAAAAGAAAAAAGAAAAAAGAAAGTAAAATTGGACATTATGAGAGGGATGTACCTACTTCTTATCTTTACTCACCCCTCGCCAGGTCCTAAAACCTACTTGACACCATTTAGATAGTAATCTGCCTTCCTGTTTTTGCTACCAAAGTGGTTAACCTCACATTTATCCACATTAAACTGCATCTGCCATGCATCTGCCCACTCACCCAACCTGTCCAAGTCACCCTGCATTCTCATAGCATCCTCCTCACAGTTCACACTGCCACCCAGCTTTGTGTAATCTGCAAATTTGCTAATGTTACTTTGAATCCCTTCATCTAAATCATTGATGTATATTGTAAATAGCTGCGGTCCCAGCACCGAGTCTTGCGGTACCCCACTGGTCACTGCCTGCCATTCTGAAAGGGACCCGTTAATCCCTACTCTTTGTTTCCTGTCTGCCAACCAATTTTCTATCCATGTCAGCACACTACCCCCAATACCATGTGCCCTAATTTTGCCCACTAATCTCCTATGTGGGACCTTATCAAATACACTACATCCACTGGCTCTCCCTTGTCCATTTTCCTAGTTACATCCTCAAAAAATTCCAGAAGATTAAACAAGCATCGTAAATCCATGCTGACTCAGACCGAAACTGTTACTGCTATCCAAATGTGCCGCTATTTCATCTTTTATGATTGACTCCAGCATTTTCCGCACCACCGATGTCAGGCTAACTGGTGTATAATTCCCTGTTTTCTCTCTCCCGCCTTTCTTTAAAAGTGGGATAACATTAGCTACCCTCCAATCCACAGGAACTGATCCTGAATCTATAGAACATTGGAAAATGATCACCAATGCATCCACTATTTCAAGAGCCACAACAAAGAAAGAATGTAGGCAGAGGCAGTAGGACTAGTGGGAGAATTGGGAAGGGGGAGGGGATTGAGTGAGAAGGCAGGGGCTACCTGAAGTTAGAGAAGTCCCTCTGCTCAGTCCGCATCGGTGAGACCAAGCGTAGGCTTGGCGATCGCTTCGCCCCCAACACCTCCGCTCGGTTCGCAATAACCAACCTGATCTCCTGGTGGCCCAGCACTTCAACTCCCCCTCCCATTCCCAATCTGACCTTTCTGTCCTGGGCTTCCTCCATTGTCAGAGTGAGGCCCAACGCAAATTGGAGGAACAGCACATCATATTTCGCTGGGGTACTTTATACCCCAGCGGAATGAACATTGATTTCTCTAACATTAGGTATCCCCTGCTTTCTCTCTCCATCCCCTCCCCTTTCCCAGTTCTCCCACCAGTCCTACTGTCTCCACCTACATTCTTTATTTGTCCCGCCCCCTCCCCTAACATTGGTCTGAAGAAGGGTCTCGACCTGAAACGTTGCCAATTCCTTCTCTCCATAGATGCTGCCCCACCTGCTGAGTTACTCCAGCATTTTTTGTCTACCTTTGATTTAACCAGCATCTGCAGTTCGTCCTTAAACACAATGGCACAGTGGAAGAGTTGCTGCCTTACAGCGTCAGAGACCCGGGTTCGATCCTGTCCATGGGTGTTGTCTGTACCGAGTTTGTACCTTTTCCCTGTGACCATTTGGGTTTTCTCTTGTTTCCTCTCACGTTCCAAAGACCTGTAGGTTTGTATTCAATTGGCTTCTGTAAATCGTCCCGCGTGTATAGGATAGAATTAGCGGATAGAACTAGTATGAGTGATCACTAGTCTGCACGGACTCAATGGGCCGAAGAGCCTGTTTCCGTGGTGTATCTCTGAAACTAAAACTAAAAAAACATAGTTGAAAGTAGATGGCATGTGCGTTCACAAAGGACTATTGTCATTTATGATAGAATAAGTAAGTTTCTTCATGGAATGTTTATCCTCCACTTGAAACATTTTGTGACCTGATATAAAGTAAGTCAAATGCTCCAAACATCAGTTTTCCATCTTTATTTTCACAAATTATTTATTTGAGAGCAATATTTGCTGAAATATGACATTTAAGCTCCATAAGCAAACTTCATTTTATGCATTGCACTGAAACATTCAAGAGAGATTTACAAAATATAGGGCTATGTTTTTTTAAATACAATTATTTGGAACAACTGATGAGGTAATGCAGCATCAAAAACATGTAAAAATTCAAGTTTATTCATGTTCTTTTGTCTGATTTTATATTGTGTGGCTAAACAGAAAGTATCCAAGTGAGCCAGTCACAGCTACAGTAACTAGTTTTGTCAAAACCCTAAATTCAGAGCAAATGGACAGTAGGATCATGTCGCACAGATGAGTTTATGATCCCAACTATGCTGACAGTGAGTTAAAAGAATAAGCAGTGTGGTGATTTCCCACAAGGAGAAAGAAATATCACCCAGATATTTTTGTGCACCTCATGCTATTGAGAGAGAAAACATTCATATCGTTGTTCTTTCATTCATGTCAAGGCACTCTGGGGAAAAGCAAAAAGATCAGAAGAAAACAAAAATACATTTTAAAAACATGGACAAGAATCAAGTTTTGTTTGTTCAAGGATTTTATGGAGCTTTGAAATACGTATAGAGCTGTAACTAAGCATTTCCAAATGTTTACATGTTTGTAGCTGTGATTTTTAGGGTTTTGACAAAAATAGTTAGCTATAACTGGATCACTTGGAAGCTTTCCATTTCTAATTTAAGTTTAATGTTGAGTAGGTTAAACTTTCTTAGAGTGAGCAAGATAAACTCCATGACTGAAACTCAACTAAGGAGATTTGTTAATGAATAGATTTCAGATGCACACATGGAAGGGGATTAAACAGCAAAGAGAGTAAAATCTGTCAATGCCACCAGAGCAAAACAGGCTCAAAGTAAATGAACTCAATTTTTATACAACTTCTGATGTTCCTTTTCATTGTTGTCAACCAATTTCATATCCAATGTTCATAAATTGCAAAGAAAATCAATGCTAACTTACTTTTCTGGATAAGAATAGTTTGACTTTTCAAATAATAAACAAACAGTTTTGAATTTTGTTATTTCAAATCCACAAAGAATTTGATATAATCTTAAAATTAAATACTTAAATTAATTAGAGTAAAGATGCTCTGGTAATTTAGTCTATTAAATCTTTACAGTTAATTAAATTAAACAATAAAATAGCTGCATTGACAATTATTTTTATAGTAATATGTTTTCAGGAAAAAAATAACATATTTTAATTTCTGGATCCACATTTTATGGAAAGAATACATGATATTTACAAAAATGCAGCAAGATTGGGACAACGTCTATATTAAAAAAAAACACGTCCTCATTTGATCAGGAATAAAGTTATTCTCTTTCGAAAAACATGACTATTAGTACAAAATGTACTTTGTCCTTGATATATACAGGAAGATTGTACCCTAGTGGGGAACATATCAGGCAGCTAAGATGTACCATGTAGTTTTGGCCTTGGTCAACCTGTTTGTCTAATCCAATAATGGGATGTTTCTCATTATTGTGATCAAGACCCCTGTTTCTCACACAGCCTGCTTAAAGAGCATTCTAGAAAGATAGAGTGTTACCGTTTCAAATATCTGATGGATAATTACTGTAAGCACATTGGGGGATTGCAGATCACAATGGAAGATTGGTTGGGAGGCAATTCACCAACTACAGGAATTCTTCAGCCTTTCCTGGATTCTTTGCCCATGTCTCAGAGTGCAAATGTCACCAAGCTAAGAAAAAACGCAAATTACTGGAGTAACTCAGCAGGTCAGGCAGCATCTCTGGAGAAAATGGATTGGCAACGCTTTGGGTTGGGACTCTTTTTCAGACAAGTTGGTAATTCCTTTCTGCCAAAGTTTATATTCCCATGGCCCAGTAAAGACCTTGGGTAAGAGCCTGAAGAAGGGCCCCGACCCGATATGTTGCCTGTCCATTCCCTCTACAGGTGCTGTTTGATCCCCTGAGTTACTTTAGCACTTTGTGTTTTGACCTTGGATAATAGAAGTCCTTCTATTTGTCTTTTTTTTGTTATTTTTAGTGTGTTTAAAAAGTATGTGTTAATGTTCTCTGGTTAGTTTTATGTGGGGGCGGGGGGGGGGGGGCCGGGGAAACTTTTTTTCAATCTCCTACATTGTCGGAGATGTGATTGTTTTCCGTATCGTATCTCCGGTCGCTCTGCGGCCTAACATCGTGGAGCTGGAGGCCTTGCTTGGGACTGACTTTGGGCGTGGACTTACCATTGGAGCCGATTCCTTGCCTGGGATCGACGCTCCAACCGTGGCCTGCAAACTTGGGTTGAGGAAGCTCCAAAAGCCTCACGACGTTCGACTAGCCCCAACCCGAGGTAGATCGCCCGGCGCGGGGAGCTGAGATTCCCCCCCCCCCCCCGATGCAGGAGGTTGATCGCCCCGATGAGGGGGGCCCGCCGCCGGTTACGGGAGTAAGATCGTCCCGTCAATGGAAATTTAGAGGCCCCCGCCCACTAGAGGCCAAAGAAGGGAGCGGTTGAACTTTTTTTCGCCTTCCATCACAGTGAGGAATGTGGAGGAGTCACTGTGGTGGATGTTTATGTTAAAATATATTTTGTGTGTTCTGTCGCTTTTTATTGGTATGACTGTATGGCAAATCAAATTCTTCGTGTGTTGCAAAACATACTTGGCTAATTAAGTATGATGATGATTATGAGAATAACATGAACCTCAAAATAAATATGTGGGCTCCATCAGTGTCATCGTGTCCAGGCAATGACCTGCAGTTCCCAAAAGTGGATATTGCTTTTTACAATTTCTGAACTGAGATGGCCGACACAGGGATCTAAAAGAGCTGGGATCGATATAAGATACTTGGGTAAATATCCTATTGCTGGTGGACATGTACAAGTTGATTGTAGCAGGCAATTGGCAGGCAGTGGCCTGGCTTTCTACCCTTATAAATTAAATTTACTGTCGACATTGCTAACTCTGCCATGGCCATTACTGGAGACCAGAGATGGTCTGATCTTGACATAATTGTCCAGCTGCTGTCTTGTTCTAAGTTCTGCTGGGGGCCGGGCACACATTTTAGACACTTTTAATAATTTAGTAAATGTGGCAATTGAGGACAGTTTCTGGAAAAACAACTTCCCAAGTTCCCAATGTCACCCCTGTTGTGCTGGTAATATTCTCAGAAATCATGTTTATGCGCCACAATTTTAATTGCAGGCAGAGAAAATCCAAATCAACTGTTATCTCTGTTGATCATCTTACCTCTGAAGTATTTTGTGACCTTAAGTCAGAAGAGTCTTGGAGGAGTGCATTGGCTGCAAGAGAAGTTAAGTAAGCCTGGGATCAGGTAGGCTTCTCCTCTTTCTGTCTGCTGCCCCATTTATGGCTGTAATAGATTGAATTGAGGTGAAGTTCTGATATGTCTGCAACTGCTTTCTTTTTGTCAATAAACCACTCTGGATTTATTTTGCACTGTGTTTAAGGACCGCTTCTCTTTTTGTTTTTCTTCTTCATTCAGAGTACCAACTGATGGCTGGAATTTCTCACAGTCCCGTAAATGATGTGAAAGATGAATGCTCAAATTCACATAAATGTCGTTCTTTTCAAGATCATCCATGCAATGAGGACACCGACAGCATTGCAAACTGACATGAACTTTCTTGCCCAGGTTGAATGGCTAATTGCAAAAATGGTGACATCTCTGTGTATTCTGTGGGGTTTTTTTGTTCTGTTGTTTTAATCTGAAAATTTCAACACACTGTGAAAGGTAAATTGTACTCTTTCTATAATGAATAGTTCTTAACAGCAAGAAGATTATTTTGAACTTCATAGCATCTAAACCAAATCTTCCTACTACAATTTAATTCTAGCATGTTACTTGACTTCCAAGGTCAAGCCTGGAAATATGCGACTTATTCCAGTAATGCTAAATATGATCCATACGTGAACATTGTTTGTCTACCCTTCAGTTAGTGTGTTCTATGATAAATCCCTATATTATCATTTATAATGAAAACTGGCTATGTAAACTTATCACGTTGTAATTGCACTCTCCTGTTGTTGATAGCACAGTAGCATCTCAGTTTTGCAGCTCCCAGTTTGTATCACACAAATTATCAATGAATATTTTAACCGATTCAATTTAATTTCTTACACACTGGTATTTATCATTTTTGGTTGGAAAATTTGAAGATCTCAATGATAAATATAAATGTTCTTAATGATTATAGCAAAAAAACTTGTTGAGGATAAAACAAAGTTTATTTTAACTCCAAATGGAAAAAAAGTAAAAAAATCCATGATACTTAAAAAATGTGGTGACCAGTTTTTGTGTAAATATCTGAAAATGTCCAGCAATCAGTTAAATCCATCTATGGAGACAGATTTTTATAACATTAAGATTAAATTAATATATATTACCCAAGGGGAAGCAGTACATTGGATCATGGTTTCATCAGTTTATCCTCAAATGAAAAGAGAAAATACTGGTACTCCGTAGCAGGTCAGGCACAAAGTGAAGATTTAACATTTAGACCGATGATTCCTTGTTGCAAAATTTTGTCCTGTAGTTCTGCCCATGCTTCCTGATCTGTGGTGCTTTGTTAGATTTTCTATTTCTACTTTTGATTTTCAGCATCTGCAGTATTATTTTTAACTAGACTAAGTGGGTCCGTCACACAGGAGGCCTAGTCCCCCAATGCAACCCGTTCCCCAACGCAATATTCCACCACTCACACGTTACCCCAACGCAACCCGTTCCCTCAACGCAATATTCCACCACTTACCCATAGCCCCTAACTGCGCAGGAGCGGCTGACTTTTTTAAAGTTTAAAATGTCAATAACTTGTAAAATATAAGATCAATGCGAATGCATCTCACTCTCCCTCTTCAGTCCCCTATTCCCCTCCTCCATTTTCTTCCCTCCACCAACCCTCTTCTGCTTCCTCCCCTCACTCCCCTCACCCCTCTTCCCCCTCCACTCCTCCATTACTTCACCATCCCTCTTCCTACACCTACCCTCTTCCATTCTCCCTCATCCCCCAGCGCTCCCTCCTCTCTCTCAATTCAATTCAATTCAATTTCAATCTAAAAACTTTATTGGCATGATAAAAAATACATTGTTATATTGCCAAAGTATAAAACATGACATACATATTTAAAATGCATAAGTATAAATACAAGTATACAGTGCATAGATAGATATGTCCCTGTACATAAACTCGCAAGAGGCCTATAGCCCTTTATTGATTGCTACACGTTCTTGCAGCTGTAAGCAGTACAACAGGATAGCAAATTTAACAATTCAATATTAATTTCTTAGTGTCAGTTAATGTCAATTAGTGTGTGCGTACATATGTGCATATTGGTCATTCACCGTCTCTCAGGTTATGGCATGCTGTTACGTATTGTGCACCAAGATGTGCCGTATTTCCTTCACCAAGGATTATTCTTAGTTTTGATGTATCATCTAGTTCTTTAAAATCAGGGGTTGCCTGACTGAGTTTGTCAAAGTATGTTTTCCTTGTTTTGTCAATTTTTTTGCATTTTAGGAGGAAGTGCACCTCTGTTTCAACCTCATCTGTCAAACAGTGGCCGCATATTCTGTTTTCTCTTGGTTGCCAGAATCTCTTCTGTCTTCCTTTTTCAACTGCCAAATAGTGGTCACTTAGCCTGTATTTGGTGAGGGTCTGTCTCTGTTTTATGTCTCTAACAGTTGAGAGATAGTCTGCCAATTTATAATCTCTTTTTAGGGCACAGTAACATTCTAATCTGCTTTGGCTTTTGGTTTCTTTATCCCAATGTTCCAAATACGTTTCTTTACATTGTTTGATAATTTGGTTCACTCTAAGTGGTGATTGGGGATCAGTATTGATCTGAGGCTGGTCAGGATTTAACTGGATAGGGTTTAACTGAATGGGGGTAGTTAGTCTCAGTACCAACTGACAAATGGAACTCTTTTCTGGGCTCCCCTCTTGTGTTTAAGGGCTTTAAACTGGAGGGTATCTGGTGGGCTAGATTTAAGGTGATTCCAAAAATCTAGTGCTCTTTTCTGGATATTTATTATCAGTGGGTATCTGCCTAATTCCGCCCTACATGCGTTTGTTGGTGTTTTCCTTTGGATGCGGAGGATGTTCCGACAAAATTCCGCATGCAGGGCCTCCGTTGTATGTTTTTCCCATTTACTATAACTATGGTGACTGAGCGGCTCCCATACTTTATTACCATAAAGCGCAATAGGCTGGATTACACTGTCAAATATTTTAAGCCGTTTTTGCGCAAACAGAAAAACCACACAAACCAGAAGATAACAAGATCAGAGTTTTAGTTATGTAATAAATAATAAATAGATAGATTCTAACATAATGAGCTAAATTAATGAACCTACCCCTACCTCTACATGGCAATCTTCAACTCTTTCCTTGCTTTTCATCCTTCTAACATTTAGAGTAAAGTTACTCCAGCACTGTGTTCTTTCGTGTAAAGCTGCAGCTCATTTTTTCTATATTCTATCTTTTCATGCTGTGCTGTTTCAAAGTACAAGAACTTCATTTATATAATGTGTTTAATGGTAACAGTTCAAGGGTGCCATAGCCATAGTAGCAAGTGGCAGGGAATCTTTTAGCCAATGAGTCGACTCCAAACTTTAAGGACCCATTTATGCTAATCCCATTTTTTTGTCTCCAATGTTTCCTTCAACTTTTTCCAGATTCTACCACTTGCCTACACAATAGCGGAAAAGTGAAGGCATCACACTGTTTCAGCTTCAGTTTAGCTTATTGTCACGTGTACTGAGGTACAGTAAAAAACGTTTGTTGTGTGCTAACTAGTCAGTACAAAGACAATACATGATTACAATCGACCCATTTACAGTGTATGGATACATGATAAGGGAATAACGTTTAGTGCAGGATAAAGCCAGTAAAGTAAGAAATGTTGCTGTAGGGATAGAGATTTAAGAGTGTGGAGTGATTGTATTATGAGTTTGTAGCTCTGCTTCTGTGGCTAGCACGCAAATAGTCGCCTGTGTTGGGTGCCATCTTGGAATTCCTGGATATAATGGGGATGGTCAATTGAATGGGAAGGTTGTATGTGTAAGAAGGAACTGCAGATGCTGGTTTAAACCGAAGATGGACACAAAAAGCTGGAGTAATTCAGCGGGACAGGCAGCATTTCTGGAGAGATGGAATGGGTGACAGTTCGGGTCGAGACCTTTCTTCAGACTGGTTAGGGATAAGGGAAACGAGAGATATAGATGGTGATGTGGAGAGATAAAGAACAATGAATAAAAGATATACAAAAAGTGACGATGATAAAGGAAACAGACCATTGTTAGCTGTTTGTGCGACTTGGATGGGGGAGGGATAGAGAGAGAGGGAATGTTCCGCGAAACACCTTCGCTCAGCCAGCCTCAACCTACCTGATCTCCTGGTTGCTGGACACTTTTATTCTCCTTCCCATTCCTCCACAGATATTTCTGTCCAATGTCTCCTCCATTGTCAGAGTGAGGCTAAACTCAAATTGGAGGAACAGCATCTCATGTTCCGCTTGGGCAGCTTACAGCCCAGTGGTATGATTATTGATTTCTCTCACTTCAGGTAGCCCTGGCATTCTTTCTCTCTCTCATCCCTCCCCACTCAAGTCACACTAGCTTCTCATTTTCACCCGACAAACAACTTACAATGGCCTGTTTCCTTTATCATCATTACTTTTTTGCATATCTTTCATTCATTGTTCTTTATCTCTCCACATCACCGTCTATATCTCTCGTTTCCCTTATCCCTAACCAGTCTGAAGAACCATTCCTACTCACCAGAGATGCTGCCTGTCCTGCTGAGTTACTCCAGCTTTTTGTGTATATATTGAATGGGAAGGTTGGTGAGTTCAAAGATAGGAGCAAGGGAATCTTTTTCGGGGTGTTCTGGAAAAGAAAGAGAGCAGAGAGGGTAACTTTGAACCCTCTCTGTACGGCAATCCTTGGGTAACTTTAAACCCTCTCTGTAGGGAAATCCTTGATTGAAGAAAATAGAAGAGAGCAGAAAATATGAATATTTAAAAAGTGGGCTTGTTAGAAGAGATGCACCAATGACCAAGAAAATTGATAGTGGGGCAGAGATCCCACAGTAAAGGTGGCTGGTTTATCCCTGGAAATGGAGTTAGGGAAACTGAGGAAAGGTAAGAAAGATTTGGAGATAGACAATCCTGCTGAGTTACTCCAGCATTTTGCGTCTATCTCGGTTTAAACCAGCATCTGCAGTTCCTTCCTGTACAATACATAGGTGAAGTTTGGGTGCAAACTAATACCAAAGTTAATGAAAATATCCAGCTCAGGATAAGGGAGGAACGGAAACTGACACATTAATCTACATCCTGGAAAAAAGGCGATTGAGAAGATCTGTGTAAGAGTGGAACAAAGAATCGTCAATGTACACCACAAAGAGGTAGGCATAGCCAGGACCCATCTGTGTTCCCATAGCAACACCTTTTATCTGGAAGAAGTGAGCAGAGTGAAAGGAATTGGTCAATGAGAGAACAAGTTCAGCCAGGCGGAAAAGGGCAGTGGTAGAGGAATGCTTCAGTCATGGTCGAGGGGAAGCAAAATGGTCCTCAGGCAATCCTTGTGGGGGAAGAAGTGGAACATTTGTACGAGATGATCTATGAGGTAAATTACATGATGGGGATCAGGAAACCATTAAGATGGTGGATTGGTCAAGTGTCATTGGATTGGAAGAAATTAGCAATTAATCAAATGGAGAAAAATCATTTTGAAGGAGCAAGAACAGACAAGCTGTGGAGGTTTGGGAGAGTAATAACTACAGAGGAATGGTAATGATGTTGTTGGCCATTGGGAAGCAGCTACAGAGGGCTGCTGTTCCAACTCTGTAGGATGAACATTTTCACCAAACTGTTACAGACTGGCTCTCATCATTTGGTTGAAAGATATAATTCGAGTTGTACCTGAGCAAAATCAAAGGAGGAAAGTTAGGTAATCAAGTGCAGTAGCAAAATATAATGTTATGTTGGCAATTCAATTCATGGAATAGATCTGGAGAGTATAAGAAGCTAGTAGGAAGAGTCCAGATCAGATATGAATTCTAAAGGCATAAGTAAAGAATAAAGCCTTGGTAAAAGAAGTGGGTGCAAAGGCAAAAATGTTGAAATTAGTTTGAATTTTATTAAATTTTAGTAATTTGTGAATGAAGCTCAGGCCTCCCGCGCGCGAGGACTGTTTCATTGGTGGTGAGGAGGGCTGTCAAAAACATGGTAATGGGTGACTAATGGGATCAGAGCTTAGTGAATGTGTGAAAAGATCCAGCAGAATGCTAGTTTTCAAAGATTGTTAAGAGGTATCTGAGAAGAAGAAAAATGTTTTATTAAAATGCCAGATGACACAAAATATCAAGGGGGAGAACGAAGAAGAAGACAAGAGATAAGGTGAAGATAGACACAAAAAGCTGGAGTAACTCAGCAGGACAGGCAGCATCTCTGGAGAGATGGAATGGGTGAAGTTTCGGGTCGAGACCCTTCTTCGACACATAACATCACCTATTCCTTATCTCCAGAGATGCTGCCTGTCCCGCTGTCCCATTGCCGGTCCTTACTCCAGCTTTTTGTGTCTATCTTCGATTTAAACCAGCATCTGCAGTTCCTTCCTCCACATAAGAGATAAGGTGAATTAGTTCTGCTGAAGGGAAAGGCAAAAAACATGTAAATGCAGAATATTTTTGAAATATTTGTAATTGTGCAAAGATCTGAAACATGGGTGGAATTTCTGTTGCATTTCAACATTGGACCGTGGTTACTATTGAACATTGGCAACAATATATATGTAATTAGCATGGAGAAAGGTCAACACCACCATCGAAAGTGGGTAGAGATGTTGGCTGAGGAGAGATTGTTTGGGGAATGAGGATAAATCTCTTGTTCTTTTATGGAATAATACTATAGGACCTTTTACATCTACCCGAGAGGTCAATCACATGGAAAATTTGGCACCCTTGACAGTGTTTCAGTATGAAACTGAAATGTTAGATCAAGTTTTATGCTTAACTCTCTGGAATGAGACACAAATGTAATCTTCTGACTCAAACTAAAATATTTCTGCTAAAATTTCTCTTGAGTCCTTTTCAATTTGCAACTATTATTTTAAAATTATGTCTTCAATGAGACTTTAAAAACACCTTCATTAAGAAGGGTTTCGGCCCGAAACGTTACCTATTTCCTTCGCTCCATAGATGCTGCTGCACCCGCTGAGTTTCTCCAGCATTTTTGTGTACCTTCATTATACATACTTGACTTAGTTTGAAAAAATTAGTCCAGTTGAAACAGTTGGCTCCAGTCCTCAAGATTCGTCTAATAAGATTAAGAAATAAAGGAGACCAGAATGTTCATATTTTGTAATCATTCCAAAACTGAAGATTCCAGTAAAACTGACCAAGTTGTGGTTGGGAAACAATCCTTAACAAATGTGTCACTACAACCCATGGCTTTTACCAAATATGGTACAGTGCGAAATAGTAGTGAAAATGAATTGGAAATTTCCTTTAAGAGACCATTGCAACTATATTTTAAAATGGCTCAAATATCAAAATATGTTTTTCTTGGTCAAAATACAGCCTTTATTACAGGGTGGATTCTTCATCTTTCTCTACCCAAATCTTAGTTCAGCCACACAAAGTTTTAATGCCTCTTTATCTCAACCTATATTTAGACATCACAAACGACCAGATCAAATAACCATTATATATTCATAAGGAAGAATCTAATTCTCACATAAAGACCTTCCAAAGAATTTGGTCAACATAAATGAGCATCCTCCTGGCAACGCCTCTGAAGACATTTACTTTCTTTTTATGGCTTAATTACCAGTCAGAAAGGTTAACTTGGCCGTTGCAAAATTGACCCTGAGTAGGGAATGGATGAGAATGTTGGATAACATAGTGCTGGTGTGAACGGGTGATCAATGGGGTGAAGGGCCTGTTTCCTTGATGTATCTCTATATTAAACCAAAATCTATGCCATCTTTGACAAGGGAATACTTAGCAGCTATTTCACCAGACCTGGACAAGTCTAAACACTGATCCTACATAACCTTTTTGCTCTTGGATTCTACGCCTCAGCTGACGAAAACATGTATCCCAAGTGCCCACTGAATCACTTTTGTAATCTGGCCAGCTACCTTCAGAGATCTGCAAAAAGGCATTCATAGATCACTCTGTACGGCCAAACTTCTTTGCATTCTCACAGTGATTATTTATTTATTTGCCTTGTTTACATAACCTCACGCTCATCTAAATTGATTTCCATTTGGTACTTATTTCCCACCAACTCTTGCCATTAGCATCTTTCTTGTTTACTTACTTTGATACAGAAGGCGACCATTCAACCCATCAGGTCCATACGGATGCACAAAAGACTCAGCTTTTATATGAATGTTATTCCCCTTTTACTGTGCATCTACTCTGAGTGCCACTCTTTGTCAATCTGGTTTTAAACATCCTTATCAACGCCAGCAACAACATCCATCACTAACCCAATCTCCAACCCTGGCCCATAAAAGTGCTGGACCTTTCTGGTCAGGTGCAAAGGTTCACCATCCCCACAGATTGTCCCTGTCAATAGACAATGGACAATAGACAATAGACAATAGGTACAGGAGTAGGCCATTCGGCCCTTCGAGCCAGCACCACCATTCAATGTGATTATGGCTGGTCATCCACAATCAGTACCCCGTTCCTGCCTTCTCCCCATATCCCCTGACTCCGCTATCTTTAAGAGCCCTATCTAGCTCTCTCTTGAAAGTATCCAGAGAACCGGCCTCCACCACCCTCTGAGGCACTGAATTCCACAGAGTCACAACTCTCTGTTTGAAAAAGTGTTTCCTCATCTCCGTTCTAATGGTTTACCCCTTATTCTTAAATTGTGGCCCTGGTTCTGGACTCCCCCAACATCGGGAACATGTTTCCTGCCTCTAGCGTGTCCAAACCCTAAATAATCTTATATGTTTTAATAAGATCTCCTCTCATCCTTCTAAATTCCAGAGTATACAAGCCCAGCTGCTCCATTCTCTCAGCATATGACAGTCCCGCCATCATGGGAATTAACCTTGTAAACCTACGCTGCAATCCCTCAATAGCAAGAATGTCCTTCGTCAAATTTGGAGACACAAACTGCACACAATACTCCAGGTGTGGTCTCACTAGGGCCCTGTACAACTGCAGGAGAACCTCTTTGCTCCTATACTCAACTCCTCTTGTGAAGGCCAACATGCCATTCGCTTTCTTCCTGTGATCCTGAAAATTGAAAGAACTCCCTTCTGCATCATCCTCTCATGCATTAATCTGGCCTATCTTTCTATTCCTAGCACTAGGCAGTGGAAACAACTGGAGATTTCAACTTTAGAGATTCTGCTCTTTAATCTTCTACCAAGCTCTCAATAATGAAGGGACTTGGATTGGGCTATGGGCTGTTCTCTCCAAAAGGAACATTTAATCTGACCATTTTCAACTGCAGAAAAAATGGTTCGATCCTTTGATGCACCCTGAGGCTTCCCTGACTACCTGCTTTTCTTCATCTGCCCGATGACCAACCATTCCATCTCTGAGTGGATTTCTGTAAGCTGCGTGATGACCCACTTGTATTAATATGCTATCAATATAACTCCCAGCTTCTCAGATGCACCAGAATGTCTCCAGCTTATGCTCAAACATTCCTGTGGATGAAGTCATCCAGGCCAGAGGAGTGTCTGGAAATCCCACATAGTCGAGGTTGCACATGGGACTGAGCTCCCTTGCCATACTTTTCATTTAAACCAAAAGCCCTTTTTCATAAAAAGTAACCCAACTTAATTTCTCTCATACTTCTCTTTAATTCTTTGGCCAATTGCCGATACTAAGAGGTGATTTCCAGTAACCAACTAACTTATTGTGGTTGCACGAGAAAACTGGAGAAACTGGAGATAAACCCAAGGGAAAGTGTGCAAGGTCAGGTCAGGATTGAACACTGAAGATATCTTTCTGCAGCCTACAATATTTTGTAATGCTATCAGCTACATAACCAATTTTAGTATAGTTTGCAATCATCCTAATATGGTGCATTCAGTTTCGTCTGTTTAAAATATACCATAAAAAGCATGGAACATACAGTGGGATACAGTGGGATCTCACTGTATTTAGTCCTCCACCCAGTAAAGTGATATTCAACCATCAACCAATGCACTTTGTTTAAGAAAGAACTGCAGATGCTGGAAAAATCAAAGGTAGACAAAAATGCTGGAGAAACTCAGCGGGTAAGGCAGCATCTATGGAGTGAAGGAATAGGTGACATTTCGGGTCGAGACCGTTCTTCAGACTGATGTGGGGGTGGGGGGGGGGGGGTGGGGGCAGGGAAGAAGAAAGGAAGAGGCAGAGACAGTGGGCTGTGGGAGAGCTGGGAAAGGGAGGGGAAGGAGGGAGAAAGCAAGGACTACCTGAAATTGGAGAAGTTAATGTTCATACAACTGGGATGTAACCTACCCAAGCGAAATATGAGGTGCTGCTCCTCCAATTTGCGGTGGGACTCACTCTGGCCATGGAGAAATATGAGGTGCTGCTCCTCCAATTTGTGGTGGGACTCACTCTGGCCTTTGATTTTTTGCCACTGATCCAATTTTTATTCCAACTTGCTATTTCCCCATGAATCTTGATGAACTTTTAACTTCTTAATCAATGTGTGATGTGGGCCTTTGTCACCCCATGCTAAAATCCATGTATCACATCATATGAACTCTGCTAATTTGCAGCAGAGTGATTTGCCATTGCAAGTATCAAACTAGCTAATGAGGAAACCATGATTATTGACCTACCATAATTTATATCAGCATTCTGCACAATATTGTGGATCTCAATCTGAACTCCCAGCTCTCCTGCCTGGTGGAAATAGAGTGTACGAGACCCAAGGATGATATGGTAGAACTCCCCCCCCCCCAGTCAGTGTCACGAATGCAGTCACTATTTTACACGTGCTCAAAGTAGAAGATCAAGGCAGTTGTGTTATGAGGATGAACAGCTTGTTTAAATATTTAAAATGGGCTGCTCTGAAATCAGTAGGATATTTGCGTTCTACAGAGTTTACTTGTTACAACAATGCCAATACTAAATGTGGATGAGAAAAGGTCAAATGTTTTATGACTCTAAAGCCGACTTGATTTGATCAAATTATCCCAATGTCAACATTTCAACCTGCATGAAAAATGTTGGACTACTCAAAAAATAACAGCAATTATGTACTCTGATGTTTCTGTGTAATGTTTTCTGGTGAAAATAATTAGAATTATTTTCGTATATTTACTTTGAGTACCAAATTCATTATTCAGATTCAACAGCATGATGTTGGCACCCACTAATTTGCTCTCTACTGGTAAAAACATAAAACATGGAATATGTATCAGAACAATTTAAAAAATGAGTCAGTAGCAGTCTGAATGAGAATCCGGCAATCATGCCATAAAGTGCTTTCCTTAATTTCATCGAGTCAATGTGAGCCAGTCAAAGGTGGATACAGAGTGCATGTGGTAACTATCCAGAATACAGTAAATATGGCTCTTGAGCCTCAAGACAAGTAGTCACTTGGGTTGATGATATACTGGCAACCTCACAACAAACATGGCTCAAACATAGGGAGGCATAAAGATTTAATAGACCTGGCTATACTTTGTGTTGGGGTTTGACTGACAGGATGGGGGGTACTGATCAACAGAACTGTTACAGCAATGGATGACACTTAAGTGCTCAAACACAGAGTCTATTTGATTAAAATTAAGGAAAATAGGTGGGTTATTATATTGACGAGTTTATCACACTGGCCACCAAATAGGGCAAATTCACAGGCAAATTGCAGGCAAAATTCACAGGCAAAATAATAGGCTGATCATTTATTCTAAGATTGAGTTAAAAACTAATAGTGCAAAGGATCGAGGGAGGGAGGAATTCCTGAAATATGAGTACATAAGTTTCCAAGGAAGTGGTTTGGTAAAATAAGACAGCATTATTTCCTGTGGTTGATGGGTCAGAGGGCACAGATTGAAGTAACTTTCAAAAATTAGCAAAAAGATACTGAACATATTGTTAAGATCTGGAAAGCACTTCCTGAAATGGTGATGGACGTAGACTCAATACAACCTATAAAAGAGTATTAGATTGTCCTTGCAAAAGAAACTGCGAGAAATGAAAAACAAAATAGGATGTTTCCTTGATGTGCACTTATCCTTCTATATTTTACACTTAACAGGTCAATGTATTTTGTTCTTCTTCAGATTATGCTTTCCTTGATTTAATCATAATCATAATCATAATCATAATCATACTTCATTAGCCAAGTAGGTTTTGCAACATACGAGGAATTTAATTTTAAAAATGCATTTTATTATACATAGAATCTTCTTTTTTTTAAAACATTTACCAGCTTCTTGCTTTTGGAGAAAGACATTTCAAAAATAGCCTTATGCAGTTCTGAAGCCTGTTCCCCCATTGAATATGATTATGGCTGATTAGTCCCCATCTCTACCAGTTCATCAAAGCCATCAATTCTCTGGCCTTTCAAAAAATTATCTATTTCTTCTTTAAATGCACTCAATGAACCAGTCTCTACAACCTTTGAGGGCATAGAATTCCAGAGATTCACCACCCCCTGTGAGAGCAAGCTCCTATGCATCTCTGTTTTAATTGATTGCTCTCTAATTTGTAACAATGTCTCCTCGTAGGAGATTCTCCCATTAATGGAAACATTTCAACACCAACCTGTCATGCCCCCACAAGATCTTATAAACTCCAAAAGAAAGATTTAATTTGTTTAGCTGCTCATGGTAGGACCACACAAGGTCCATAAATCAGTTGTTGATCCGCCAAGTTCATGCAGCCCTTGCTGGTGCCTCCACGTTCTAGGTTCATGGACTACATTTTTAACCATCTTGTTTAGTTTAATTTAGATTAGAGATACTGCGCAGAAACAGGCCCTTCTGCCCTTCGAGTTTGCACCGACCAGCGATCCCCACACATTAACACTACCCTAACCTGTACGTCTTTGGAGCATGGGAGGAAACCGAAGATCTCGGAGAAAACCCACGCAGGTCACGGGGAAAACATACAAACTCCGTACAGACAAGCCCCCATAGTCGGGATCAAATCTGGGTCTCTGGCACTGTATGGTAGTAGCTCTGTGCCACCGTGCCGCCCCTTTGCCTGCTCTACTTTGTCTTTTATCTGTGTATTGATAGAAAAAAAAATGGACTCTATTTAACATATTTCCATCCATGTGGAATTTACATTTCTAAGTTGAATCAAGTAGTGAATTGAAGCCAGATTAAAAGTTTATTGTTTAGTTCCTGTGTCTGCAATGTCCCCGAATGGAGGATGAAATTTGGAAGAGATCATTCAGGCTTAATGTGAGAGTGCTGTGTAATTCCTTACTTCGTCCCTTTTCCTTTCCTGTGGAGGGTCCATCAGTTTGGGATAGTGCTCGTCCTCTTTGAAGGGCTCTCCAGTTTCACTGAAATCAGATTCCTTATTCCCATGGTGCAGCTCTGCAATGCCAGCATAAACAACCATCAACAGCTGTACAGAACTTTAAAGAGTTTGGGAAAACAATGCAGAACTGTACGTTCAGGAATCCTCTTCTCCTTAAAGCAGTGTTTCAGCATCTTATTGCTAAATATGTCATTTAGATATTGTTTAGTAAATTAGGTCAGCCATGACACTCTCAAAGTCCAAAGACAGATGTCTGTGTTCTCTCAACACACAATCATCATGATAAATAACAGGTCTAATTGCCGACAACATAACCAAAGTAAATGAACAATAAATATCCACCGAATAACCAATCACTCTTGAAATATTCAGTTCTGTAATTTAAATGCGATGGAATCTTGGAACAAAATGTGAAAGTTCATTGAAGTTTTTGCGGCGCTATATTTTTAAGCTGTATTGTTTGAACAACATACACTGGAAACCACTATCTGCCTGTATTTCCAGTTATTCATGAGAATTTGTTTGTAAAATACCTTGTTTGAGATATCAACTCATTACACAGCCCACTGAAACTAATTTTTCTGAGAGTTACATAAGTCTCCCAAGGCAAATTGGCTTCATGTGATAGCATAGTTCAAAATCTAGTGGTGCCTGTACATTATACTTTGCTTCCAAAATTCTGTTGCATTGCAGTCAATGACATTTTGGAAGTCAGCGTAAAGCACTGTCATTCACATATTGTGGAATTAATGCAAACAAGGTAAGTGCTTCTAAGTAATCACTTTCCATGAAGGACTTTGAGCACGGTAACTCTCTCAGGCCAACATTATTTTGATGAAAGTGGCACGAAAGTGGCACTAAAAGCCATTTTGCCTTGCAATACAGTATGGCTGGGAACATGGGCAGGGGCCATGGATCACTGGGAGAGCTGCTAGAATAATGTAATCTTGGAAACAATGGCTTATTTTGGAACCAATGGTTGGATATTCATCACAAATTATATATTCATCACAAATTTACCTTAAAGAAAGAGCCAAAAATAGATACATTTTTGTAAAGATTTAAAAGTAAACAGATTTTGTTGAATTTTATTATCTTGTCAGATAGATGCCAAAACAATAACATCCTATTGTCAACTACAGATTGAAAATTATTCTCTTCACTGGTCAAACCTTGAAAAAAAAGTCTACCACACTGCGATATGTTACTGCAATACCTTGTGTATACATGGTTATTGCTTTTCTTCTGATGGTAGAGGTGCCATTAAAATTTCAAAATGGCTTCCATGATGTGTATGGTGAATTTGTGTGATGGATGACTTTTGACATGACATTAATAAGAGCAAAATGGATGTATGCATCCCCACAAGATCATCAATTCAATTAATTTGCCATACTGATTGGATGCTGGTGACGCCACTCTCTTAACCTTGTACAGGCTCAGAAGCTAAAAGTACCCCTACCCTACTGCCCGCATGATCGCATTACATAGGATTATCCACAGATTGCAGGTTAGTTGCCGGTTGCTTTTTTTGGCCACGTTTCCACAAGTGTTCTACAGATGCTTCCATTTGCAGCTGGCAGATCTTGAGGCCTTTTTCTTACAGACTTCAAGGCTTCTGCGTCAATTAGTTGCTGTCAGATGTGGATACATTTGCAGCCACTGGCGCTTTGAGCAAGATAGTATGGACTGTGGGAAGAGGGTGGATGGGGAAGGGTTGCCTTCATTGGAAGAACAAATCCACAGAGTCTGGTCATGTAGCATCTCTCTCTTCTGAATCACAATGAGGAGCAGTGGCATAGATGGCAGAGCTGATGCCTCACAGCGCCAGAGACACGGGCTTGGTCTGCGTGGAGTTTGCCCGTTCTCCCTGTGACCGTCTGGGTCTCTTCCAGGTCCTCCAGTTTCCTCCCACATCCCAAAGACATGCAGGTTTGTAGGTTAATGATCCTCTGTAAATTGCTCTGAGTGTGTAGGGAATGGATGAGAAAGTGGTATAACATAGTACTAGTGTGCATGGATAATTGATCGTCAGCGTGGATTCGGTGGGCCGACGGGCCTGTTTCCATGCTGTATCTCTAAACTAATCTGCACTAAACAAAACAGTGTTTTCTCACTGAACAGTATTCAGTCTTTGAATGTGAAGAGGATGTTTCCACTAGTGGAAGAGTCTAGGACCAGAGGCCATAGCCTCAGAATAAAAGTACATACCATTAGAAAGGAGATAAGGAGGAATGTCTTTAGTCAGGGTGGTGAATCTGTGCAATTCATTGCCACGGACAGCTGTGGAGGCCAAGTCAATAGATATTTTTAAGGCGGTGATTGACCGATACTTGATCAGTAAGGATGTTATGGGCTGTAGGGAGAAGGCAGGAGAATGGGGTTGAGAGGAAATGATAGATCAGCCATGATTGAATGGCAAAGTGGACCAGATGGCCCAGATGGACCAGATGGCCCAAATGGCCCAATTCTGCTCCTAGAATTTATTAACATATCTATAGATGCAAGTAACAGCGCCAGAGACGTGGGTTCGATCTTTGGTACGGGTGCTGTCTGTACGGAGTTTGTACCCCGTGACCTGCGTATGTTTTCTCCGAGAACTGTGGTTTCCTCCCACACTCCAAAGACGTACAGGTTTGTACGTTATTTGGCTTGGTGTAAATGTTAAAAACATTGTCCCTAGTGAAGGATCGTGTTAATGTGCAGGGATTGTGGATTGGTGTGGGCTCGGTAGGCTAAAGGGCCTGTTTCTGCACTGTATCTCTAAACTAAACTAAACTAAACTAAGTTCACATTTTGTCATCCACTTTTTAAAAAGTAGATTATTGAAGGACTTTGATCAAAGGTAGCTAACTCCGCTTCAGTTTACTTTGCAGGGAAAGCGTAAATGTATAGGGAGGATCTGTAGATGCTGCTTTCAATCGAAGACAGACACAAAAAGCTGGAGGAACTCAACAGGTCAGGCAGCATCGCTGGAGAAAAGGAATAGGTGATGTTTTGGGTCGAGACCCTTCTTCAGACTGAGAGTCAGGCACCAATTTAAATTAGCTGGCCTGATTTAACAGTATTTATTTCATTGTGGCTCGAGCCGTTAGTGGAAGTCACACCGAAGGTTATTGCAACTTGACAAGTGGTAGGTTACAAACAAGAGCATATTCCCAGATATTTTGGTGTAGCACTTTAGGCATTGATTCAATTAATTTAGAGAGAAGCAACTTTAGGAAGAAATAGGTTTGAACTGCAGAGATTTTCTCCAGAGATACTGCCTGACCCGTTGAGTTACTCCAGTTTTTTGGGTCTGGAAGGGAAGGTTTTGGATTTATAGGATTGCACATTTCCCCATGGTCCTGGGTGTCGCTCTGCTGGCCAGTCCTGTTTTATTTTACCAAATTTTCCACCTGCTTATGGCCCAGTTTGTGTGTGTGACAATTGGCAGCCAATCATGCATGTCAACGCCTGGTATCCTGGCAACAGTCACGATGCCTGCATTCTGCAGATGTCTGCTGCCAGTTGCACTCCAGTAATCATGTCAAATCAAAGGATGATCATTAGGTGTGAAGTATTATGCTCTGCTGACATGGCTGATGAGTTATGGTGCAACCCATTCTTGCATGGGCGACAGGCATAACATGAAAGCCATTCTGCCATAAAAAATCTGATAGATTAGACCACTGACGTGATGAAATAACGGTTCAAGGTTAGTATGTTTCTTTATGGGCTCTAAAGCACTGATCAGTGCTGCCATTAAGATTCCTATAAACTGCTGCATGTTGAGCAACCTCACCATCTTGGCTGGCCATTCTATTGAAGTGTAGGAAGGAACTGCAGATTCTGGTTCAAACCGAAGATGAACACAAAAAGCACGAGTAACCTGGAGAAAGGTCTCGACCCATAAAGACACCGATTCCTTTTCTCCAAAGATGCGGTCTGACCCGCTGATTTACTCCAGCTTTTTGTGCCTATCTTCATTTTAATTAAGTATTCCACACCTGCATAAGCAATAGGAAGGATAGATATAAACTGATCAAACTATTGACATCCCGAGCTTATACCTTATATTGTATGGAACAGGAACAAGAGGGCCGAGGAGCTGAATGAGGATCAGAAAGAGGAACAAGAGGAATCGAGGAGGCAACATAAACACGTCATGTTTGCCTGGGGTGTCTGTAAAGAATGCATTGATTGTGACACCAGCAACCACAAGGTTATTTTTTCATGCACCAACAGTCTCACGCATTGCTTCCCTCTGTAATGCACTTTTACAGGATTGGTTCAGATGCAATAAAAGATACAAGCTTCTGCAAAACTGTTTTTGGAATAACACAGACCTACATTGAGGGAGACTACATGTGGCTTTAGAGGAGATCGGCATGGGTTGTATTGGAAGCTGTGACATCAGCCATCTGACAAGGGCTCATGGTTTGGTTCAAAAATTTGGCAATGTAGTTGATCACTGCTTTCCTGCTGGCAATGATCACCTCCATAGATAAGATGTGCCTAATCGGTGCTGGATTTTTATATATATGTTGACAATGAATGCAGCCTTTCTGATAGGCCTAACACAACAAGCATTACATTTTATATAGCCATCGGTGTTTATGTATTCCGGTTCACTGAATTCTCATCTGTGTCATCAACATTAGAGCACATCTGACATTGTCTTCCAGTTTCCTTGATCCCTTCCAAATTAGTTTAGTTTAATTTTTGAGTGTGTGAGTGGGAATTGAGTATGAATACATCTCTGATATTTAGGTTTAGGTTTATTATTGTCATATGTACCGAGGTACAGTGAAAAGCTTTGTTTTGCATGCTATCAAAACAGATCTGATATACCATTTGTATCTATATAAATGATGAAGATACACAATGTTCCATGTGCTCCACAGAGTCCTCCAGCACTTTGTGTTGTGTTCAAGAATCCAGCATCTGCAGTTTCTTGTGTCTCAAGTAAACAGTTAAGTTTATTTAACTGGGTTAGCTAGGAACAGGCTATTTTTAGATATGGTCATATCTTATGAGGTAGGAATAATAAAAAATCTTACAGTTAAGAATCACTCAGAGAGTAATGGTTACAACATCCAAAACTACTGGCTTCAACTTAATTAAGGGGCAATTACTTGGGAATGAATGAAGATCTGTTTAGGGTGGACCGAGAAACTAGGCTAAAGGAAAAGTAAATAGATGAGCAGTGGCATTAGTATTAAGCAGCTATTTCTTAATTTTCAGCAGAAACGTATTCTAATCAAAAAGTAGGACAATGAGAAATGTAAACCATCTGTGGTTAACAAAGGAGGTCAGGGAAAACAATAAATCAAGAACTGAAGCATGCAAAAATGCCAAAACCCAGTGGTAGACCACAGGTCAAGGATATGTTCTGAAACTAGCAACAGAGAACTACAAAGTCAATAAGGAGGGAAAAACTGAGTGTGAGAGTAAACTGGTGAGTGATAACAAAATAAAGAATAAGAGCTTCTAATGATAAAAGACAAAATAAAGTGTGGAACTGGAAAATGAGCCAGGAGAATTAATGACGTGAAACAAAGAAATAGGGCAGCACAGTGGCACAGTTGATTGAGCTGCTGCCTCACAGTGCTAGAGTCTTGAGTTCGATCCTGACCTCAGGTGCCGTCGGATATGTAGTTTTCACTTTCTCTCTGTGTCCGTATGGATTTCCTCACACATCCCCGAGGTTTGAGGGTTAATTGGCTAATGTAAAATTGCCCCTTGTGTTAAGGGAGTGAATGAGAAAGTGGATAACATAATAATAATAATAATAATAATACATTTTATTTGTATAGCACTTTTCAAGGATTCAACGTCGCTTTACATGGAGCAACATAGAAACATAGAAAAATAGGTGCAGGAGTAGGCCATTTGGGCTGATCATCTAAAATCAGTACCCCATTCCTGATTTCCCCCCATATCCCTTGATTCCTTTAGCCCTAAGAGTTAAATCTAACTCTCTCTTGAAAACATCCAGTGAATTGAACTCCACTGCCTTCTGTGGCAGAGAATTCTAGTGTTGTTGTGGGCTCAGTCGGCCGAAGGGCCTGTTTCCATGCTGTGTCTCAAATCTAAATAGCAGATGAGTTAAACCATTACAACCATCATTCTTCCTGGTGAAAGACACTGCAAACATCTGAAAGATAACAAATGGCAGGGTGGTGAATCTGTGGAATTCATTGCCACAAAAGGCAATGGAGGCCAAGTCAATGGATATTTTTAAGGCAGAGAAAGATAGATTCTTGATTAGTACGGGTGTGAGGGCTTATGGGGAGAAGACAGGAGAATAGGGTTAAGAGGGGACGATAGATCAGCCATGATGAATGGGGGAGTAGACTTGATCTCCAGAATGGCCTAATTCTGCTCCTATCAATTATGAACTTGTAACAATTCTTATCACAAAGGACAAAGTATTAGTAGAAAACAATGGAGCTAAAGACAGACTACCATCAGGACCCAACAAACTGCATCCAACAATTTAAAAATAATTGGCTGCATTCGTAGTGGAGCCACTGGTTGAAGCTTTCCAAAACTCCAAGATTTTTCACTCGTGGGAATCTTACCAAGCGGACATATTTGCATGTTAAGGATGCAGTGATTTGAAACTGAAGTGTGTAAAAAAAAATTCTCACAAAGGGTGGTGAATCACTCTCTATATCAGACATAGTGGCTACTAGAGGTTTTTAAAGAGGAGAGAGATGTTTTAAAAAAGATTTTGAAAGATTTTCAATTTTATCATAGCTGACCTGACCAAAGCCTCAACTCCTCTTGTGTGCCAGTTCCATAAGACCCTCCATTTGGAGTTAATGCCTGTAAGACCTCCCTGGTGCAATAAAACTGGGTGAAAAAAAGGTCTTACCTTCCACTACCTGCAACCTCCGGCAACCACCTTCAACTAGCTTCGCAACCGGCTTCGACTAAAAAATTACCGATTTTTAAAACGGCAACCTATTTTTAGTCGCGGCCGGTTTTGAATTTTTTGAAATAATCGCCATAACATAGAAGAAGCGGAAACCACTTTCGACCATTAGGGAGACTGACAAAAACCTCCGGGAACCTCCGGGAACCGCACGGAAACCTTGGGTGGGGCGCAAAGTCTCCAGAGGTTTCCATTCAGGTTTCCTAAGTGGGACAGGGGCATTAGGGTAACCGAGGAGAAATAAAAATCAAAAGGACACAAAATGTTATGCAGAATCCCAAGATAATCACAGGCCAATACAGAATGCTGATTTTTGGGAAGCTGTGATCAGTGTTGATCCCTCTCCTCTGATCCCCTTCGGGGTGATCGTTGGTCAGTGTGGACTCGGTGGGCTGAAAGGTCTGTTTCAACACTGTGGCTCTGAACTAAACATTGGAGTATGAAACACTCTTTCAGTGGGACTAAATCAGGAAGTGGTGAAAATTAAACAAACTCAAAAGCAGAGAATATGTTAAATGTTCTGAGTCTGAAAAGGGGTCTCGACCCGAAACGTCACCTATTCCTTCGCTCCATATGCTGCCTCCCGCTGAGTTTCTCCAGCATTTTTGTCCACCTTCGATTTTTCCAGCATCTGCAGTTCTTTCTTAAACAATGTTAAGTGTTCTTGTAGCTTTTGATTTCTAGGACCAAAAATGCAAAATAACAGTAATACAAACTGCCACAGGAGTGCAGAGGTAGTTGTTAATTATAGCCTGACTGTTTAGACTATCTCAATAGTTTAGAAAGAGATTGTGAAGTGCTTTTGAAGGCTCCATTTAGGACTGTGTTGAAACTGATATTCCCAGGGGAGCTGAGTGAAGAGATATCTCTGCACTCCAAGAGCTTATTTACCAAACAACCTAAACAATATACCAGTTCTCAAGATCTATAACTATCAGTGGATTCCCACAACCCACATTCAATCAATAGCCATTACTGTGTGAAATGTCCTGTTTGGGGAGTTTGGATTTGATGCCAGAGCTTTCATATCAAAGTACCATAAAACCAAATAACTATATCTGGCAATGTGCTGCTGAATAGTTCCACAAGCCTAATTTGCAATATTTGCAATGTGCAATGTTGAATCACTGACCTCTTCTATCTGAAGTAGAGAGGCTGGGTTATATTTTCCATTACATTTTATTTACTGAAGCGTGTTGCTTCAGCAGTGTCCGCCTTATCAGGGGGTGAACTGAATGGTTCACGTTTCCTCTCCAATCCTTGAAACGCTCGTGGGCTGAGAGATTGACAGATAAGTGAAGTGTGTACATCTCACACACAGGGACTGCAAGTACTGAGCCTGCAAAGTTTTAATCACTAAAGTGGTGATGATAGGCCTGGGAAGGCTCACCTTTCACATACTAATTCAAACAAACAGAAAATAATGCCTCCAGTACTATCCAAGACATTTCCTGCTATATTTCCCTGTTGCTGCAGGCATTTGTTATATAATAGGGTTTCTCTATGTACGAAAAGCCAAGATGGACAATTAAATGTAACCAAAAATAGCAGGCAACAGGGAATAAAACATGCCCAATGTGTATTATGGAAACGGAAAATGATCAGTCGCTGATAATTCTGAGAATTTGCTGATTCAACTTCTTATTGAACTTCATTTTCAAGTCATAATCTGTAAAAGATTTTGTATCAGAGCCAAATAAATGAAGATAAACTCTGACTGTCAATCATCAGGCACTATCACTCAATCCCTTGGAATTTGCTTAGCAACATTACTGTATGCACTGATGATACATTACAGCTGTCAAATTTCTACTCTTCCCTGCTGTTTTAAGATTGTTCAATTTCTTTTCAGACCTGTAAATATTTAGTTGAGAATATATTGCTGAAGAAACATCTGGAACATCTTGGAACATTTGTTTTTTTTATTACTGAGACTAGAGATTCCTGTGAAATGCAATTGGTATAGTTTTAATATTTTTCATATTTCAACGCAGATGTTGTAATGCACATTGACCCGTTTGTATTATGGTCACCACATTTTAAGCAGGGCAAATGTTTTTAGTTGCTTTGTGTTGGTTTAAAGATTGAAACAATGACCACACATTGTGAAATTACTTCGTTAAATTATTTCGTGGTCTGGAGAAGTGATATGAGTTATGGATAGAATTCTAGAATAATCCTAAATAAAATAAGCATAAATGGCCACAATGTACTTGAATATGTTAAATCTTGGACAAAAAACAAATACACAGCCTTTGATGGTGCAGGGTTAACCTATGACTCTTTTACACTATTGTTGAGTTTATTACATGTCGTAGAACTATCTTCGCCTAAAACAAACTTTCCGTTTTCCAGGATGAAATTTGCTGGGTGCTTGTCTTGCAAACAACCTGAGATGATCATTGATGGTAAGAGCGAAATCACTGAATAACAAAACATCTTAGATATTGCAGGTGGCTATTTGGCCCATGATGCCCATGCCAATAGAAAAATAATACTCCTGCCAAATCCCACATTTTTGTACCAGGTCTGTGGCTCTGCAGCCAACAGCTGTTGAAGTAGACCTAAAATCGTCTTTAAATGTGATGAAGGTTTTGTCTTATCCTCTTAGGATGTGAATCCTGGACCTGCAACTTCCTCATCTCCCCTCTAATCCCTCCAGCCATCTTGTTTTTGACCACTCTCTTCAGGGAAATGGGTTGCTTATAATTTTAAACACCTTAACTGTGTATGAGGCAGATATTGATAATTCATGCCTAACAATAAGAACAACTCACTCACAGAAATGTTAAAGGCACAAGATAACAGACTGGATATTCAATATTTAGAGTTGCATGATGATAAAATCTAATTTGCTAATGGAAAAAATAAAGATTAAAAAAATGATATCTCCTCTCATTCTCCTATTATTCAAAGAAAATAATCCTTATTTATCCAAACTTTCTTCTAACTACAATTTCCCAGGCCTAGCAACATACTTGTGAATCCCCTCTGGGCTCTGTTTAGTGCAATTTCACCCTTCTTGTAATACTACTGCTAAATATTCAGTTTGCTTTATGGCAATGAAATGTATTCACACAAATAAACTCCTTGCAAACCTCTGCTAGTATTTAGGTCATTTTGATTTGGAGAAAAGTGAACCTCGGGGATAGATTTTCAAACCTTTTTGTTTTTACTTATACTGCAGTTGAATTGCTATCCAAATTCAGGGCAGATCAATGTGATAGTCCAGAGAATATCCATTTTTCCCTACCACTGTCAATGTGTTCAGGCTCGTCGCTGATCAATTGCACTTTGTTTTTAGTTTTAGTCCGTGACTGCTGAGTATTTTCATGTTTTTAATGCAGCCTGAAAATAAACCCACGTAAAATGACCAATGATTAACTCTGTTCGTCCAATTGTGTGGACACACTCCAGTTGTTCCATTCATAGCACAATTACTATTGCTTTCAGGCAGTTACCAGATTCTGTGGAAGACGTCTGTAAAAAAGTTTAGGAGCGAAAGAACTCCTATGTTATAATGCAAAGTAGAACCAGTGCAAGCTATTATGTTTCCCTGAAGCTAGTCTCTGGGATCATGCAGCTATTACCTATTACTAATTAGTTATTTTGACAAAAACTGTAAAAGCCAATTATGCAACTACAGATATCAGTAAGTATTAGTTAAATATCTTTACAAATGAACACTGTGTGAAACTGCAGAACTGGTAAGTGCTGTTTATTTGAACATTTGCTTAACAGCAGAGTAAAGTATAATAAATACATACAGATTTCGAAATTATACAAGCAAAACATATCATGTGCTTCGGTGACAGAGCTCATAGGTCTGGAAGTAAAGGAAATTAAATAACCCTTTACTCATTCAGTCCTGCTGTGCAAAGGAATTTTTTAGCCTTAAAACCATTGACCTGCATTCCTAAAGGTACACTGCCATGATTGCATCTGATCAGGTTGGAACTTCAATAAACTGTTACCAGAATTAGTATTTACTAATAGCAACTGCAAAATATAACGTGCTTACTGAATGTCCAACACAATGTGCCATGGAAGGACATGGCATTACATATGTAATAGTGGAAAGAGTGTGCAGAATGATTCTGTTGAGTAAAAGCTTGGCACTGTTTTTATGTCCATCTTACTACCTGTTCTTTGGAATGGGATCTGAAAATCCTGGGAGAATCCTGGGAGAATGAATTACAGTACTTCCCAATTCCCTTGGCTAAATTATAAAGCTTTGTGGGGAAAAGGAAGCAGAAGCAGATGTTTACAAACAAATCAGTTCAGGAAGGAAAATTGCTAATTATGTTATTGAAGATTGTAATGTCTGTTTTCAACCACCTAATTTACTTTCCTGATCTGATATATTAATGGTTCACTCACTTTTGCTACTATCTCTCAGTCTTTTTCAAATTTGCTGCCACCAACACATACCTCATAAAACCAATTCCTAGCATGTTCAAACTATTGGCCCATTTCCAATCCTCCTAGCCTCTCCAAACACATGTAGTTTTCCTCATGTATGCCCATTGTTTTAATTTAAATAGTTCCAATTAACTTTCCATCTCTGCCACAACATCCAAATGCCTATAAAAATTACTGACATCCTCTGCGATTGTGAAATGGGAAATCAGTCCTTCTACTTGATCTTGTTTGTTAATGATAAGCCGCTTGACTATATTGTCATCCAAAACCTGCTCTCTACCTTTGAATTGGTGGACTATACTCAGCTGGTCCCTTTACTTATTAAATAATCATTTGCAATGCTAGATTGTTCCCTTTGGATATTTTCTTGAGAGCTATATTTACATTCCTTCTTTTTCCCCCATCTCCAGACAGTTCTTTGTAACATTATCTGAAATAATATGGTGAGCTTTCAGTGACAAAACCCAGATTTACTCAACATCGATATTTTATTATCACTCCATCATTTCTAAACTGTCAAATTACTTGTCCAATATCTAGTACTGGATGAGGACAACAAAGTTTTCAGAAGAACATTGGAAAGCAATATATTTTTCCCTCGCCACAGCCTCTAACCCTCTCCTTAGCAACTATCTAAAATTGAACTAGTCATAACCCTAGTTTCATATTTGAACCTGAAATAAACTTGGACTAGATGTCTATCTAACAGTTTTGGAAGGGAAAATATTGGAATATATAGTAAAGGGAGTAATAACAGAAGTAGGGTACATCAGGGATTATTGTTTGTGTCCCAGCTATTCATGATTTATATCAATAATTTGGCTGAGGGAGAAAATGCTGTACTTCTAAGTTTGCTGATGATACAAATCCAGGTGGGATTGTGAGGAGGGATGAAGACATGGAGAGGCTGTAAGGAGACGTGAGCAAACCGAGTGAGCGTACAACAAAAAGACAGACATAATGTAAGAAAACCAAAAATATCTGAAGGTGCTGGAAACTTGAACTAAAAACAGAAAATGTAGGAATGACTCAGAGGCAGGTCTTATCTATGGAAAGAGAAACAGAGTTAATGTTTCAGATTGAAGACACTTTGTCAGAATTGGGACGGAAAAATAATTAGTATCAAATTGCAAGGAGAGTGGAAGGGTATGGGGGAGGAGTTGCTAGATAGGACAAGGAGAAAATTTCTGATAGGGGAAGCCAGGGATGTGGGGTGAGAAGTGATGGAGTTCATCTGGTCAATGGGTTAGTGGGGAGAGAGGTGATCTTTGGGTGCAATTGCACCTGGGAGGTCATGTTCAATTTTAGTCTCCTTACTTTAAAAAAAAGCCCTTTTTTCTTACCTTGCCTAAATCAAGGTCCTGATGTGGTGTCTCTGCAGATAATTCTTGGCCGACTGAGTTCTTCCAGCCATGTGATTTTTGATTCCAGAATCAACCATATCTTCTGTCTTTAAAAAAGGTTGTACTCTCATGAAAAAAAAAATCACTAAACTAATCCAGGGATGGTGGGCTTAACATATGAGGAAAAACTGAGGGGACTAAGCCTGTGTACTTTGGAACTTAGAAGAATGTGAGGAGAACACATTGCAAATTATAGTTTTCTTACAGGGCTCAACATGGCAGATGCTGGGAGGATGAGTCCTGAGCTGAAGAGTCTCAGAATAAAGGATAAGGTATTTAGAACTAAAATGAGGAAAATTTTCTTCATGTAGACAGCAGTGAATTTTTGGAATTCCACCCTCAACATGGCTGTGGAGGCTGAATCACTGAGTTCATTCAAAATAGAGATGAATAGATTTCTGGGCATTAAGAAAATCAATGAATATGAGGAAGGAAAATGATCAAGATTCGCCATGATCTGGATCAATATCAAAGCACACTCAAATGGCAAAATAGCCTCTTGCAGCTCCTATTTCTTACGAACATGTCCTTTTATCATTGCCATTATTAATGCCACACATTTCCAATTTAGCATGGGATAGTTTTGCTCCCTGCACCATTCATTGGCTGTTAAAGCTCTCACGCCTTACGTGGCTACCATGGACGTCTATTCCTGGCTTCAATCCCTTATTCCTTTCTTCACAAATTAGTTTTCCTAAATATTCCTGAGCTTGCATTGCAGCATTCACTCATGGCCAAAGTTCTCAATGACCAACTGCCCCACTGCAATTTGCAATTTGTTTGACACGAGTTAACTTATTATAGCAGGATTGCCCTGCCTGGCTAGAGTCCAACTGGCACCACAAAACCCACCCAGATCTAAGTGGAAACGAACATACCTATTTAAGTACAAATAAAGAGCAGGATAGATTGATCTGATAGTCATCTCAACTTTGCAATCCCACCTCAATAGCCTTTAGTGCACTTTATTAGCAATAATCTATCTCCCTATTATAAATTATCTTAAAAATATTCAAAGACTGCTTCCATCACTCTTTAGGGAAGACAGTTCCAAAGACTCATGATAATTTAAGAAAAAAAATAATCTTATATCGGTCTAAGTGTGCAATCCACTATTTTTTAAACTATGATCCCTGGTTCAAGAATCTCCCACAAGAGGAAACATACTCTCTACATCCAGCCTGTCAATACCCGATGGGTTCTTTCTCAACTCAAAGACACAAGCCTTGCATGACAAACCTTTCTTCATTGGACAACATACCTATCTTTCCGGGTACTTTTCTGGTAAACCCTTCCTCAACTATTTCCTATGCATTTATATCCTTTCGTATGTAAGAGTAATACTTTTCACAGTACTTGAGATGATGTTGTATGTTAACACTCACAATGTTTTATTTTTTAGCTTTCTTATCAGTATTTATAAAGCACAAAGGAAATAAATTAAGAAGTTATAAAATATGGGAATGACAGATACCACATATATACTTGTTATTCCGAGAATTGCATCAGAACTGGAAAGCAACCTTTCCAAATGGTTTATTGGATCATTTCATGTGAACTTTGTAATCTTCACAGATGGTTAAGCACTGTATTTGCTACTTAGGTCTGACATATTCAAAGTCAACACCAAAAGAAGTGCAACATTACCATTATTGGAAATATGCCATAATTATCAATGTTGCACAAAAGTGGCCAGATTATAACTGTGAGCATTTGGTATTTTGACTGATAACTGAACAAGAAATGATTAATTAAGCGAATAGCTTACATGGACTAATTACATGAATTCAGTAAAAAAAATATTGAATGGTACAATGCAGATTAATAAAGTTACAAATAGAGTAAACATATTTGCCTCAAGGTTTATTTCTAGATGAATACGACTCAATTTTTTATAATAGGTTATCATAAAACACATAATAGATTTTGGAGGAATATTCTTGAAACTACATATACTGTTCTGATCAGGATGATACACACGGCATGGTGCTGCTGTTCAAAGTTCATCGAGGCACTGCAGGGATAGCAAACAATTTCCCAGGAATAATATCAGAACCATGAGGTTAGACCAATCAGAAAATAACAAACTCTAAAGTATTAAGAGGAAATGCTGGAAACATAAAGCAGATCAGGCCACATCTGTGGGGAGGCAAACAAAGTTAATGCTTGAGGTCGAAGACTTATCCTCAGAACTGCAAAGAAGACAAAATAAGTTTGTTAATCTACAAGGAGTTGAGTGGGGTGGTGGGGAGCGGAGATTATGTGGGGGAGAATGTTTCTGGTAGGGTAAAATCGAGCTGGGATCAGCATAAACTATAAACAAGATTTTAAGCGGAGTTAAAGGATATGGAGAGAAGGCAGGAACGGGGTACTGATTGTGGATGATCAGCCATGATCACATTGAATGGCGGTGCTGGCTCGAAGGGCCGAATGGGCTACTCCTGCACCTATTAACTATTGTCTATTGTCTATTATTTGGTCTATGAATTAATGGGACTAATTAGAGAGTGATGGCATGAAAAAATGTAGGAGATGTGAAATGCAGAGCAGGAAGACAAGCCATGCTGGTACGGTTGGGCATGTCCACCATATACAGAAACAATAAAACGAAGCAAAATGAAAAAAACCCCAATAAGATGAGCCAATATCACAACTGAGTAGTCATAGTATAGTCAGCAAAATGAATTAACCTGAAGTTGTAGAAATCAATATTAGTAGTTTAATCTGATAGGTATCCTTAAAATTACAGATTATGATAAATTATAGGCATTTTGCCTCTTGTGTAAAGAGCAAAACTGCAAGTTACTAATATGACATAATTGCTAAATAATTAAACTTGCAGTTTGGAAGAAACTTCACCAAAGGCATTGTTGCTAAAATTACAGATACCTCAAAGATTGACAGAAAAATAAATTGTAAAGAGAAGGAAGATACAAAGGGATATATTGAGTTCAGTGAGCAAAGATCTGGCAAATGGAGTATAATGTTGGGAAATATGAATTTGTTCATTTTGGCAAGAGCAATAAAGAAACATTTATTCTAAACTAGACCAAGTGGGACCCGTCGGGTCCCTGTCACACGGGAGGCCTGGTCCCCCAACGCAACCCGTTCCCCCAACGAAATATTTGACCACTCACCCATAGCCCCCACTGGAGGCCTGGTCCCCCAACACAACCCATTCCCCAACGTAAGATTCCACCACTCACCCAATCCCCCAACACAACCCATTCCCCCAACGCAATATTCTACCACTCACCCATAGCCCCCAATTGTGCAGGTCTGCTCTCCTTCATTTTAAACTTTAAGGAAAATGTAATTGCACTAACATTTTTTTATTCTTTAATGTGATGTAGGTGCCACCGACAAGGCCATCTTTTGTTATCCAAATCTAATCATTAAATTTTCAATTTAGAGAGCAATTATAAGGCTTTGCAATCACATATGTGCTGGGTTAGGCTGGAAGATTCTACTCCTGGAGGACATTTGCTGCCAAGGACTGGGATAGCAACATTGTAGCCAGTAGGGCTACAATCCCATTGTGACGTCATAGCTGTTAGCTGCCAGCGCAGATTTGAAGAAATCCTTCTCAAAGTGGGATTTTGTAAAGCTAAAAATGTTAATCACTTGTAAAATATAACAACAATCTGAACGAAACTTGACACAAACCACCGCAGGTTAATTGTGAGTAAGGTGGTGCAAAACGTTTAGCGCTTTCATGTACCGTTTTGGCGTAGTTCTGGGATCACATTGTTATGTGAGGGTATGTGTGATTAATGCAACCTGCTTGATAGGCAGTCCATCCACAACCATTCAGCCACCCCACCACCAATGTTCAATAGCAGCAGTTTGTACCATCTACAGGATACATTGCAGCAACTCATCAAGGCTCCTTTGACATCATCTTCCAAATTCATGACCTCCACAAACTAGGCGTACAAAAGCAGCATTTGCATGGGAACACCATCACCTGGAAGTTGCTTTTCACAGTGGTAGAGTTGCTACTTTCCAGCACCAGAGATACAGCTGTCTGTATGGAGTTTGTGCATTCCCCCTATGTCCATGTGGGGTTTCCCTGGGTGCTCTGGTTTCCTCCCACATTCCAGGCTTCTGTAAATTGCCCCTAGTGTGCAGGATGCAAAGCTGGGATAACATGGAACTAGTGTACGGGTGATCCTTGCTCGGTGTGGACTCGGTGGGTTGAAGGACCTGTTTCCATGCTGTATCACTAAACTAAATATATCACTATTCCTTCACTGTCACTGGGTCAAAATCCTTGAATTCTTGCTTAGCCTGGGAAGTCCCTTTCCCTTGAACGAATAACAAAAAATAACTGCCTGACTGGCCTTCACTTGCTCCTAATTTGTATGATGATTTTCTCAGTTTAGTTTTAGTTTAGTTTAGAGATACAGTACAGTGTGGAAACAGGCCCTTTGGCCTGTTGGAAGCTTGAAAGTTGCGTAAAAGTCTTAATGGGTTGATAGTTGTTAGTGGTCTTGCTATGTAATATTCCAAGTAAACAATTTTCTACAGAATGCTAAATAATTAACTCTGATCAGTTGCCTTACTTATTTTTAGTATATTTTTGGTCAGTGAAATAACTTAGTTGGCGTTGCTGTGGCTACATGCATATATTCCAACAAGAGGATAATTTTTATGTATTTTTGATTTTGCTAGGGAGTTTCATTTAGCTGAAGCACACATCTGGGATTTGGGCATGAGAAAACATTAATGATTGAAAATTCCTTGTGGATCATAAGCTATTTTGATAGAATTTTCATCATGCATTCCAGGAAGCAAAAGTCCTTGCTGGGAGTGCAGATTCAATGTCGTGCCCAAGTGGGTACATTGCATTAATTATCTTCTAAAGTACACATTCCAAAGCCCAGATAGAGCACGATATTTAATCTGGCTATTTATTACCAGTCAGAATGCTCTCAATAATTAGCAAAGTGAAGGAAGGTATTGTTAGCAGCACGGTACTATCAGGTGGCACTTGACAATAATATGTTCACTTTTGGTTAGTTGGGTTTTGCCAACTACTTGGTCCGAATATGAACCAAAGAGCTGAAGTCCAGAGGTGAAGTAAAATTGCTGGTGATTGTACAACTTTCAATTCCTCAATAAATGAAGCAGTCTATGTATGTAGTAAGACCTAAACAACAGGCTTAAGCTAATAGGTTGCAAGTACATTCGCATCACTCCAATGCCAGACAATAATTATATCCAACAAGACAAAATCCAACTGCCTACCCATGCATTCAATTGCATTACATACCATGTCAAAACCATTATGAAAGATCATTGGGAAAAGGGGAAAATGCAAAGATAGAATCATCATTGACTAGAAACTCAATGCATTGAAGTCTGCAAAGGTTTGATTGAAGATAGTTCAAAGGTCTCCAATGAGGTAGATAGGCCGTCAGGACTGCACTCTAGCTGGGTGTTAGGGGGGGAGGAAGGGGGGTTGGTGGGGTGGAAAGAAATGTGTGTGGGGGGTGGGGTTGGAGGGGAAGTTTACCTGAAAGTGGCAATCCAAAGAGAATATAAAGTTGTGCTCCTTGAGTTTGCATGTGTCCTCACTGGCAGTGAGGAAGGCCAAGGGCAGACAGACAATTCAGTAGAGGACTAGGAGGGAAATTCAAGTATCTAGAAATTGGTAGCTCCAGCTGGCCCTGACGGGTACAGTGCAAATGTTCATCGAAGCAGCTGTCTAGGGAACGCTTGGTCTCATTGATGTAGAAGAGCACCAAATGCAATAGATAAGGTTGGATGAGGTGCATTAAAATCTCTATCTCACTTGGAAGGGCTGTTTGGATCCCTGAATGCAAGTAAGGGAGGAGGTGCAGAGGCAGGCAATACACTTCCTGCAGAAGGCAGAGGTGTGGGTGGGGAGAGTTAAACGAAACACAGAGTCATCGAGAGAACGACCTCTGTGGAAATGGAAAGGGGCAGGGATGGGATGGCGGTTATGTTGAAGCTGAAGGAAGCTGTCAGAGAGTGATATGCTCAATGTGGAAGTTACTGGGCTGATAAGTAAGGACCAGAAGAACTGTATCCATGTTCTCTCTGGAAGGGCATTGGGGGGGGGGGGGAGGGGGGGGGGATGAGGGATGGAGAGTGAGTGAAGAATCACTTTATATGCTGGTTACTATTCCGTCCCTCCTAAATCTTTATCATCCAAGCTCCCTTGATGTCTCACTATGAAAGTTCCATCTGCAATCATTGTGCTGGTGAGGAAGTTGATCTCAGTAGCGCAGACAGCATAATTGTTTCAATTGGCTTTATTGTTCCCAGATTAGGGAAAGCGAAACTGGACAATCTTGTGCTCTTGTCCCTCACAGCAAACTCTGCTGGAAGTTTATATGAATGAACGTGGGAGAACGATTAGGTTCTTTATGCAGCCATTTAACCTGCCATCAGGCCCAATGCATGAAAATAAATGATGAGGTAATTTGCATCAGTGAAATAGTGTTTCAGTTAACTTCTTCTGGAAAAAGGAAAGGAGAAAATGATTGAGCAAATCAATCTTATAAACACATAATTATGATGAAACTAACGATTTTTACAGTAAGAAACAGCAAAAAGGCCGCAATGGGGTTCTCTTTAATGCTGGATGAGGAATGATATGTGGCCTGAGATAAGTGAAATAAAATTAAAAATTAACTAATAAATGGAGAAGAAATAAAATTAATAAAAAGCGAGGCATTATTTACCTTCGTAAATCATTCAACAGGTCCTTCATGTTTGGTTAATCCTCACGATTAAGGCACATGGGATCCATGGTGAGTTGATAGCTTGGATTCAAAATTGGCTTGATCGTAGAAGGCAGGAGGTAGCGTTTGAGTGGTATTGTTCTTACTGGGGGTCTATGGCCAGTGGTGTTCTGCAGGGGTCAGTGCTGGGACCTCTGTT
This sequence comes from Malacoraja senta, assembly GCA_038087875.1. NCBI lineage: Eukaryota > Metazoa > Chordata > Chondrichthyes > Rajiformes > Rajidae > Malacoraja > Malacoraja senta. The sequence goes on along the minus strand of CM075977.1, from coordinate 115,482,920 downwards.
GTTTATGATTTTGACAAAAATGTAGGTGGGCTGATTTTTTAAATTTGGAGATGAAAGAAAAGTTGAAGGAGCTTTGGATAATGAGGAAGGTTGTCAAGTGATATAGCAGAATATAAATCAATTTGAAATATGGGTGCTGAAATTGGAGATGGAATTTAAGCCAGAAAAGTATAAGGTTTTGCACTTTTGGAGGTCAAATATAAGATAGAAGTAAACGGTAAAAGGCAGGGACCATAGAAGGGATCTTGGGGGCGCAAGTCCACAGCTCCCTGAATATGATAAAGAAGTCGTACGACATGCTTGCCTTCATTTTCGGCTGTTGCGAATAAAAGCCAGAAGCCATGTTACAGGTTGGACAAATTTAGATTATTTTCTACGGATCGTCGGAGACTGAGGGGAGACATAATAAACTGGTATAAAATAATAAGAGGCTAAGACAGCATGGTTAGTCAGAGTCTTTTCCCAATAACAAGAAGGCATAGTTTCAAGGTGAAAGGATAAAAGAGAGTTAAGAGACATGTTTTTTACTCAGAGGATGGCAGGTCCCTGCAATGCTAGACAGAGCGGACGTGGAAAGGATGTTTCCAGTAATGGGTGACTACAGAACCAAAGGGCACAGCCTCAGAATAAAAGGATGTACCTTCAAACTGGAGATGAGGAGGAATTTCTTTAGCCAAATGAAACATAGAAACATAGAAAATAGGTGCAGGAGGTGGCCATTCGGCCCTTCGAGCCAACACCTCCATTCATTGTGATCATGGCTGATCATCCCCAAGCAATAACCCATGCCTGCCTTCTCCCCATATCCCTTGATTCCACCAGCTCCTGGAGCTCTATCTAACTCTCTCTTAAATCCATCCAATGATTTGGCCTCCACTGCCCTCTGTGGCAGGGAATTCCACAAATTCACAACTCTCTGGGTGAAAATGTTTTTTCTCACCTCAGTCCTAAATGGCCTCCCCTTTATTCTAAGACTGTGGCCCCTGGTTCTGGACTCGTCCAACATTGGGAACATTTTTCCTGCATCTAGCCTGTCCAGTCCTTTTATAATTTTATATGTTTCTATAAGATCCACCCTCATCCTTCTAAACTCCAGTGAATACAAGCCTAGTCTTTTCAATCTTTCCTCATATGACAGTCCCGCCATCCCAGGGATGAATCTCGTGAACCTACACTGCACTGCCTCAATCATAAGGATGTCCTTCCTCAAATTAGGAGACCAAAACTGTACACAATACTCCAGATGTGGTCTTACCAGAGCCCTATACAACTGCAGAAGATGGTGGTGAATCTGTGGAATTCCTTGCTACAGACGGCAAAGGAGGCCAAGACATTAGGTATTTCTAAGGCAGAGATTGATTAGGAAAGGCATCAAAGGTTACGGGGAGAAAGCAGGATAATGAGGTTGAGAGGGAAAAATAGATCAGCCATGACTGAATGGCGGAGTGGCCTCGATGGGCTGAGTAGCCTAATTCTGTTCCAATTACTTATATGGCTAGCGGAGGTGGTGGAAGCAGATACTAGAGAATAATTTAAAAGGTCTTTAGACAGGCACATGATTTCGGAACTCCAAGCCGCTGGAACTGTTCTCACCGAAGCCGGAGCTCCATCATCCGTCGAGAAAGCCTGAAACACCGAGCCTCCGCTGCGGCGACTATGGAGGCCTCAAATAGGCCCCGTCCATGGGTGAACACAGAGGAAGAGGACTGAACTTTTACTGCCTTCCCTCACAGGAGAGAAAATGTTGATTCCGCTGTGGGGGGACGTTTCATGTTAAATTCTATAGTGTGTTGTGTTTTTCTTTTTATTTCTATGGATGTATGGCAACCCAAATTCTTCTACGTACAGCACTTTGGTTCAAGGCGAGTTGATTTAAATGTGCTATATAAATAAAAATTAATTGATTGATTGATGAATAGGCTGGTAACAAAGAGGGAATTAGACCATTCTCAGGCAGGTGGGATTGGGTTTGGATTGGCATCATGGTTGGCACAGGGGTCATAGGCTGAAGGGCCTGTACCTGTGCTGTACTCTTCATAGTACCATGTTCTATGCTTTGTTTTTTTTTCCACAATCAAAGTTCAGTGTCACCAGGGTCAGAGACCAACTGGTCAAAAATGTCAGTGTGCTAACATATTGCTCTTTCACCCTGGAACAAAGGTCAGATTCAGCATTGTGATAAATTGAAAGTCTTCTCTCTATTAGATGCAGATGTTTTATGTGGAAGCTGTTGTAAATGAATTCCTAACATATGGAAGTCCAGCAGAAAAATCTACACATAAATTAATAAGAAAAGGCGTTAATTTAAAAGGCTTTAAGAATAACTATGGCTGAAATTAAAATTAATTCTGACTCAGTGAGGAAAAGCCTTTAGTTCTGGGCTTTTGGCACGTTGTTGAGGATGATGATGCTTAAGTTGTTGTTCAAGTTTGCTATGACTGATCATGACATAACTATAACTGTGTCCTGTCTCTTTCTCAGTAGGTCCCCCATCTACTGAAGGGAACGCAGGTAGCTGCTTTGTATTTTTCCTCGCACCACCCTGGAGAACTTCTGTTCACCGTCAATGGCTGAGTATCCATCGTCAACTCCTGAAATTTCAGTGCAGTTACTGCAGACTCTAATTCATTAATATGGTTAATGTCGTGCTTTCTTGGACAGCAAATGTTGGTGTGCAAAACTGCTACAGAAATGAATGAAATGAAAGTTACAGAGGAAGGTGATATGGGATTGTGACCAGAAAAAACATATGAATTGCTTTGTAAATGGTATGAGAGTGGAAGTGTTTGCTGCCAAGTTTGTTATACAGCGATGAAGACATGCATTTTTTGAGGTATGTTGGGAATGTTTGTAATGAAATAGGTTTGAGGTTCATAAGAAATAAGATTCAGGTTTTTGAGCTGTTTGGTTCAGCCTGTGATATTGGCCAGAGGGAGAATCGAATCAGCAGGAAGTGTGTGTTGTTTGTAATTATGTTGTCTTTGGTCATTTCAATGTTCATCAGAAAGTATTTGTAGAATGTTAACGACAGTCTGGAACATAAAGAGAGTGGTGACACAGATCCAATAAAATATAGTGGAGAGTCACTGTGGCGCAGCGGTAGAGTTGGTCGGTGCGGACTCGGTGGGCCGAAGGGCCTGTGTCCGCGCTGTATCTCTAAACTAAACTAAACTAAACTATAAAAAAGTAGAGACAGGTGCCATACACATGCATGTGATGCTGTATTTATGGATTATGTCACAAGATTATAGCATTTGTATTGGGAAAAGCCAGAAGCAAATAGTAAAGCCTTGGCAGATTCTTGCAAAATGCAGAAAAAGGGCAACAGAAAAGAAAGTTAATTATGTAATTAATAACATTGACATCATTAAGTTAACACTGCAGTTCCTGAAATGTGGGCGGAAGAGGATGAAAGTTGGTAGAATTATTGTTTGTTCATCACAGTTATAAACGCGAGTTTAGGTTTTAAGAATCAATGTAGTTATAAGTTAAGATCAAAAGTCTGCAGCTGCTGAACATCTGAAATAAAAACAGACAATAATGGAAACACTTAATAGACCAGGCAGATTCTGTGGAAATAGAAACAATTAAAGTTTCTGATCTAGGATCTTTCTCCATCAGGTGACAGACTACTGACCGACATCTACTATAAACCCACTGACTCCCATGGCTATCTGGACTACACTTCTTCCCACCCTGCTTCCTGTAAAGACTCCATCCCCTACTCCCAATTCCACCGTCTTCGCCACATCTGGACCCAGGATGAGGTGTTCCAAACCAGGGCATCCGAGATGTCCTCATTCTTTAGGGAACGGGGGTTCCCCTCTTCTACTATAGATGAGGCTCTCACCAGGGTCTCTGCTATACCCCGTAACTCTGCTCTCACTCCCCATCCCCCCACTCGTAACAAGGGCAGAGTCCCCCTTGTCCTCATCTTCCACCCTACTAGCCGTCACATACAACAAATATTCTTCCGACATCTTCCCATCTCCTCCCCTTTCGGCTTTCCGCAGAAACCGCTCCCTCCATAACTCGCCGGTCAATTCGTTCTTTCCTACAAAACCACCCCCTTCCCTGGCACTTTCTCTTGCAACTGCAGGAAATGCTACACTTGTCACTTTGCCTCCTCCCTTGACTCCATCCAAGTACCCAAGCAGTCTTTACAGGTGCGGCAGAGGTTCACCTGCACCTCTTCCAACCTCATCTATTGCATCCGCTGCTCTAGATGTCAGCTGCTCTACATCGGTGAGACCAAGAGTAGGCTTGCCGATCGCTTTGCCCAACACCTCCGCTCGGTTCGCAATAACCAACCTGATCTCCTGGTGGCTCAGCACTTCAACTCCCCCTCACATTCCAAATCCGACCTTTCTGTCCTGGGCCTCCTCCATGGCCAGAGTGAGGCCCACCATAAATTGGAGGAGCAGCACCTCATAGTTCGCTTGGGCAGTTTACACCCCAGCGGTATGAACATTGACTTCTCCAATTTTAGGTAGTCCCTGCTTTCTCCTTCATTCCCCTCCCCATTCCCAGCTCTCCCATAGTCCACTGTCTCCACTTCTTCCTTTCTTCTTCCCGTCCCCCCCACCCCAACATCAGTCTGAAGAAGGGTCTCGACCCACAGCATCGCCTATTTCCTTCGCTCCATAGATGCTGCCTCACCCGCTGAGTTTCTCCAGCATTTTTGTCTACCTAGGATTTTTCATCGGTCGCTGGTGTGTCTGATGACGTGTAGCTCGCTGCTGGCTTCTGTCGTCATCCAACATGTTGACAGAATTGGTCGCCTGATGCGTCACAGGGTGTATTGTGTCGTCGTTTCCAGGGATCGCCTCGAGGAAATTTCTGTCATGATCCCTGGATCTTTCATTAGAACTGTGAAAGAGTGAGAAAATGTTAGTTTGCAGTAAATGAGAGGGGGACTTGGGGGGAATGGATGGGTAGAACAGAGGGCATATCTCTGATAGGTAAGACTCCCCTGGATGACCTAATGTGACAGTAAGGGAGCAGTTAAAATGAGATTTTCATTATGTAATATGTTGCTAATGCTAAGACTGCAGAATATGGTTGGAGGCTAGAATTTAAAAAAACTGAAACAAAGTGGTTTCAGGCAGAAGTGGCCGTTTCTAATATAATCAGAAAAAAGTGAATTGTGTAAAGTTGGTGAGTTTGATCGTGAATCTTGCCACTGTGACATGTCCAGACTGCAAAGTCTTGACAACACCTCTTTCTCTATTGTGGATTTGTTTTGATCTTAATTGTGCTTTGCACTAATGTCTTGTATTTTTGCAGAGTGATTTCTCTTTTTCCTGTCTCTTTCTTATATGAACTCTATGTATAATAGTAAGATTAAACGAGAACTTACCAAGTTTGAAGTTTGATCTTTATTTTATGAGGAGTTACGTTGGTGATTACGTGAAGAAGACCCGTCAGGGCGCATATGCGTCAATCTTCAAAGCAGCGGTATGAAATCACAGATAACACAATATTTGAAATAACATATTAAGATGAGCAACATGAGAACTACCATATGACCTTTTTTTAAATGAGAGAGGATTGGGCGTGGCGGGCACATAATCACCAACGTAACTCCTCATAAAATAAAGATCAAACTTCAAACTTGGTAAGTTCTCATTTAATCTTACTATTTTACTTCGGAGTCACGTTTGTGACTACGTGAAGATTTCAAAGCTCTGTGATTTTATGCCGCAGATCCAAATCCCGACTTCTCACTGCATTGATTGACTTTCGATGAGAAACAATCAATAATGCGTTAAACATGAAATGTGAATATCATGCAGTAACAATTGATTTGAATAATCAAAACAACCAGTAACCCCTCTATCCCAGGGGAAACTAAACAGGACTTAATCCTGAATTTGCAAACAGCCTCTCTCCGATTGGCGATCGGCCGATGGTAAAAATAAAAATAAAAAAATCATTTGACCACCCGGCACCTATAAAAATATGGCCGCTGTGAACATCCATCGCCCTAGCCGACGACATTGCTGCTGCACTAGTGGAAAAAGGATATATACACTTCAGTGTTAATACCTGCCTTAATCAACAGTTGCTTTAAACCACCTTGAGATAGTCTGCACTAACACTCTCCTGTGTGGCTTCATGTAACTGATAAACAATGCTGTTTCAACATTTCTTAAGGTCTTTATAGCTTCAATATAATGAAAATAAATGTGCTATTACACATAAACATGGATCAGTAGGTTATGCTGAAACACAATATTAACAAACCTGGCCTGCTCTGCTTAAACAGGATGCAATTATATAACATAACATTCTCTTCAGCAACTTCCATCCTGTCTAGCAGAAGTTTTTGCAAATCTGCACTTGCTATGCTGAACCAATGCCAAGAGCATAACCACTTTCATGATTAGTTTGGCAAATTCAGAGACATGACAGGAACCTACTGTCGAAGCATCTTGAGGAACACACTTACATCCCAGATCGCCATATACCTGGGTTTTGAATTGAAATTCCTTTCATCAATCCAGCTATGATATGATGAAACTCAATAGGATCTTTCCTGACCCCATCAAAACCATACGATGACAAAGCACTTAAAGCTGTATTAATGGTGCTATAACTGAGCCCCTCATCATCATAGAGTGTCAACAGGAACTCTAAAATATCCACAATACCTGCAATATTATTTTGTCCACAATATTGCTCCCATTTTTTACATAAGTAATATACTCCTTTTGAGTACTCTACAATCACATAACAGATGACTTTCCCGTGTTAGCAGATGCTCCAGTCAATTCCTACGCTTGGGAATCACCAAAAAGAGGTTGGATCCCTAACTGTAACATCAAAGGGAACCATGCTTGATTCGGCCAATTAGGTATTACAAGCACCCCCAAAGTGGCATCCTGCTTGATTTCTTGCAGACTCCGACCTATTAGGCAAAATGGTAGGAAAATATATAAAACATACCATCCCAATGTAACGTCAAAGTATCAAATACAACTGACACCTGGTCTGGTTCCCATGAAACCTATTTAGGCTGTTGATGGTTGAACCTTGATGCAAAACAAATCGATATCTGGCATTCATATATAAGTACTATATTATTGAACACCTCCTGGTTCAACATCCAATCTATGTTGTCATGGAACTTTCGTGACTTGGCGTCTGCTACTATGTAGAATCTACCTGGTAGATAAATAGCTGAAATATCTTTTCAATGCACCAGGCCCAAATTTGATTAGCCAATCTGTCACAAAATACCGACTTGATTCCACCGATGTGATTAGTATATATGCCACTTGCGTAGTATTGTCAATCTGAAAACTGAACATGCAGATTACATTTTTTAGAGCAATAAGCCTCTTAATAGTTAATTGCCCATGTCTGCAGAAGTGATGCCTCTTGCTCAGTCCATCTGCCTCCACAGCTGAAACTCGTATCCGTGACACCCCACCCGAGTGCACTGACATTCATCTGCAAAATCATGGAAGGCTGGTCAAGCATTATCTTGCTATAACTTCTGGACACATGGTGAATCCACCATTGCAAATCAGAAATAGCCTTTACTGATAACTGCATAGGTCTATTTTAATGACCCGAATGTATCCTTAATGCCTCCATTAGCTTGATACACCTGTCAATTAGCTCTACCCTTTTTTCTCTGGGCAGAGTCACTTAATTGAATCAATTGTGACCCAAATAGTCAGGTGTTAATTTGGATTCCTCTGGATGGATATTGCCCAATCTTTGAAAATTGGATTTAACAACTATCACCTGTTACTTCAGCTGTTCTCTTGGATACCCCTGTAATCAAGATATCATCGAGGTAAGCCATGAGCACCTGACCCTGGCCTCTCAGCATGCCTATTATAGGTTTTAACAATTTTGTTGCCATAGTTGATCCATCCAGGTGAATTTCAAATATCCTTATCCTGCAAATAAACAGGCATTGAGTAATGCGCATCTTTAAGGTCTATAGTCGCCATATAGCATCCTCTTGACCCAGTTGCTTGGCAGTGACAATTCCATCTTACAATGTCTATACTATATCCCCCATCCTTTTTTGGCCTGGGAAAATATTAGACACAAATTGATGGGGTTGGTGAACCAACTTTCATCACATAAGCTTGCAAGCGCAGTCTGAACATCCATCTGTTCTGTTAATGAAAACTAAATAGTTTGCCCAAGAACATGCTGAATGTGCAAATCACAATTTGGATTGAAATCCATTCGAAACCTTTGAATAACACTCTGTATAAACAGAGCTAAGGTAATTTGCTTCCATTCATCCCAGAAACAGATGTAATGTACCCCAGATTTAAGTTGTGTCACATTTGATATGTGCACCTGAGAACCAGGCCCACCTACCTCCTTGGTACCTGGTGGATGACGTTGTCCCCGGCTCCTTGGCGGGAAAGCCAATGTTTGACCATGTTCCTGCTTCGTTTGTCGGGGTACTTTCTTTTTTGGAAACTTGGCGACTGCCGGTGGCTTGATCAAGCCCACCGTCTTTGCCTCGTCATACATGTCCTTGACACTCTTGGCGAGGTCCTCTCCGAAGAGTAGGTTGGCCGGCTGTATGTTGCTAGGCTGGAAAAATACTGCAATCTTGGAATTAATGGTGGGCCGAATGGCACTTTCCCTGAGACAATTTATCTCAAACATGGGTGCTACAAAGCAACCGTAGTACCTCTTGCTGCGTCTCCGACACACGCCCTCCATCCACCGTTCTCGCGAACGCCGTGATTCCTGAGCCAAGTAATTTCAGGATTCTCTGCAGCTTCATCTCCTGGGCACTGCACGCCCACTCCCGTCTGGCTCCATATCACCCGGTTCACTGCTGGCACCTTCAGCAACTCGCAGTTACCCCATCTCTTGGTGATTCCAGACTCTGACTGGACAGCGAATCGTACTGCCAGAGATGGGAGCTCTGACAACGGCCATCTTCGCTTTCCCAGTGGCATTCAATACTCTGACGGGACAGCGAATCGTGCTGCCAGAGAATGGACCTCTGACAACGGCCGTTCTTCGCTATTCAACAAAGTCTCCGTCAGAGTCGGGTCAGAACTGAGCTGACCCTATCGTGGAGGCGAGCTCTTCTCCCAGTGGCACTCCATACTCTGACTGGAATCATGCTGCCAGAGAATGGACCTCTGACAACGGCCGTTCTTTGCTAATTTCCAAGTCTCCGTCAGAGTCGGGGTCAGACCTTAGCTGACACTCTGCACTCACCTCATGCATGAGGGTGCTTTAAGCAGCCCTCTACCAGGTGCTGCCGGCGTGGCCTTTCTGCAGCCTACCGCCCACACGACTCCTCCCCGGAGTGTGCGTTTCTGGAGCAACCTCAGGATGAGGTGCTCCATTTGGGAGAACCGTTTTAAAACGTCTCCAGCCCTGTATAGGCTCGTTGTGGCCCGACTCAGTTGAGTCCAAGAGCCTCCCAGACTTCCCCGTGCCTTACACCCGACTGGCGTTGGCTTTGGTGGTTTTTAGCACTGTCTGAAGTCGCCCCGCTCCCGGTCGGCGACTGTGCAGGGGTACGAGGCAGTCGCTGACAGACCGCATTCCCGCGGCTCTCCTATGCTTTACCTGCGGCTGCCCTCCCCATGGTCATCTTCACCATGGTGCTGCCTGTAATAATAAAAAACAGAACACCACAAAAAGAAACATTTCCCTCCAGCTAAGTTCCCCACTTAGCTGGAGCTTTAAACTATAAAAGTTCTGTCCTCCCCTGCTCGTCTTCACAATGGTGCTGCCTGTGACAAACACAGAGCACAGCACCACAGTCAAGGAAACTGTTTTACTCCAACTAAGTTTCTCACTTAGCTGGAGCTTTAAAACGCTTTAAAATACTCTAAAAGTACTTACCACGGGAGGAGCTCTGTCCTCCCGCTGTCCGTGCACCAACGCGACCGACGTAATGACGCGCATGCGCCCTGACGGGTCTTCTTCACGTAGTCACAAACGTGACTCCGAAGTAAAATTGATGTTTTTGTGCATTTGTCTGAGTCTATATGCCTGTGATGCTGCAGCAGGCAAGGTTTTCGTTATACCTGTACACACCATACTTGCCTAAGATGATAAACTTGAGTTGACTTGAGCTTGCATTGGACCTTTTTGAAACAATGTAGGAGGCCATTCACAGCAAGGCCAATGGGCTTGTGAATTAATGGCAGCCAACAGGGAACTCATGGTTACTTTTGGGACTGAGTGCAAGTACTCCACAAAGTGATCACCTGATCTGTGTTTGTTCTTTTCCACTGTAGAGGAGGCCACATTTTGAACACCGAATGCTAATTGGAAGACTGGCTACTTGTTGCTTCATCTGGAAAGATTATTTGGACCTCTGAGCGGCAAAGGAAGAAGTGAATGACAGGAGTTGCACCTTCTGTATTTGGGTGTGTAAGTGCCGTGTGATGGGGTGTAATAACCAGGGGACAGTGGAGTGGCCCAGGAAGTCACAAAGGTACTGAAATGCTGAAAGGAGAGAAGTGCTCTTTGAAATGCTGAAAGGAGAGGAGAAGCGAACCTTGTTGGAGCTGGTGAAAATTGTAATATGTCATATCGAATGCAGAAGCTGGTATGGTAGGAGGTGAGGACCAGGGAAATTTTGTTTTTTTTCTGTCCAGGAGGAGAAAGGGTTAGAGCAGAGATGTGGGAGGGGAAGCCGTAGATTATGAAGAAGGCACATGTGCAGAATGTCTCATCGCTGGAGCAAATGCAACAGAAACAGAGGAACTGGGAGAATGGAAAGGCCTTACAGAGGCAAGATGGGAGGAAGTATAATTAATATGGTTGTGGAAGAATTTGGACATATTCTGGATAATGAAGGCTAGTTTGTCTCCTGTGCTGAAGACAGAGAGACTCAGGAAAAGTCAAAGACGTATCATGTGAAGGTAGAACAACTGGATTAATTATTTAGCAAAAATTATTTTAAAAAGTTTTTCACAAGTACAGGAAGTGGTATCTATAGTCAAAGTACAAGAGAAAGAGTTGCAGAGTGGGTCTGGGTAGGTCTAAAACAAAGTGTTTCATCTCTACTATAAAATACTTGAGAAATTATAGCTGGCAAAAGGAAAGGGCATTATAAAACAGAACATTATATGATATGTAATAATACATTTTGTTTATTTATTTGTTCTTAGAATATAGAAATGTTGCACTGTGTGCAACACTTTGATAAAAATCAGAATTATCATGAAACACAAGACTAATTAAGCCAATACATTTGATAAAACATGGATGGCAATTCCAACTACATGGATTTATTATGTAGGAAAAATATTGCAGCAGTGAAAGCCGTAATAGCAACCAAAGGAAATGTTCAATATAAGAAGTTTGCATTTTCTGGAGTGTGTTAACAAATACAATTATTAAACTGTTTGCATGTCCATTAAAGAATAATGACACTAATAAAGGCCTTATTTTTAACTGCTCTAACAGCAGCTCTATAAAACAGAGATGAGTTCAGGTTGATCACTATAAAATAGTTGGTAGCTTATTGTCAACTGGTTTATACCAACATGCTGATTTGTATGAATGAGTTGGCAGTCATGCATTGTATAGCTGCTCTGGGCACAGGAATAACATTTAGTATTGCACAAACCATTTCAGTGTTGAACAATTAAAACTGATCAATGTTACAATCGTAAAGAGATGGTATGAATTATGTTTGTTGTTGGTTAAATCACAATTGTTGGCAGAGTGCCTGATTCTACTAAATGATTGTCATGCAGGGAGAAATAAATCTCACTAACCACCAAACACTCATTGTTTTTAACCTTTCTACTTCAATAAAGCTGATGTGGCTGAAAATGTAATGTCACAACAGTTAATAATCTACCAGAAATTAAAATTACCATAATAAATCACCCAAAATTTAAGTTTTCTACCAGGCTATTTAAACATCCTATAATATATGGGAATATTTGGAGAATTCTCAACGCTGGAAATACTAGTATTTTATTTCAGTCTCCATTTAATCGAAGACACCACTATAATGATAGATATATAAACAAAGGTTTATTTTTCTTTAAATTTATCCAAGTTGCTCCCCTACCCATCTAACAATGGGCTGAATGTGTAAAGGCCTATTCTATTGAATTTTACTTCATGTGGTTTTTCATTCTTTTGCCATGTTTCTCTCTGAGAATGTTCAAATCATTTCAGGATTACATCATTGGATACAAAAATAAAAGAAAACTAAAGATAAACACAGAAAGCTGGAGTAACTCAGTGGGTCAGGCAGCATCTCTGGGGGAAAAAAACTAGTCATTTATACGCTGAGTATTTTTTTTCATCATTATGATCTATTCTATGGTTTTGCAGATCTTTAGAATATTCAGGATAAAACAGGAATTAATTTGAGTAGAAAGCTTAGAAAATTAAATTTGCATTTGTACACCTTAAAGACAATCCAGTGCTAGAAATGTTCATTTAGACTCGCTCTTTAATGGTCTTGTGCATTTCCTATTTTGTATTTTTAAACTTCTTGGCTATAAACCACTTAGAGGAGAACATGCTTGGTACAAACTCCGATAGCCATTGGGAGTGCATTTGTTTGATGGTCAATTGTAATCCCTGCTGTCTTAATCCAAGTAAGTAAGTATTGATCTACATTAACTTACACATCAAGATCATGTTTTCACATGCTGGGGAAGAATAGCTGTAAACACAGCTTCCTTGTCCAGGCTCATTAACCTTATTTCAGAAGAAAAGCCCAAACCATTACAAATGTCAGGTCAGGCAGTCTCTGTGACGAAAACAGACAAGAACTGACAACATTTATTAGTAAGACCTTCCTGACTTAACTAAGAGCCCACACACCTGAAATGTTAAATAGTACCTTCACTCCATAGGTGCTGTCTGATCTTCTCAGTTTCTTTCTAACATTTCCTGTGTGAGGTGGGATGCAGTGTCCCAGCATCTGCTGTATTATTTTGTGTAGTTATCCCATTGTCCTGGTCCTACTTCCCCTGATGCGTACTATTATATTTTTTTAAAAGCAGAATGAGATAAAGGGGTACAGTTCATTGAATAAGCCATTGCAAAGATGATGTTGCGAAAGTGGAAATCACCGGTAATTTGAAACAGGCTGAATAGTTCCTAATGTTGTTTCCCACCCATTTAGTGGAGCTGTGCCAAACCACAGCACCACTGTGAAAGGAAGAATATTACACTCTGACAATGTTAAAGGAAGTTATGTATCTTGGGGCGTTTATTTTTTGTCAGAATCAAGTTGTAATGAATAGAATTATGTTTAAATATCAACGGCTTAGCTACCATTGAATTTATTTCCCTTTCCACAAAATCTGTGATCTTGGTTTCTAAGGATTTTCCTTTAATACAAATAAAATATGTAAGTGTAATAGCACAGTTGTATAGGCCAGATTTCCCTGGACTTGCCTCCTCTGGTTAAGACGGGCTGAGTGAGTTGACCCTCTGGCCTCGCAAGACTAGAGGCAGTGCAGTCTTAGACAAGTAAGTGAGAAACCTCAGGCAGCCTATTGTTGAGGCCTCACCTTGTGTATGCTCTGACAACCTTTGACAGCTCATTGCAGTATTTCTTAAACTGTTTTAAGCATTTCTGACAGAGATATTTAAGAACTATTCAAACAGATACATATTAGTAATAATTGTTAAAAAAATAACTTAATTAAAAATAATTTAACATTGCATCGCTAATTACAAGCATTAGAATTAAATAAAATTAAGTAAAATTACTCAACTTACCATCCTACCACAACTAGAGAGCAGTCCTGAACTACTATCTGTCTCATCGGAGACTCTTGGACTATCTTTGGTTGGTCTTTACTGGCTGTATCTTGCACTAAATATTATTAACATTATTCCCTTCATCAGGTATCTGTACACCGTGAATGGCTCGATTGTAATCATATATTGTCTTTCTGTTGACTGGTTAGCATGCAACAAAAGCTTTTCACTGTACCTCTGTACATGTGACAATAAATAAACTAAACTTTACTCACAAATATGTTTACCTACGGGGTTAAATAAATGGTGTCTCTGTTCATATGCCAGACCTCGCCAGAGGTGTGGCCTAACTTTGAGGAGCCAGATGCTTTTTTTTATGTGAAGTGAATCCAGTCCTGTCACCAGCACATCTTTACTCCACCACTATACTCAAGAGTGCGTCAACAAAGGCATAGGAGGCCAAATGTGTCAGATATCTAAACTCCAGCTTGCCATGGACTTTCAAATTAGTCTAGGCATGGAGAAGAGTCTGAGATAAACTTAGCCATGAATAGCTGATGGGAGTTGGCTCCCAATGTTGACTGTTAGTTAATTCAAATTTGACCAATATAATATTTTATTTGCATCTGACATTTTAATAAAATTAGAAATAAGGATGTAGCTCTGAAATGTGTGCTGGGCTACTCTAAGAGGATACATTTTGTCAGACTTTGGAAAAAAATAGATATGGTGAAAAGGGTTGTTTCATACACAAATCCACTTTTCAAATGGAATTAAGCCATTTCTGTCCAGACAAATTGTTCATAAATCAGTAAGAATATTTTTTCTTTTTAGATATGGAAGAAAAGATTTCTTTAAAGTGGGTTATGCCTAATGATTCCAATTGAATTCTTTCAAGATCAGCTAAAATGATGGACAGCAGAAGGCCTATGAAATTTTTAAGTGAACTTTTAAAACTAATTTGACTAAATTCCCTATAACAGCTAGAGTTGAAGCACATGGAATTACAGAGAAACTATTAGGATGGTGATCAGTTAGGAAACTGAGTGAGGAGAAGGAGTCAGGAGGAGGGGAGTGAGGAGAGCATTTTGAAATAATGGGCAGGTTTTTAAATTGTCCGGTGTGACTACTAAGATCTGTGTTGGGACCTCAACATTTCACTGTATTCTGTAACAATTTAGTGGATGCATCAAGGCTAAACAGTGAGAGAAATGCAGCCTGTCCTCTGATTATGAATGTCTGACTTTTGGGTACCTGACTTATGAACGATCTCTCATAATATTATTAAATTCAAAAGTCCAGCCTGTGCATATACGTTCGTTCCTACAAGTGCTAAACAAGTTTTCTCTCTCTCTCTCTCCAATTTTAGTAATGGTTCTTTCTTATTATCCTAATGTGCTTTGATGCCCTTCATTAAAATACTGCGGAGGCATCGTTACCATATTGAATGCATTTTGTTTATTTTCCACTTAGGGCCAAAATTGATTGATGAATATCTGTAAAAATGGAACTGACTCATTACCAGGGGAAGGATTGAACAGGCTTCATTGTAAACAATTCATGGATGTGTAAAAGTCATAAGAAAAATTAATCGCTTAAGCAAATGGGCATATCTGGGTAAATAAATCCGAAAACTGACCTGAAAATGGACAGATAGCAGAAAACTGAAAATAGTGCAGTTCTAAAGAGATTTAGTAATTTGTATGTGGAACAGTAAAATATCGCAGGAAAATACAGGAAATGATTGAAAAGGTTAATGCATGCCTGAAAGATCACAAAATGGTAGGTTCCAATTTATATTTAAGCTGTTTTAGCCAAGCTGGAATATTGTGTTCTTTTCTGGGCAGTACATCTAAAGAAACTTATTGGCATTGAAGGATATGGAGCTTCACTTTACTGAAATGACATCTGGACCTGGGGGTTGTATTATGAGTGGACATGACATTAACTCAGTTTGTATTTCTTCAGAAGATAAAGGGGGATGATTGAAGTTTTCAAGATGTTAAGGGGAACAATTGTGATTGTTCGAGAGAAATAATTTTGAATGGTGGGGGAAGTACAGGATTACCAACCATGTTTTAATTTTAAATCTAACTATTTAGATTTTTGTTAATTAAAAGCATTCAACCTTATGAACCAAAGCTTGGTGTATCGACTTAGCAACCAGATCAAACATAATCCCATTGAATGAAGGGCTCTTGCTTGAGGAGTTACTGTTGATTCAATGTTTTAATGCATCAGGACTGCGGTGAGGTGGGAGAAAAAGAGATTTTGAATTGCTGGCTTTTTGGTCAATTTTCTGCTGGGAGCTCTGAATTTTCCTGAGTAATAGTTTCAGCGACACACTATAAACTTTTCTAATAGAGACACAAGAAATGGCAGATGCTGGAACCTTGAGTAAAACATAATGTACTGGAGTAACTCAGCAGGTCAGGCAGCATCCTTGGAGGACTGAAGAATGTCTGAGGAAAGGGCCCCAGCTAAAACGTTGCCTATCTGCGCAGTCTAAGGAAGAGTCCCAAATTGAAATGTGCCTATCCAAGTCCTCCAGAGAGGCTGCCTGACCTGCTAAATTATTCCAGCATTTTGTGTTTTACTCTAACTTTTCTAACACTTGCAAATTGTAAGTTATTGCAAGTGTGCATGCAGATGCTGGAATCTTGAGTATAACATAAAATGCTGGAGGAACTCAGCAGGTGCACACACACACAAACACAGGGGATAGCGGTGGCACTGTGGTTGTACTAATCACCTGCGCATCCTCTTGGGAATTAAATCTATCATTCTCACCTAATCTCACCCAACAACATGGCTGAGTCACAATCGGCCTGGCAATCCAGTCTGTTTAGGGGCAATGAGGAAAGGAAGCAATAGATGCTGCATTGCCAGTGTTTCCACATCCCAGACTAAGAACAAATTAAAATGGACTCACGTATGCACACATGCAAGCATACACGCTTAAACGCACACATCGTCACCTTGTACTTTGAAGACTTTTTATGGAATTATTGCCACTGCAGAGCTCAATAAACCCAGTGTGGTATTTCCATTCTGTAACACTGTGCCTCTATTAAATAAGATGTTTGGGTCATTTGTTCTCAATCAGTTTGGAGAATGTTCCTCTCTTATACTGTCCAGCAGAAGATGTGCAGTATAATGTGTGCAACTTGCTCTGATAGTCCTTAAGTCATAAGATCATAAGGACTATGAGTAGAATTAGGCCATTTGACCCATTAAGTCTACTCCGCCATTCAATCATGGCTGATCTATCTCTCCATCCTAACCCCATTCTCCTGTCTTCTCCCCATAACCTCTAATCAAGAATCTATCTATCTCTGCCTTAAAAATACCCACTGACTTGGCCTCTGTGGCAAAGAATTCCACAGATTCACCACCCTCTGACTAAAGTAATTTCCCCTCAACCAACCTGGCTGCTCAACACCCGGCTTGAGATCTAACTATTCATTTGGTTTATGTTTCATTCACAAGAAGAAGTCCTCATCTCCTTCCTAAAAGAGCGTCCTTTAATTCAGAAGCTATGAATTCTAGTCCTAGACTCTCCCGCTAGTGGAAACATCCTCTCCATATCCACTCTATCTAAGTCTGCAGAAGCTGAAATCGTGATATTGGATAATTGCAATTTGTCTTGCTTTTTTTGATTTGTCACTGAATCATTCCTTCATTTGGAAGGTACTAGATTGATCCCTGGTTGTTATGAATGTGTGCTTGAATGAGTTGTAGCTGATCGCTGCCACCTCTGAAATTGCACCCAATCTTCAGCGTCCATCTTCAGGACAAGAGCAGAGTAAATCAGTGGGAAAAATGATTTATGTTTTAATCTGTGATTGTGCTTGACAACAGTATACGGGCTGTTGCAGGACTGAAATCCTTCACCCAGGTCAAACAATCTTACGGTGAACATCCAAACCCATGGATCCAAAAATGCTGAATCCCTGCCTGCAGCAATAGCTGAAGCACGAGTAAATCCATTGGTGAGTGAGTTTAGTGATAAAGGACATGTACAAGCCTCGGGGAGGATTTCATCTGTATGATACGCAGGTTCTGAAATTGTAAACCCTTCTCTATCAAGGGATTTGTGGTTTTGGTACACATAGCAAATGCAGGCTCCAACAGTAGAAATAAGTAATACCTTACACTTTCCATTTATTTGTTGAAAAAATAGTGACTTTTCCCACTGTGCACGGCAGGTATGTAAAATCTCACCATGCTGTTGTTTAAAGTTGCAGTATTCTAATTTAATGGAGACTTTATAGGCATATATTCTTCAAGTGCCATACATGATACTTTTTATTGGACTAACTTAATGGATGTGAAGTACAGAAGCTTTAGAGATCACGTGATGTCGTTGATCAAGTAAGCGAGCAAAGTTGGCAGCAAATGAATGGAACATAGGTGTCTACTGAAATCAGTGAGCAGCCACTTTGGCATTATTTTAGCCTTCAGATATTTTTGTGATATTATTTAAACACGTTGCCTTAATGTTTTAATTATTAACGGCGTTATTTTGGAGAAAAGACCATTATCCTGCATGTAAACCATCAGCTAGTGATGAAAAGTTCTGCAGCTTTTGATCAGAGTTGTTTTGAACATAATTACCCCTAACCTTTAACTGCTTGGTTACACAGCTACTTCAGATGGATTCACATTTGACAAACCTTGCATCTTATTTACTCACCTAATGAGACCTAGAACTCTGCTTTGTGGAATGATGCAAGAATCCTTCCTCACACACTGGTCTGCTCATTCAAGTGATAGTGGGACTTTTGCTTTGCTTCGATATTAAGTCTAATAACTGCCATATCTGGATTTTTTTTTAAAATCAGTTCAGGATGTGGTGATTTGGTCTGTTGTACTAAAGCTTTTGCAGTACTTTTGTCCAGTTTTATGTCCCATCTCTTCTTTCAGTTTCAGTTTCAGTTTAGTTTATTGTCACGTGTACCGAGGCACAGTGAAAAGCTTTTTGTTGCTGCTAACCTGTCAGCATAATGACAATACATGTTTACAATGGATACATTCACATTATAACTTTTAAAATAAGGCGGCACAGTGGCGCAGCACGCTGACACAGTGGCACAGCGGTAGAGTTGTTGCCTTATCTATCGCAGTCGCTGCCTCAAAAAGGCTGGCAGTATCATCAAGGACCCACACCATCCTGGCCACACACTCATCTCCCTGCTACCTTCAGGTAGAAGGTACAGGAGCCTGAAGACTGCAACGACAAGGTTCAGGAATAGCTACTTCCCCACAGCCATCAGGCTATTAAACTTGGCTCGGACAAAACTATGAACATTAATAGCTATGAACATTAATAGCAAATCTGTTATTTGCACTTTATCAGTTTATTTATTCATTTGTGTATATATTTATATAATGATATATGGACACACTGATCTGTTTTGTAGTCAATGCCTTCTATGTTCTGTTGTGCTGAAGGAAAGCAAGAATTTCATTGTCCTATCAGGGACACATGACAATAAACTCACTTGAACTTGAACTTACAGCACCAGAGACCCGGGTTCGATCTTACCTATTGGTGCTGTCTGTATTGAGTTTGTACGTTCTCCCTGTGACTGCGCGGGTTTTTTCCGGGTCCTCCGATTTCCTCCCACACTCCAAAGACATGCAGGTTTGTAGGTTAATTCTACAGGTGCACAGTAGAGAGCATGCTGACTGGTTGCATCATGGCTTGGTTCGGCAACCTGAGCGTCCAGGAGCAGAAAAGGCTGCAAAACGTAGTAAACACTGCCCAGTCCATCATCGGGTCTGGCCTCCCTTCCTTCGAGGGGATCTATTGCAGGCGCTGCCTCAAAAAGGCTTGCAGTATCATCAAGGACCCACACCATCCTGGCCACACACTCATCTCTCCGCTGCCATCAGGTAGAAGGTACAGGAGCCTCAAATCTGCAACATCCAGGTTCAGGAACAGTTGTTTCCCTACAGCCATCAGACTATTAAACACAACTTCAAACAAACTATGAACTATAACAGCCTATTGCACTTTATCTGTGTATTTATGTGTGTATATATATATATTCTATGGTTATATGGTCACACTGATCTGATCTGAATTTATGCCTAAAATATTCTGTCGTGCTGCAGCAAGCAAGAATTTAATTGTCCTATCTGGGGCACATGACAATAAACTCTCTTGATTCTTGACTAATTGGCTTTGGTAAAAAATATATAAATTGTCCCTAGTGTGTAGGATGGTGCGACTGTACAGGGTGATCACTGGTTGACGTGGACCCAGTGGCGCAAAAGGCCTGTTTCCATGCATAATCTCTAAATTCTAAAGTCTAAAGTCTAAAACATTTCTTTAATATCATCACGTTGCCCAGTTTTTGCTAAAATATTATTCCTAATCTTAAAAACATCAACACATTTCATATTTAATATTTCCAGTACTAAAACTTGAATGGATTATTGGGAGACTTTTGAAAGGCAGGGAAAAGTGAGACAAAACAAAATGCGTTCCATAAACAGGCATGGTGATAAGAGATCAGTCTCTTGAAAAGGCAAAGCAGAAATTAACCAGAAATACAGAGTCTGAGAAATGGACAAGGGTGGGAAATTTCTATGGCGTTCTCCCATTCTATCACTCTGACATTTCCAACAAAAACATTGCTGTGTGCGTACATCGGATAGTGATCACATTTCTGGTGATTTATGGCAACGGAGAAAAAAACAAACAGCTTGGAAGAGATTCCTTGCCATAAGGCTGAGGAAGATATGCCCATGGCCATGAATTGCTTTGAAAAGAAAAGTAAGGAACTTGCAGTATATTTCCTGGGGCACAGGAATAGAACAGAGCTTATTAAGGACACTTATTAAGGATGGTTTCTGGCATGCAAAGAGTATGTTCATAAGTTCATAAGTGATAGGAGTGGAATTAGGCCATTCGGCCCACCGAGTCTACTCCGCCATTCAATCATGGCTGATCTATCTCTGCCTCCTAACTCCATTCTCCTGCCTTCTCCCCATAACGTCTGACACCCGTACTAATCAAAGTACTCCTCTCCCTCCCCCTCCACAATCAGTCTGAAGAAGGATCTCGACCCCAAACGTTAGCTATCCATGTTCTCCAGAGATGCTGCCTGACTCGGTGAGTTAACCCCACACTTTGTATCGGGGTTAACTCGGGGTATAAGGAAGATTTAAAGCTGATATTGATGCGTATCCTCTCAATTTCACTAGGATCTATTGGTCTTGTTCACCGCAAGGCTACATTTTAATCATATAAAGCACTTTTAATAAATTTGGTTAGTACAACTTGCAGTTTACACAAACATCATCATGCAAACATTCTTTATTATTCCTCAGGAGCATTCCTTTCCTGACATTGCTCTCAATAATATCCCAGCAAAGAACGAACTGCAAATGTGTATTGGAGCTTGGACACCTGAGGTGATCAGTTAATTTAATGACATGTAGAATATACAGAGTGTTTTCTAAGGCGGTTGGAGGTCCAGTATGTAAAGGGCCTGTCCCACGGGCATGCGACTCCATGCGGCAAGCGCGACCTAACCGCAAGCGGGGGCTGTGCGGGTGCCGCGCGGAAGTCGCGGGGCCGGTCCCACTTCGATCGTGGGAGCCGCATGGAGTTGTGCGGAGCTGGTCCCGACATCGCGCGGGGCTCCGAAAAACTGATACTGTTCACCGCCGTACGCATCGTCTTGACGGCACTCGCCCTCCGCGCAGCCCCCCACTTCCGATTTGGTAGCGCTTGCCGCATGCAGCTGCATGCTGGTGGGACCGGCCCTGTACGGGGATCACTCGACCTCCGCTCGGTCCCCGCACGGCCCCCGCTTGCGGTTAGGTCGCGCTTGCCGCATGGAGTTGCATGCCCGTGGGACAGGCCCTTAATACTGCAAAGGATTACTGTTGTTCAGAATATATTTTGATAAAAAATGGCTTGTTTTAATGTTTAAAAGTTCAGTCTCATCTTATGCTGTTTTAGATTGAACTCTGAGACATTTGGATTATGAGGTGTCGCATAGTGAGGTAGCTTTTCAGGAAATGCTATTGCTTCCATTACATATTATAGCAGAAATGAGTTGAACTAAAGATGTAACCAAGGGTAAAATTGACAGGGTGATATGTGCAGTTTTAAAGATAAAACATTAAGGGACTATTTCGAGAACAACTATTGCAAAGGGTGATTAATGATGCATATTTTTCAAAAAGGGATGTGTAGAATGAAAGTACATATAAATACATGGCGGGCTAAGTTTGAACATTCCTGACAAAGGACCAGGGAAAGGTTGTGGACGCTTAATATGTCCTAGCAGAGAGAGTAGGAAGTAAGAGTTTGGGAACAGCTCCATCCAAGGCCACAAGTAATTGCATAGAGTTGTGGACGTAGCCCAGAGCATCACACAAACCATACTCCCTTCCAATTACTCCATCTATACTTCACGCTGCCTCGGCAAAGCCACCAGCATAATCAAGGACTCGGTCACTCCCTTTTCTCCCCTCTCCCATCAGGGAAGTGGTACAGAAGTTTGAACATGCATATCTCCAGATTCAGGAGCAGTTTCTTCCCAGTTTTTAACAGGCAACTGAACAGTCCTCTTATCAGCTCGAGTGTGGTCTTGACCTCCCATCTACCTCATTGGGAGTCCTTTGAACTATCTTTAATCGGATTTCAATGATATATATCGTTGCACTAAATATCGTACCCTTTTTCCTTTATCTAAGCACTGTGGATAGCTTGATTGTATTCATGTATAACCTTTTCTTTGACTGGATAGTACACAGTCAAAAGCAGTTTACTGTACACATGACAATAATAAACAAAACAAAACTAAAGATACATGTTTGTGCATGGCCGTCCGAAGGGAGGGGTGCGATCGCACCCCACTTTTGTTCCAGAGAACAAAAAAATCCCGAAAAGAAAAAAGAAAAATTGGAGCGCAACCACTTTGAAAGAAATTACCGGAAATTCTGATTATGGCTCGCGGGATGATTTGGGGAAAAAAAAATTGCGACCATCATCAAGCCTGTTGGGTGACGCTGGTGCCAACGTAGCGACGCAAAATGACACCGTTTCTCCGCACGTGCGCAGTGGGCCCGGGCGGGATCAGCTCACCACCATTTTCTCGCCTCGTGTCTAGTCTGGATGAGTTAGTGGGGCCGTGGAATATCGCGTTGCAGGAGGGGTATTCCCCCCCCACCAGCCCCTCGCCTCGCCCCCCCCCCTGCCGGGCCCACGCCTCTCTTTCCCCCCCCCCGGCCGGCTCCTCACCTCGGCCCCCCCCCACCGCCGCGGGCCCTTCAACGCTGCATGGGAGGGAGAGAGATGGGGGGAATATGAGAGGGGGAGAGAGAGGGAGGGGAGGGGGAGAGAGAGGGGAAGAGGAGGAGGGAGGGGAGAGAGAGATGGAGGGAAAGAGGGAGGGGGGAAAGGGAAAGGGGGATTATCTTTAGTGTGCAAAATTAAGGTAGATTTTAGGTTATTTTCTTCTCCATATGAATAATATCGAACAATTGGAACCTTTCTTTTCCTTGATAACAATACTGAAAAATAGGAATTCCATAGTTTGCAACTTTCTTTTTGCATCATATTTTTAATATAATTTGAATATAATTAAGCGGGCACTGGACCCCGGCCGCGAAGGGCTTCGCGCTCGTGATGTGCGTTGCGCGCACATTATTTCACATACATTTTTTGTAATCCTGTCATGCCAGCCCCATTTTAAAAAGCTTCATACGGGCTTGTTGTGTAAGAAGGAACTGCAGATTCTGGTTTAAACCGAAGATAGACATATTTTTCTTAATCTCCTACCTCGACAGAGATGCAATTTTTTGCCGTATCGTATCTCTGTCTGCACTATGGCCTAACATCAAGGAGTCACGGCCTTTGCTGGAGACCGACTTCAGCAACTCCAACCGCAGGAGCCTGCAGGACTTAACATTGTGGAGCTGGTAATCCCTTTGCCAGAGATCGACCTCTGAGCTCCAACCGCGGGACCCTGCAGACTTTAACATCGTGGAGCTCGCGGTCTCTGGTTAGAGAATGACTTTGGGAGCTCCAAGCCGCAGGAGCTTCGACCGCCCCGACGCGGGAGCTTCGACCGCCACGGCGTGGGGGCTTCGGTTGCCCTGAAGCGGGAGTGTCTACCGCCCCCACGTGGGGGCTTCGATCACCCTGACGCAGGTGCTTTGACCGGCAATTGCGGGACCTTTGCTCGCCCCAACGGCCACGGGAGAATAGAGAGGAAGAAGTTTGGACTTTATTGCCTTCCATCACAGTGAGGAATGTGGGGAATCTGCTGTGGTGGATGCTTATGTTAACTTTTATGTAGTTGTGTGTCTTGATGCATTTTTTAATTATGGCTGTATGGTAATTCGCATATCACTGTATCTTAATTGGTACACGTGACAATAAAAGACCTTCGAAACCTTTGAACCCTGAAACCTTTGAATATTTGTGCTCTGCCACCAAGACCCATTGGATACTATTCATTCTGGTTGCTAATCATTTTAACTCTGTTTCCCATTCCCCAAAAACATTTCTGTCTTTCGCCTCCTCCATTGCTACATGGATGTGACATTTTGAGTCAGGACCCTTCTTCAAACTCCTGACCCGAACGTCACCTATCCATGTTCTCCAGATATACGGCATGACTCGCTGAGTTATTCCAGCACTTTGTGTATTTTTTATACCTACCACATCCGAGGCTTTGCTCCACCCCCAACTCTCTTTTCTTGTTTTCTCTCGACTACTACTTTCAGCCTGGAGAAGAGACCCAACCTGAAATATCATTTGTCCATTTCATCCACATATGTTGCCTGACCTGAACATGATCCAGTAGTTCAGTAACAGCATGAAGATAGAGGTGATAGAGATACACCATTGTTCCTTTCGCACACACAGCCATCAGGTAAGATGTCAATGCTCCCCATGATTCAGGCAATATAAAAGTGGAGTTGTGATAAACAATTGGATTTTTGGTGCGAAAGCGGGAAAGGATGGCGCAATGCCAGCTACTTGGAGGACAAGCCCATGCATAAAGTATGTTATGGAGAAACCAGATGAGAATATCTTGTGGGGACTTCTTTCAGAATGAGACTGATGCATGGTCACAGAGTGCAAAATGAAACCTGCCAGAAAGCCGGAGTTCCAATTCAAAGGAAGAAGTCTGGTATCAGCTTGTCACCACTTCTTCCCTCCATTATCAAGCTTCTGAATGATCCTTCCATACGCTAGGGTATTGTTCGATTAATCACTACCCCATTGAGGACATTGGACTTTGTCTAAGGAACTGATGTGCTAAATGTGCTGCAATGCCGAAAATTATATTCAGCACTGTATCTTCCCCTTTGCTCTTTCTGATGTATTTTTGTGTGAACAGATTGTATCTAATTATGGTATATCTGATCTGTTTGGATACCGTTCAAAACAAACAAGAGGTCTTCACTGTACCTCAGGACACACATGTGACGATAATAAACCTAAACCTAAACAGGGCTTTGGGTACACCTTCCATAATGGAAGTAATTATCATCAGTATGCAGATTCACTTGCTTTTATTGCAGCAGTCTCCGTTGCTGCACAAACAGCAACACCCTAAAGCGTACTTGCAGCAGCAGGAGCCCAGATTGCTGTAATTTAAGACAACTTGGTGGCCATATGTAAATGCACGTGTGCACTGTGGACTGGATCTTGAAGGTCGCTGAGCAAAGAGTGAAAATCCAATCCCAATTTCCTGCCAACACTGTGGGGATGTCTGCTAATGTGCTTCTCATCTTCTCATCCTCTCCACTTCCTCTTATAACGCTTTTTGTCTTCATGGGCAGATACTACTGATTAAGACCTTTTGAAGATCCTTGTCCACTTAATAATAATAATATTAGCAAATTTTCTGTCAAAATACTCAAGGATTTGCAAATTAATACCAAGCGAAACTGAGAAATTGTTAAAATGGACACATCTTCCATCTTTAACATACCTTAACTTAACAATAAGTTTGTTGCACTGCCAGAAGCTAATAACCCATGGCACTGCGTGGGGAAGTTGCACCTCATCTTTTAGGCATTGTTTTACCTTACCAAAGAGATATTTTTCTTTCTTTTTTTGTCCCTCTCTTTTTGATTATATAGAGCCTCTTAATCAAACTAAGCTCAGCTTCCATATCCCTGGGGCAGCATCTCTTAGCTCCCTGTCAAACTGCGTTGAAACACAATCAATCTTGTTCTTGTGCTTGGATGGCGGAAGTGCCACAACATGAACAGTGTGCTGCTCTGCTCATGCCGTGAAGCCTGGGTGACAAAAGTTTTTACAAGAAGCTGACTGTACTTAGGGTTATGAATATGCAATGACTCTCATTAGCATTGAAGCACTGGAGCTGGGGCTGACACCCTGAGCCACTTTTAGTTGCTGCTGAATTGTATAATGAATTGTCTCTCTTTCAATCAAAATCCTTTCTGTCATGACTCCCCTTCCAAAGAGTGAGGGGGGGGGGGGGGAGTGGTGTAGCCAGTCCAAGAATACCAGTCCGCAGCAGAAATTAATTGCAGGCACCCCAGTTGTTTTTGTTAAACAACATTGTGATAGTGCTCCAAATGTCAAAATAAAAAGATATATTAACATTTTTGTAAGCTGGTGTGGAGGCAAATAAAACCACATGAAGGCAGTTAATGTGAAGGGAGACACAAAACATCCACTGGCCCAGCTGTTAGTTTATTGTTGTTTTTTTGAATAGGAATGATTCCAGCATGGTCTCTCAAAACTAACTCTTGGTATCTCCTCATTTGTTTCTATTCTCTTTTGACAAAACACCCTCCTTTCTATCCACCCAACTCAAACAAAGGCTAATTTGCAGTGATTTCATGCATACATTATAAACCGAAAAGACCTGTAATATAAAAGATAACAGTCTGTTCCTCGAAATAA
This sequence comes from Malacoraja senta, assembly GCA_038087875.1. Taxonomy (NCBI): domain Eukaryota; kingdom Metazoa; phylum Chordata; class Chondrichthyes; order Rajiformes; family Rajidae; genus Malacoraja; species Malacoraja senta. Next base: position 115,456,309 of record CM075977.1, on the reverse strand, counting down.
ATTGTGCCTGATTCTTTGTTTCTCTATTTTTATTTATTTATCTGGCATAACTCACCATTACGCTTGGTTTCCCTCTTGACCTGTCCCTCAACAGTAGACATTTCCAAGGGCTGAAAATGAAATAAAAAAGAAACAATATGTACATGTTGAAGTTAAATATCAAACATGAGTCTGTTTTAAAATGAATGCAGTTCTGACAAAAGTGTCTCAAGTATCATATATCAAACACTTGTTACATCTCTTGGCCTTTGTGATTGCACATGACTGGGAACAAGTCAGTGATAAAATGTGAAGAAAGATGAAACCAATCCAGCCCTTTTTAAAGCTCATCAATCACTCGATGCAACCATGATATTATTAGTTCAAGTAAAGCCCTGCTCTTCCATTTTATGGACATCATAAAAAGCCTAGCTCCTCAGCTACCATGGGAATTCATTTTTATGGGAAACATCTTAGAGGGAACCAATCAAGTCTGGGGGCATAACAAGCTACTGAATAATTCAGAATCCTTCACCATCCTGTATTTTCAGCACATCCAGTGAGGCGGTGTTTAATTGGTATACATTTGTGTTTTTGAAACAGATTACCACAGAACTACTGAGAAAGCATAACAAATTAATGTTCTGGTATTCACCCTCTGATGTGTGTTATGCTTATATTAAAACAGGTAACAAAATAAAACTGTCAGAAATTGATTTGCATGATGCAGTTTCAATCACCATTGAGACTCATTTTATTTCTGGAATGAAACACAATAATGATCATTTCCAGGTCATTTCATGACATTCTGCAAAAATTGACTGGGCCTTTCTGGGCATGAATCACCTATGGATGGGGAGAGTAAACAGGGACACACAGACCTATCAGACTGACAAAGGCAAAATGATTAAATTTATTATTAAGGAAGTGGCAACAGAGATCATAGAAGTAGGTTTGGATGTAGATTTATGAAAAGGAAATCATATTTGACAAATCTGAAAGAGTTTTTTTTCAGGCAGTTATTACAGGGAAACCAATTGATGTGATGTATTTGGACTTTCAAAAGGCCTTCGATATGGTGTCATGCAAGATGTTATTAACAGAAATCTGGGCACAAGGGTTTGGAGATGTTATTCTGGCATGGATTGAGGATTGTTTAATGAAGAGGAAACAATGTAGGAATGAATGAGTCATTTTGGGGTTGGGGGATGAGTGAACATGGAGTGCTCATGGATTGATCTTAAGGCCCCTTCACTTCACAGCCTACATTGATGATTTGGGTGAAGGGATCAAGTTTGCTCCTGCTACAAAGCTGGGTGGCCGTGTGGGCTTTGAGCAGATTGCAGAGAGACTTCTCGAGAACACATATAAGTTGTGAAAGGGCAAATTGAATATAATGCGGAAAATAAGATATTAGACTTGTCAATAGAAAAATAATCAGTAAGCAGAGTAATTTTTTAATGGTGAGAAATCAAAAGGTGTTGGGTTCAATGGGAGTTGGATGTACATGAATCACTCAAAAGTTAACATGCAGGAACATGCAGTAATTAGGAACACAACCAGTCAGTTGACCTATTTTTGCAGGAGGTTTTAGTATAAGAGTAAAAATGTTGTGTTCCCAACATGTAGATGATTAGGACTGAAAGTAAAATAATTCATGCAGGCTATTTAGAACAGAAATGAGGGAGTATATTCAAGACAGAGCTCAACAACATTTTGGATATTAAGAGAATTAAGAGATATGGGGTTTGTACAAGAATATGGGTTTGCGGTAAAATATTAGTCATGATTTTATTCATTAGAAGGGACAAGCGGCTGAATGAACTCCTCCAGATTTTATGTCTTAAGGGTTTGTGGCCTTTTTGCAGCATTATGAGGGAACTTGGACAGTATTGTCTCAAGAGCAACCATTAGTGAGCATCATCTTGGGAATACCTTGTTTTCTAGACCAGTGCAGGATTGGCACAGCTATCAATTAAGTCAATAATGCCCCTGTCCCACTTAGGAAACCTGAACGGAAACCTCTGGAGACTTTGCGCCCCACCCAAGTTTTCCGTGCGGTTCCCGGAGATTTTTGTCAGTCTCCCTAATGGTCGAAAGTGGTTTCCGCTTCTTCTATGTTCCGGAGATTATTTTAAAAAATTCAAAACCGGCCGCGACTAAAAATAGGTTGCCGTTTTAAAAATCGGTAATTTTTTAGTTGAAGCCGGTTGCGATGCTACTTGAAGGTGGTTGCCGGAGGTTGCAGGTAGAAGGTAAGACCTCCCTGGTGGAATAAAACTGGGTGAAAAAAAGGTCTTACCTTCCACTACCTGTAACCTCCGGCAACCACCTTCAACTAGCATCGCAACCGGCTTCGATTAAAAAATTACTGATTTTTAAAACGGCAACCTATTTTTAGTCGCGGCCGGTTTTGAATTTTTTGAAATAATCGTCGGAACATAGAAGAAGCGGAAACCACTTTCGACCATTAGGGAGACTGACAAAAACCTCTGGGAACCTCTGGGAACCGCACGGAAACCTTGGGTGGGGCGCAAAGACTCCAGAGGTTTCCGTTCAGGTTTCCTAAGTGGGACAGGGGCATAACTTTACCTTCATCCATAGGGCACCCTAACTACATGATCCGCACTGACACCCTCATGCATCATTACTATCCATTACTCTACAATCAACTCACTCCAAGGATCTGTCACTGCCAGACTATCTCAGCCTCATCATTGCCAGTTTAGTATAGGTAATTAGTAAGGACATCAAAGGTTACAGGAAGAAGAAGGAGAATGGGGTTGAGGGAAAAAATAGATCAGCCATGATTGAATGGCGAATTACTTGCTGGGCCGAATGGCCTAATTCTCCTCCTCTTATGATGGACTAACTGCACAGCAGCCCTGATCAGGTCTGTGTCAGTTTGGATTCATCCACATGATAGAATTCTGAAGAAGGGTGCTCTTTTAGAAAGGAGGTGAGGTAGAGCTTCTTTAGTCAGAGGGTAGTTAATCTGTGGAACTCATTGCCACAGAGGGCTGTGGAGGCCTTCAGTGGATATTTTTAAGGCAGAGATAGACAAAGTCTTGATTCGAATGGGTGTCAAGTGTTATGGGGAGAAGGCAGGAAAATGGGATTAGGAGGCAGAGATCAGCCATGGCAGAATAGACTTGATGGGCCAAATGGCCTAATTCTATTCCTATAGCTTGTGAACTTGTGAACTTGTGAATTCAATGGGATTCATTCCAATCCATGTGCAATGCCTAAGTGTAACTGCAGGTTACCACGCTAGGTGCACTAGAACTTCAGTACCTATAGTTTCTGTTGTTTATTCAAAATTTTGCAGATTATGTCAATTATGTTTTTCAAAGAAAATGATTTTGTTTTCCAACAATATTATGGATTGAAGACAAGTGCTTTCTTTTTTGATATCTACATGTCTTACTTAATGAAAGGTTAATACAAGGGGTTCTAGCAATGAAACATAATCTAAAAATGAAGCAACTCCAAGTCAGATGGAAATCATTACAAATTTGGATAAGTCTTCAAAAAATGCTTCTATTTCACTCTTTCTATGGAGGATTGCAGCTGATGTGATATAACTGGGGTATGCAGCTTGTATCAAACTTCACTCTATTGCACTCCCAGGAATTGCCTTGGGCCATTCTATTGGGGCAAATCTCGTGCTTGGGAGATAGTGCTTGTTGACTCTATTTTCTCCTTTTCTCTCAGAATCTGAATCAGAATCGTTTATTGTCATTTGAACATAAGTTCAAATGAAATTATGTTTCTGCAGTCATAATGCAAACAAAAAAACCAAAACACACAATTACACAATTTCACACAAACATCCATCACAGTGAATCCCCAAATTCCTCACTCTGATGGAAGACAAAAGTCTTATCTTTTTCCAATTCTCTGTGCCCATTCCTCTCCCGCAGTCAAGCAGCCAAACTGTTGATGTCTTGAAGTCCATTGCTAGCATGGGCTTAAGTCAGTATTGGCACATTTTGAGGACCAGAGCACATAAGTTTAAGGTGAAGGGGAAAAGATTTAATAGGAATCTGAGGGGGTAACTTTTTCACACAAAGGGTGGCGGGTGTATGGAACAAGTTGGCAGGTAATTGGGGCTGGGACTAGCCCATCGTTTAAGAAGCAGTTAGACAAGTACATGGATAGGACAGATTTGGAGAGATATGGACCCAAGGCAGGCAGGTGGAACTAGTGTAGCTGGGACATGTTGGATGGTCTGGGCAAGTTGGGCCGACGGCCCTGTTTCCACACTGTATCACTCTATGACTCTATTTCCTCTATCCAACCTCGGCCGCCAGTTAAATTTGCTGCAAGTACAGTAACTTCAATGAAGCCATTGAGTGAAAACAGCTCTCAGAGGATGATAAGTAAACCTTTTGCGCTGATTTAATTAATCAATCAATAACAAATTGGTTATTTGTAAGAATGTCTTTTTTTGTTGTATTTAATTGTAAAAAAATCAGAATATTGTTTTTACATTTTAATAGTTCCTGTTTTTTTCACTGTATGTTTGTGAACGTTAAGGTGATTTATGGACCTTTAATTTGTATGAAAGTTTTGACAGCTGTAGAGCAGGAGTGAGGCCTGATCTCTGTGGAGTCAAACAATGATTTTGAACGAGGGTTTGTATTAATCATTACAGGCTCAGCCCAATGCATTGGGAGCCAGGCTCCAGGTAAAACCTTTACATTGATTTCTGGTACTTAGTGTTGTTAATTTAATGTATTGAAAAAAATGTTCTTTAATTGTTTAGGCTTAATGTTTAACAGTTGTGAAATACCTCCATCAGAGACCTTTGGAAACAGTTTGGAGTCATTTGACCTCATTCTGGGTTGGGGTGTCTCGTGCTACATGAGTTTTGATTGTTGTTGGTGACTCACTCTGCTTTGGAGCAACTTTAAGATTTTGCACACACATAATTATGACGTGAATTTCTGACAAAAGTTGCCTCCCCCCCCATAGCTTGTAACCCTTGGCAGCTTTTGGGGGATGCAGTGGAAACCAGTTGAATTGTAAACAAACTAGTCCTTCAGTAAAGATAGACACAAAATGCTGGAGTGACTCAACGGGACCGGCAGCATCTCTGGAGAGAAGAAATGGGTGACGTTTCGGATGGAGACCCTTCTTCAGATTGAAGGATGAGTTGGGCGAGTCCAGAACCAGGGGCCACAGTCTTAGAATAAAGGGGAGGTCATTTAAGACTGAGATGAGAAAAAACGTTTTCACCCAGAGAGTTGTGAATTTATGGAATTCCCTGCCACAGAAGGCAGTGGAGGCCAAATCACTGGATGAATTTAAGAGAGAGCTAGATAGAGCTCTAGGGGCTAGTGGAGTCAAGAGATATGGGGAGCAGGCACGGGTTATTGATAGGGGACGATCAGCCATGATCACAATGAATGG
>CM075977.1:115254514-115450715 GCA_038087875.1 Malacoraja senta | reverse complement strand
CCCTTTCCTTTGTACTTAAGTCTCCCTTTCAGAAAGTGAGTATTCACAAAGACGTCTCTAAATAGTGCCTTGAAAGGTGTTCACATGAGGACACTGTCTCCTTTCTAGTAAAAGAGAGCGAAGATCTGACAGGTTTTGTTGTCAGTAGTATAGTGAGAGCTTTGTAAGATATTCGTTTTTCTTTCTCTAAATGCTCCAACTTAATAAAGACCCCCTGTCTTAAAGCGTGCATGCCCCCGCTGTCCCTGTCCACCCCGTGTCCAGCCTGTCCCTAAATTCCCCACGTGATGTCTGCTAACATCATTTTAATGATTTTGTCAACATACACAGAATTAATTTTCATAAAAATGAAAATGTAAAACGACCAACGTCCAATGCGAGTCTGTTCCTAACACCCACCCCCCAACCGCCATCCCCACCCACCCCTTCCAAATGTCCCGATCTTGAGTAAGAAAGATTGCTCCTTGACTCTAAATTCATCCCATGTCAAAAGAAAGGATTTCAAACCTGCAAAAAAAAATTGCCCCATTCAGATTAGGAGCGTTTATTTCTTGCTTGGCCTTTGAACAGAGGGGTCATGTCACTCAGGAAAGGGCTATTCCTTCCCTCTCCCTCTCCCCCTCGCCACAACGACACCGTTCACTAGCTCGCACTCGAAACCAACCTCGACCCGGGCTGGCTTTAAGGCAACATGCCACAAAGATTAAAGATTTGGCATTTTACAAGAAGACGAGGTGCTCCTGTAATCATAGCAACGGTATGTAGGCCACAAAGTGCTACCAAACAGCTAGTGATGTCCTCCCTGGAGCGCTCCAGTCTCAGGCTTGTAGGATTTTTATCGACTATTGCTGCTTCGCTCCATACCAAGTCTCTCTATGAATTAACATTAAATATGGCTGACTCAATATCAGCAATAAGCCAAATATATTAAAAAGGGCGATGTGGCCAGCGAGGCGTCATTACCTGGCGCATCTATATTAAAAAGCGCCTCGCTTACGTTATGCTATTGGAGGCATTATTTGTTAGTCTTCATTCTGTTTATTTTTACGGACTTTGCTTGGTTTTGCAGGAAAATGTATGTTGACGGGAACGTTTAGTAGTGGATTATTTACGAGGGAATCAGGGGGTCAAGTTCTGGTCTAAGTGGCACATCTGCGAAACATTGAGGCTACTAATTCACCAAAGGCTGCGTGGCTTTTATTGTAGACATATTGGGGAATTAGCAAGAGTCCGCGTCCCCCCTTCGCAAGGGGGAGGGGGCCTGATTATATCATGATGTATTGCTGGCTCCACGTTCAATCTGTAACACTGCAGCTAAAACGTGAAGACGAAAAAAAAAATCTAACAAAACACTCTAGCCATCCATTATGAAGAAAAATAGGAGCCATGCTGAGAAATTAGGTAAATAAATTCTAAATTAGAAGAATATTAACCACAACATCATTCACACAGCACCACGCCTGTCTGTCCTGATGTGCAATTAAATTAAAGCAAATTCACGTTTGAACGTCCCCCGGTTGTGGTGCCGTCCACACTTTTAATAAAATGCCCACTTTACGCTCTTTATCTCTGTCGTGGATCCGATGCAGCAATGCTTAATTTGGGACGGAGGGACGAGGGAGCGCGGGGGTTATGCTATATTAAATCTAAAAAGACTATATGAATGGTTCCAGCTTTATCTCATAAAACTGTCCCGAATGTTCAAAGCGAATGCGCGCCAGTTCATCAATTTCTCCTTTCCTTTTAAAACGATTCAACATTTACAATAGACCTACCTCGCTCATGTCACTGCAAGAAGGCAGATGTTATTTTTTCATACGTTTCTTGCAGTGAGTAGGTACATGCATTGCGTTGAAAATGTTCCACTCCGTTCATATTGTTTGCTAAATGATTGTATATATTAAACGGAAAAGAAAATGGTGTGATTCAGATCAATCAAACAAGCATATGTGATTTTATTTTTACCTCAGGGAAATGACTAAAATGTTCAGAAGTAAAAAGAAATTGTCCTTTCGTCCTCGTCGAAAACGTTGTATATGTAATTTATTTTTAAGCGTAGGTATCTACCGGTGTGCATTAATCTACAATACAATTCAAAAATATGTGCGCAGTTAAAAAAAATGTTTTATCTCAATTGGCTGACCTGTGATTGGTATAGTGACAGCCTAGTGCTCGGATTAGTTGTGTGTATATAGTAATCTATAGAGGGAGCGAGAGACCGTTATTAGATGCAAGCGCCAGTGACTTCTCAATACGTCTGCATTAAAACAAGCTATGATAAAAATTGGTCTCAGCATGGTGCATAATTGCAACATAATGTTTCCAAATAACATTTAAAGAGATAGTTGATCATAGAGTTAAAATTACAGACTAGCTGCAGTGTACTCAAAACGTCTGACACTATTGAAGCTTGCCCAGGTGTTAGCAGAACCAGTCATGTTCCCTACTCATGTTTAATTTTCCACATGTGAGTGTAATGAAAAATACGTCAGATGTATCGAGGCTCAAACACTCCGTAGTCCAAACCGCATCTCTGTACACGCGGTTAATGTGCCCTACACGAGAAGAAGAATTGTTTGCACATTTAATTAAGTAAATATGTCCACATATACGATTTGTGCACTGTAGAGGATGTCTTTAAAAATGTATTGACGTCACTGTGATCAGAGTGTATAACAGAAGGAATCTCCTGACGTTGCCACTGACTGTTTAAGGTTTCGCCCTGTTTATACTCACAGTGTCGAGGCTACAGCGACATTACAACCGAAAGCATCTCATTTATCCGCTTGAACTTCAAGTGAAGTGTCTCCATTCTGCCCTTCATTAGTGGTCTGCATGTTTCCATTTACTTTACCATTCCCTGCACCCAAAACTAGTCCTTCTTCCCACAAATCAACCTCCCATCCGCCACCCATCCAATGCACTATATTGTTCCCTCATTTGAGTTTGCATTTTTAATTATTATTCTTTTAGAACTCTGTTTTTAATGGCATTTGACACAATTCGTAAATATGTTTCCATGTAAATTCGCTAGGCTTATTCCACAACCGTGCCGTTATAAATCTTTTACTTTTGTTTGCAATCTTTTACTTTCATTTCCGTCTGCCTCTTCTCCTTTTCTCTGTCGCGCGCACGTACTCACACACTCACACACACGTAAATATCACTGAGATGCACATGCCACGTGTTGATAAATTTGTACTTAATGACAACCTAACTCCAATCTCAATAGAAATAAAGCGCTTACTTTTTGCAGACATCCCCCTCTGGCCGCTGCCTTCTTTAATTATGTGTGCTACATCTCTTCCCTGTGGAAAAAAAGCCTGGTGTTTTGGATGCAATCTCGGTGCAATGTTTTTTTTTGAGAAGGGACTTACTGCTCCAAACCCAAAGGCTCCCAGTTAAGTGCAGATTGAGACATATCGGGTTCCTTATAAAAGGATCATTTCATGTGGGAGGTTGGACACAAAGTTTGGACTCGTGACTTGCATTCCTGAGCGACATGCATATTTTAAAACAACAAAGCAAGCGAGGAACAAGGCTTAGAGCAAAACAAAAACTTGGAAGTCTGAGCGATGAGAATTACTGTTTAAAAAATATCACATAACTGCTGTTCTTTCAGATAATGTATGTTGCAAATTTGTGAGAACCTTGCTTCAATTATTTTAATTGTTGATTGCTTTGACTCTTAAGGTTTATTTGGAAGGGCATTAACTATGGTTAAAATATGCAACAGTTATAACAAGTCACGAAGAAGGCAGACTAACATATTTACCAGTGCATAGTGATACCGGTTGGGTGCATCAGTAAAACGTGAAGTACTTTCCCAGACTCAGCACGTTGATCCTGACTTGGCGTATAATGACTCCGTTCTTATGTAATGAGTGTAGTTATTAATGAGAAATCAAATGAGAGAAACTCGGGCGAAATAGTGACAGCTGAATAAATGGACAGCGTCACACGGCGTGTGAAACCACAATTTAATGCTTGGTGCCAAAAATGCGCCTGATTGCTTTATTCATTTCATTCATTTAACATGTGATTATCAAGGTAATAAATGAAAAGGACAAATCCGGACGAAATATCATGTAGGCCACATAAACATGTGCCCCGTGCAGCTCTAGACACGGCTGTGTTCTTCTCTAGACTGGATCGATTATTATTTCTGCCATAAAACACCGTTTGCAACATGTGTGGAAATTTGAGCCCCAGCAGAAAATAAAATGAAGACGAAATGAGGGAATAAATAGTGAGGACGTGGATATCTCTGTTAGTTGTCAGTGCGGGTCCATGGGCCGAGAATGCTAATGTGGCTCTGCCGTGGAAACTGAAGCTGCGTGTCTGTGTGTGCAGCGATCGATACCTGACCCATTGGTTTGGGCAATGTTTTATCTAGCCAAGCAATGATATTATCACCCCTGAACGTTATATACAGCAAACGTCTTCCTAAATCAACACAAATGGTTCGCTTACAGAATGCATCTCTGCAGCCCCATTTCACAAAATCCTTTACGGATGGGGTGCTTAATATCCGGTAGCATTTATTTTTAATCCATTGCCGCAGCTTGATCTGAGATTCTAGACATGTACATACACAATTATGCAGACGTTATCTTGCTCGGTAACAGTTTGGATCATGATAGGTGACCTGTATTTGAGGGGAGGTGGGATGGGGGGGGGGGTGGATGAAGGAGGTGGGGGTGGTTTTCATAGCTGGTTGCTGGGGTGGGGTGGGACGGGCGAGGGAGAAAGACAGAAGCCACAATGTTTTTTAAAAATACATTTTGCTGGAAAGTCCATTTTTAAGTTTAAACCCAGTTGTCACGTAAGCGGCGTTTATATCAGACCATTCTCGTGAACTGTTTAAGAAAGAAAACACATCTGCAATCCAGAGCAATGCTGTTGACCAAGCAATCTGAATGCATCTAACATGTGTTACCCAACCTCACCCAAATCTACTCTCCACATAATGCCCATCCCAGTGCACACACACACACACACAGATAGTCTGCCTACAGCATAAATATTTTCTTGATAAAGTGCAATACCTTTTGCATTGCAATAACCATTGAATAGTTCGCATGGTGCCATGCCATACATGTGATAATTTGGATTGTGATAAAACGGACAATAATTATTTGCGCAGATATTTGGAAAAGGTGTTGTCTTCTAAATATACGATATTCGACTGCGTTTTTTGTTTGTCTGAGCAATGGCCGAAAGAAAACTTATCACTGTTTGAAAATTAGATGGGCTTCCTTCCCTAGGCCAACAATTTTGAATTGCAATTAAATAAATGGCGATCGTGCCTCTCTTTAATCAGAACGTCCGCAGAAGGACCTAATGGAGTTTCCAGTGGCTGACACGACACGAATCCGGGTTGTGCACTTGTCCACTCTCTTCTAAAGATACTGAAATGTGTGATGTGAACTTTTTCAGGCTGATTTTTTTATGGAGTGGGTGGACGCTGGAATTCGGATTCATCGGTGTGGGGTTTGAAACGTTTTCCTGACAAGTGGGTATAATAAATGAGAGTCGCTTTCAGATGGATATCTCAGACGTGAAATTGCGCCCAGCTGGTTGTGTAAGCAAACAAATAGTTTCATGTAAGACTCTCGACTTGTAGGTTGATGAATAGAACACGACATCGGTAAATGGGTCTTTAACTCATTTAGGAATAAAACTCTTGGCTCTCTAAGTGAAAGACACGGAGACGCCATGTACCCAGAACAAGTCGCTATTTAAAAAAAGTTTTATTAGTTTCCACTCCTTCACCCACATTTTGCCATTAATTTCAAATGTCACTCAATTACAATGGTCACTAGATCATCAGTGCAAAAATTAAACGAGTTCTAACTTCCACCACACGCACGGAGATTAATAGATTTGTTTTGTGATAATAGTTGGTTCGGATGTGCGAGAATTTAACAACTAAAACGCACTTTTCCTATTTGACAAGTGGCATTTGTCTGTAAAATAAAACCACCCTTCTTGACAAGTACGAAGAGGTGGGTGCGTCCAATCTGCGTGTTTTTGAACACTAACTACTTTTCAGGATTATTCTCAACCCTCTGCTTTCTCCAAAACCATATTGAATATAACACCAAGGGATTCGCTCTGCAGCTCACAATCAGGCCGATCAAATATCTTTTTAATCTGTTAGTGTTAAAGCGTTCTCAAACTGCAAGAAAAAGTGGCAGGAGTTAAGCGGTGAAAATAGACAGGTGGAATGAAAATAAATTCAATTCGCTCAACTTGAACCGCAATAAACATTTTAAAATAAATGGTTCAAACAACAGACAGACAGTACTTAGCCTTTACATAGTTAGATCCCTAAGGGACTTCCTTTTTGATTTTTTAAACAAACATTATGGTTACATCAGCTTAAAATACACCTGAAAAACACCAGCAATCCATTGGAGAATCTGAAATCAGCTACGTGGGGAAATTAATTGTGATATGAGGCGGTGTAAGGGAGGGGGTGGAGGGTGTGATGTGGTGAATTAAGTGGTGAAGTTAAAAACGAAAATGGTAAAGGGGACATAAAAGTAAGTATTTAAAGGACAAATAAAGCCGAGAGGAAGATAAAAATAAGTCTCCGAAGTGAATTCAGGACATAAACGAGAGTCAACACAAGTGCGAAAATTCAGGGACAAACGGAGATTCCAGCAATGCTTCAGGAAAGTGGGTTCAAGAATTCCAAGAACCAAGAGGAAAGATGGGGTGTTTCAGTAGGTATAGTCCAAACAGTGAGTTTCACAATAAAAAACATGGAGTAGTATGAAAGACAAGACGCGCGCTTAAATGAGAATCGAAGCAAACACGGGATTGGGGAATGATGTTTGTGATAATTCAGGGCAAAAGTATGGGGCGGAATGGAGGATGAGACCCAACTGAATTCTGCATCAACAGCTCAATAATTTGACAGAAATATACTTCTTTTCTTCTTTTTAAAAATAAGAAGTGCAATGTTTTGTGAAATAATAAAACATATTTCCAAGCTGAAACATCATTTATTATACGAACAATACACAGCTGGCTTCATGTTTTTATTAAAAAGTACACTAACATACACTCATCCAGCATTTAATTGTTCAGACTCATGTTCGGATTAATTTATGCAATGGTGGCAATATATCCCCCCCCCCCCCTCATCAATTACCAGTCTCCATTTTCTTAAACATGTAACACCTCTTCTTCAAAAAAGGACCAGCTTTACAATTTCAGTTGCTGGTATGTAAAGCTCGGGATATGTTATTGCTCCAACTACTACCTAACTCCACCTCCTAAATCACCCTTTAAACTTCCTAGATTGTTGGCTTATTTTAATTTCTGAAACATCTTTCCTTAATTCAGGGTCTTATTTCATTTAGAGTTTATTCCTAAGGCATGACACTAATCCATCCTCTCATATTAACCACACTGCAAAGTCAATGGTTAAAAGTCACGATGTCACAGCATGTTAGATCCTTCTCGGTAAAATAATTTGAGTCCTGCTTTTAACTGCAGAAGAATTTATTGGGGAGAAAAGAACAGCATGATTAAAAATTAAATCATTTGCGAAATTTTATTTAAAATAGGAAATTAACAGAAAGGAGCATTTAAATTGGGAAACAGTAGTGTGTGGAAATGTGTTTTATTACACAAAAAATTCACAATTTTGATAGAAATAAATCATTGTGGTACGCAGAGTACAGGTAAATAATACAAATATAAGTAGCTGGAGAACAACCTCCAGGACACGTAAGTACAATCTACGTACCAGGCAGATTGGCCACACACTGTATAATTCCCAGCTTTTTTGTAAAATAAATCTGAACGACAGAAATTGAACTATGGATTTTGTGGCCAACATGCTTTGTTTCTGTTCCGCTTTTACGTGTAAAGACTGAAAATGGTCGGTAGACAATGTTATTTTAGGTAATGCTTTTAATGCTTTAAAGACGCCATATTTGTTTGCTACCATCTGGTATAAATGATCATGGCTTCACATGCTATCAAAGCATTTGCGTGGACTACGCTTTCTCCAAGAGATGGACAGCCTTTAATATAAATATGTTCGTCATCCTCAATACAATCGGCGATTTACAGAGCCTGTATCACAATACATCGTCAAATGTAACAATAAATGTTGAATTCAGGCATCTAGAGTTGAAATTAACCTTCATTTCCAGTTTAAAGGTCGATATGTTTTTAGTAATGATCCGAAGTTTGCTTTTGAAAAAAACCCTATTAATATTTGAATATTCAAATTATTTGTATTGGACTGAAAATCTACGGAGATAGCGGCTCGGTTGCATTTCTTAAATAGAAAATGTAAATTAAAAATAAAACAAGACAACATTTTGAGAATAAAGCCTTAAGCTGATTGAGTTCAGATACTGACATTTTGTCAATTTCACAAAATGTCTGCGGAGATTTTAAGTAGACGGTAATAAGAAAAATACGCTATCAGTTATTAAACAACATGTGCCCAATGTACAAACATGGCTTTAGCATAAAGAAAGTGGAATTCAGTATTTACACAGTGGCAGAATTGCGTGTTCAATGCCATCACAGACAACGTCAAAACTGTTAATTTCTGTAGAGTGGAATCGCGCGGTATTAAGGGATGGGTTTGTAACATATGCCGGAATCCAGTCTTACGCCTCACAATCAGAGTCATGAAATAGAAAAAAAAAATGTGCTTAAAAATGGGAATTCAAACAAATAATTAGAAACAGAGCTTCAAAATACAATTTAAAAAAAATTTGGAACGCAATTACTACCCCCACAGTAACTGACATGGAATACCACAGGACGCCTCTGCCTTGCTCTGTACTACAAGTTTTTAAAGTATTTTAATTGGATTTAACGGTGAAACGATGAAATTTAAAATAATCTATTATGGCTTTGATGTCGATGGGCGGCCGTGCAAGGGGATGTAAAAGTCGGGGTTGAAGGAGGCAGAGGCCTGGTGACAACGCTAATAGCGAGAACAGACAATAAGTTGTAGTCAAGCTCCCTGAAATTACCCTGAAATATCCAGAATGGTAAGTATAACCAGGGTGTGCACATCAATGTTTATTTTTTTGGGGGGGGGGGGGTTGTTTCATCTTGACTGCGTAGGCATGTATGTACAGTATTGCTGCATATGCTGTTTATCACTGCATATAAACAAGTGCAGGAAAACGTATATAGACAATCCATTTACACGTTAATTATTCCATCTAAAAGAGTCTATGGGCATCGCCTTGTGTATCCCGGAGCTTTGCGACTAGAATGTTAAAAACCCCAAGCGGCCAGATAGCAGATTCTCGTTAAATGTAAATAGAAATAGAAAGCTTGGAGAGGAAACTGAAAGTGCACACACACGTACACACGCACAAACATTTCACACATACACACGTACAATATACTTTCACTCCCACTAACACACAGACATTTGCAGCCACTCTCTCAGATTCACAATGTGCCTTGTGGTGCTTTGCTCGGGGTTGGCTGTTACGTTTAATTTCGATGCAGAGTTGTTAAAGCTCTCCCATGACAGTGTGTGCTGGAGCTTTGACCCGGATTATAAAACATTAATGAAAGCAGCAACTGAAATCTACAACAGCCTTCCCTGGACAAGGCACAGCAGTCTTTACATCTACACTGCTTGGAAGCGATAGGGTTTTCAAATCTTCTTCCGAATATTTTTTTAAAATCCTGTAACCACTATATAACTTTAATGTCTTATTTAGAGGATGAGGAGGGAACACAACATTTATGTGAGTGTTAAGGCAGATTATTTTCCAAATATATCTGGGATGGGAGTGCTCTAAAATGTATATTGTAGATCATCGAACTGAGATGAATAACACAGACACAGCTACGATAGATCTCTTTTATATCACTTTTGTAACTGTTCCAACATAACAACCATTTTTACAAGAATATTCCATCATACCAACAGAACAAGTCAACGCCACAGTACAGCTTTTGCAAGAGTACAGCGCTTGTACTTTTTTTTTGCTAGACGTTGTTTCTTTAAAAAAAACTACAGGTAAACAGGCTTGGCAGTAGTGATAGGAAAGTTTGGTTACATGATTAAAAACTGGGAGATGAATGGTACTTCAGAGTCTTGGGGTGGGGGCATACAGGGAAAATTTACTTTTTATTTCCACGTGGAAATTCGGAGACAATGCGGAGGTAGGATGGGGGCGGTTCTCATAAACAAAATAAAACTTTAATCAAGATAGTCCTGAATATAAATGAGCAGTTTCAGTCAAACTACTTTCAGAGTTCATGGAGACCTTTGTTAAATGAAAGAGAGAAGTGCCTTGGACACTCAGACCAAAACTACAGAGGCAATGGGAATCGACACAGAATACAAATGTTCTTTAGGGGGTCCACTGCGTGAGAGTTTAAAAACACGTTTTTTCTATTAACATTTCGGAGTGCTCTCTAATAATCTGATCACTTTTTAAAACGTCAGTTTCGCCAATACTGCAGGACTATTCGATACGCTTAAAGCGACAAAGTTTCCTTTATTTTAAATGCTGTGCTAAATTCTTGTATTTATTTGTTTAATTCGGATTTCAATTTTAATTCTTGGAGAACATAGTTTTGACGACATAAATCGCACTCGTTATATGAAGCAAAAGGTCGTATAAAAAAATTAGTATAGAATCACAGAAAACCTGGTTTGGAACCAGGAAAAAAAAATACAAAACAGATATAGATACACAGACACAGGACAATTTTATAATTATTTGGAAAATGTTATTTTCCCCCTAATTTCTGATTTGTTTTAAAATGCGCATACGATGTTTTTTTTTTTAATTTTACAAAAAAGAAAATAAAGACTAATATTTTACAAAATGATAAACAATGCTTGTGGTAAGTGTAGTTCTACATATGATGCAGTTCAGTTCATTTTCACAGAATAAATCCCACAGTCAACAGCTTGGCCTCTTGGAAGGTCCTTTTATTTTCACAGATATCATCCTATAGGAACTTTCAAGTCCTTGAATAGAGAGGGTGTCTCGCCTAAAATGCTTTTGTTTTTTTTTGTTTTGTTTGGGGAGGGGTGTCCTTCTCTCATCATTGGATGGACATATAAGGCCAGTTGAAGCTGCTCCCCGACAGTAACATATCTCTGATGAGGGTTTCAATTGGTGTTTTACCTACCAAACGGACGAAGAAGAGCTGTTCGATGACCGAGGAGGAGACGGTACGAAGAGAAGGCAGTCGCAGTAAGAGCTTGCCAAAGCGGCTCGGCTGGTTTGGGTACTGGCTCCTCACATATTCCTCCAGAGCACACTGAGATTTCTCCTGCAGGCTTTCTATATGAGCAGCATCCGACAGGCCACAGGCATCTTGACAGCCGAAGAAAAACAGAATTAGTGCCGCTATCAGCCTATCTTTTGTTTTATTTTAATCCTGGTTTATTGTTTTGATATCAATCCATACACTCCCCCCCCCCCCCCACTTCTCTCTTTCTCTCTTTCTCTCTCTGTCTCCCCCCCCCCCACACACACACACACACACACTCCTCTCCAAGAACTAGGTTCTGATAACGCGAATCTTTTCTGCTGTAAATATTTCATTTTGTTGGCATAAAAAACAGCAGAAACATTGGATTAACGGTAACAAAGGCACTCTTAAATAATAAGTACAGATGTACGCCATTTCCCACAGAGAACCGAGCAAGAGACACCAGTGTCCGGGAACATTGTGTGATAGATACTGGTATGTGTTATTGTTTACAGCATACTTTCTGTGCATTCCACTTCGATGCCGTTTATTTTCAATTAATTCTACAGAACACAGTATAACCGAGTACCGAATTAGATGAAACAAGTATAAAAAGCAAGACGTACTAACCACGCATACATCACTCACACAAAAAGGACAATCGTTATATGCTGTGAAATCTCTCCTTTTTCTGGCAGTTTGGTACGGCAACTATGTTAACGAAGTGGCTATATTGTACGCAACGCTTTCCAATGAATATAGAAATATAGTCTAATGAAGACAAGGTTAATCCTAGTGCCTGGTGGCTGTGGTTTTACACACATGTTCTGTGAAATAACGTTTGGTGAATAAAAATAATCCAATAAATAGTGTGCGATATTTGCTGAACCCTGTCGAATTTGAAACGTTTTGTGGAGCAAAAAGCACCAGATTATTACGCTTTATTTCAGGAAAAGATCTTGGACGATTTGTAAAAGCTTTAATTTATCCGCGTAGAACTCGTATTTTAGCATGTGAATTAATATAGTAAAATAGGACGTTTGGGTCACGACCCCGCACTTGGACAGCGTCCAGAACGAGAGGTTGAAAATGCTATCCAGAAACTAAGGTAAAACCACAACAATCCTAATGCAGGCTTCAGTAACTTGAAGCGGCCTTCACTCACAGACCAGCGGGAAAGAAAATGGCAAAAAAAGCACCATCTCGATTATCTAAAAACTCTTCGCTCTGGAGAACTTGGACAGCTTCTCAGAAAGGCTTCCAATGAATTCCCCTCTGGCTAAAAATCAAAACAAGTTTGGTCAAAACTGGAAGAGGTACTCGTGGTGGCGGTGGGGAGGTGGATGGGAGTGGTATTGCGGATATAACGCATTGGGACATCTATATTCTTTATTTTCCTGCAATAATCGCACGACCAATTATTTCTTTTGTTTTACCTTTCTCTGATTTTGTTCTATTTACCAGCAGATTACAAGATGAAGGGATAATTTACGAAGATTCAAGGGGTGTTCAAAACAGGATTAATTTGTAATATTTTCTGATCATTTTTCCCAATTAGATCAAGTTGTTGAATAAAACGTGCTGTATAAAATTATGTATTGGTATAATGCCTGATTCATATCACTCCATACATAAATAACCCGAAATGGTATATGTCTCCTTGCTCCTCCTGTACTGTTACTGCACCGGGTGAACGGCATTATTGATTTAGATCCAATGTACTGAACTTTCTTTCTCCTTCGCCTTTCGAGCTACTTACCTGATGTGAATAACACAATAGCTTTAAGACAGCTGTATTCTGCCGAGTCAACGTGGAGAGCTTTCAGTTTTTCCACTTGCTCCTGGAAGATCCTTATGTGATCCATGAAGGCAACCACCCTGTCTGCGGACATCGGTGAAGCATGGAGGCCGGCAGCAGCCAGCAGAGGGGCCACATGCAACGGCATCGAACACTGGGCAGCATTGAGCACAAACAACTCACTCCAAGTCAGCCTTAGCAGAGCCACCTGATCTGTGATCTGCAGATCAGGGAAAAAAGGGATATTCCTGGCCCATTCCACCGCGCTGAAAAGCAATCGTGCAGCCAGCTCGCAGATGTTCTCGATACCCATGATGTTGTTTGGCTGCATACATTGACTCCCATAGCGAGAGGTTGGGTAAGGCTCGGCCCGCAGTAGTAAGGAGATGTATCCAGACAGATAGCAATGGCCGTTCAAAGGGTCCCCATTCGTCAACGCGTACTGGCCTGGGTTTGGTTGAGTTGGAGGCATTCTTCCTCGCTGAACCGCTGACAGAAATAAAAAAAGGAGAGGAAATGTACATCCACAGAGCGCTGTGCAGCACACCCGAAGCTTCGGAAACGGATTGTTTTATTACAATTATAAATTGCAGTTTAAAAAAAGTTCACAGATAAACAATGTAATTTCTTAATGCAAAATTTAAATATGCGACATGATAGGAATAAGATGTATAAAATAGAAAAATACTAAACATAGCTTTACCCGTCGAAGCAGACCACATTATGTCTGTTAAACAAATCGCGAGCACATAACATTGCAGAAAGAGTCGCTGGATTGCAAAAACTCCCCCCAACTGTACCACCCACCCACGGTTACAATTGGAAAATTCTCCAAACATCTAATGCATGAATGCAAACGATTAACTTACAATTACAGGGGGTGGGGGGGAAAGACCGATGTATTAACCATTTGAATCCACAAAAATATGCAGCCATGCTTGTAATTGTTAAACTCTATCAACTTTGAAGCTAGGAGATCGGAGATATTTTTTTACTTAACCGAACTGAAAAAATATATTTATTATTGGGAATATCTATTGGCAACCAGCATTATTTTTTTCAGAATCAATTGTATTTTACAATTAATTGGTTAGATTGCTCTGTTTTGGGATGAGCAAACGCCAAAGCATTTGATAAGACCAAATCACATTAACACAGTGGGAAATTTCAAGCTCTGATCTCACATTTACAGCGACGATTAATAAAATAAATATTCACCTTCCCGTCTCATCCCAACTTTGAGGCATTTCTTCAGGCGACAGTATTGACACTGATTGCGATGGTGCTGGTCTATAGGACAATTCCGGTTGGCACGACATGTGTACGTTAAGTTTCGCCGAACACTTCTCTTGAAGAAACTTTTGCAGCCCTCACATGTGAACTGGCCGTAGTGCTTGCCGCTGGATTTATCCCCACACACGACACACTCGATGTGTTGCTGCTGCTGGCTGGGCTGCTGCTTCTCGCCGCCTGGCTGGACACTCTGACTGCTGCCTCCGAGCGGGGTGGAAGGCGGCCCCGGCTGGCCCGGGGTCTGCGGGGTGTGAGGAGCACCCGACGCCGCCTGCTGCTGCTGGCCCGGCTGCGCTTGTGCAGACTGGCCGCCCTGAGCTCCGGCCACGTCGTCCTGAGGAGCTCGCCAAGTACTAACTACCATTGCCATATCTCGGGCCCAAAAAGTGCGGGAAAACAAGTTGATCGCACGGATTTTTTTTGTCCTGTTGGTAGGGAGCAGAGTTGGATGGTGGTAACAGAAATGAGGAGAGAGAGAAAGAGAGAGAGAGAGAGAGAGAGAGAGAGAGAGAGGGAGAGAGGGAGAGAGGGAGAGGGAGGAAAAGGAATACAACTGCGATCAAAGCAACTCACTCAGACACACACACATAGGGAGCAGTGAATGAATGAGTGAGTGTTGATCAACAGTAACCGAAACAAATGGGCAGCAAAAAGAAAGAATAAAAAAATATCCCGATCAGGGTACGCAAGTGTCGGGAGGCCAGATCCAGGGCAACACGCAGTCAGCCATTCAGGAAAGCAATATAGGAGGGAACGAGGGGTTAAAGATTATAGGAGTTGGGGGGTGGGAGAAAGAAAAGAAACGATCACAATTCGAGGGGACACACACAGAAAAAAAATAACCACGCGATCCGAAGTAAAGTATGGCGAGTGTTAAATCCCTTCTTCTCCGAAGATCTGAATTGTCAGAGAAAAAAAACTCACCAGGACAAAAAAAAAGGACGGCCGACGCTAAAACGCCCTATTTTCACCTCTCATGCGGAGTGGAGAGAGAAAGGGAGGAAAGAAAAAACAACTAATAGAATATGCAAGGGGGAGACAAAATGAATGCGTTTAAACGGGAAGACTAGCGGAGCAATTTTTCCGAAAGGGGGATCTGCGCGAATGTCTGTATATAGTGAACTTTGACACTACTATTGAAACTGACACGTTTCTATGGAGATCGCTGCCTTATATGGAGCTCATGTCAAGGAGCCAAGAGAGGGGCTGTTGGCAACTGATAATCAAAGGCGACTGGTCATAGCCCTGAATTGGGGCTGGGGAGGCTAAGGTTAGCCAGCCTCCTGCTCACTATTGGTTAGCCGTCTTATTTATTACCTACGACGCTCTGACAAGCAAAATTTACATTAGATCTCCTGCGCTGGTATTTACTTTGAGACCTTATTAGTATGGGTCGCTTGTGGTCACCACAAAAAAAGCAAAACGAGGACCCCGTGCTTGCAATAAAACAATGCAGCGAGCAGCCTCGAAATGTCACATTATCAGAAAAGTTAGTTGACAATCAAACTTTCTGTTTGTATTTTAGAAGTCTATTGTTTGAAAATAAATAAATAAATCAGACACCTCCTGTCTTTTGTGTCAAAGAGAAAAAACACCGTTTTTTTCTCTTGTAATATTAATTCGGCGAGCGACCTATTTTTATATATTTCATTTTTATTCTGCTTTGGATTACGCTTTGAGGCTTCGCTGCAATGCCGGTGAGATTTCAATTGTGATTTGCAGAAGAAGAAAAGTTGCCATTGTCTTGAAGATTGGGGAGCTGTGCTTGTAAGTGTAGGATAAGTCCAGCAGAAAGTGCGGAGGCTGTTAACGTGCCTTGTGTTTGACGTAAATTAAATCTCAGAACAGCTGTATCCGGCTGCCATCTAGCGTACAGTAGACAATTATCAAATATAATACACACACCCAGCAGGATAATCCACCAGATGGGCTTTTATTGAGGGATTTGTTTAATGCGAATAATTTATTGAATTTTAAAGTAAGTATTTTTAAACTTTTAATCCAAATGTTATTAACCCTAAAATTTAGGAATTAATCATTAAATGAGCGGGAAAGGGGAATCCCCCTGTTCAAGTAACGCAAATTATTATTTGTTTCTCATTGTTCCATCTTGCCCTGCTCCACACATGCATTCTGAAATTTCAAACATTATTCCTAGTTTCTTTTATCACCTATTTTCTAAAAGAAATTTGATGTAACAATACACCTTTTATCTTTGAGAAGCAAATAGACCATCAGCGACAAACAGCACAATCCCACATAATTAATAAACATACAGATTCCGTGCTATCCGTATTTAGTTAATGCATTTGGTGCAAATTAAAACCTAAATGCAAACTCCTAAAGCCACGCCATTTATATACCCCATAGAGATTTCTTAGCAGTTTTCAGAAATAGTTTAGAGTAGAAACACGCATGTAAATTTGACTATCAAGTTTATTTTTGATAAAAGGAGCTCCATGTTTGCATCTTGCCTTGATTAAACACTACAATCGCATTGCATCCTCAACCGCCCCTTTTGTATATGCATTGATGAAGCGCCGTTATTGACTATGCAACAGTGGACCTCGTCTCGCTCCCTCCCGCTCTCTCTCTCTCTCTCTCTCTCTCTCTCTCTCTCTCTCTCTCACTCACTCTCTCTCTCTCTCTCTCTCTCTCTCTCTCTCTCTCGCTCTCTCTCTCTCTCTCTCCCTCTCTCTCCCCCTCTCTCTCCCCCCCCTCCCCTCCCCCCTCGCTCTCTCTCTCACCCTCGCTCCCTAAATAAAGTCTCAGCCATGGCTTATGATTAGTGAAAAGGTGAAACGAATAAGATTAGAGGGGACAAAGGAAAAATTCTGTAAGTGTATCATCAGGGGTTTCCTCCTCAGAATGGGACAGAGTGGACATTGGAAGGGAGGCTGCCTCTCTTCTTGCAACTTGCTTGAAGTGTAAAGATCTTTAAGCAGGCACCTGTAACCGGCGGGATCGCGAATCGTCAAAGCACGCCAGCAGGCAAGTAACAAGTTTACTTTCATTGTCTCTATTCCACTTTGCTTTTAGCAATGCCGCTTAAAAATAGTCCGCGACTGGCTTGAAACGTGACAAATCTTGTTAACTGAGCCTCAAACATGACGCCGACCAAAGACTGCTTATGTAGGTCCGAAACAAATAATTATCACTGTAAATCGCACAAGACGCACTAGGATAATAAGGCTGATAGCGACGGAGCAGTTTCCCCATGGTCGCAACATCGTTTTTCGAGGCCATTCTGGTGCGTATTTGCAAAAGAAAAGGGGCGGCGATGAATGTATTAATGTAGAGTGTGTTTTTGATATCCACTGATGTCGGCTTTAATATGTAGGCTGTGTACTTATAGCGCAGTGGGGCAGAATTCCATCTTCCCGTGTCAGTTTATGCGATCTTGTGTAAAATAAAATCGAGGGCGCTGTGGAAACCAAGGCATGGCTAACTTGTGAGGCTCAGAAAGTAAGCTTCTCACCTGCACTATTTGTTGTTTGATCACCTAATGAAAAGATCGATCGGCCAATGTTTGGCTAAGCGATAGTGTCAACAGATAAAGGAACAGCAAAATGATCGACTGGCCCGGTATACAGGGACACAATACATACACTGCTACCACCCGCCCGATCCCTCAGTCTCTCTCAGTGCTCCCTCTCCCTCTCTTTTTGTGCTGCTCCATTTCAATTAACACAGCAGTATGTTGTTAGAAGGCAGCGCAGAAGATGAAAATTCAGCACCGTGAGTTAAAGAGAAATACGGGATTCAATGCTCGGTTGGCATCTGAAAAAAAATAAGTAGGGTTGCTGAGGGTGGGAGGGCATGTTGTGGTAATTGCAACGGAGAGGCACTCTGGGGGGTGGGGGCTGAGGGACACGGAAAGCTCCTCGTTGGGTGGTAGAATCGTTTCAGGCTGGGGCAGAGGTAGGATGCGCCGGTGGCATAGCGGCGTGGAGTCGGTACATTTCAGGCGTTCTAACTTCCATACATTCCGGTATTCATGACCATACCTAGACTATTGCTGTACCTGTCAGAAGACGTCCGGCTGTATGACTTTGTTATTCTTGTACTTTTTTAGCTTCTGTGGATCAGAGCCGCTTTCCAAGGTGCACCCAAAAGATTTCACTCACATTCAGTCCTCGCACTGAAAAACAAAACAAGCACATTTCTGGTTACATTTCACGTCTGTTGATTTTTTTTTTTTGATTACAGGTATTTAAATAAGATCGCGGGCCATTGCTTCGTCCAACAAATTAATTTCCCCGGCTAAAATAATCAGTAAAGTCTCCTGGAGGTTGTAGATGTTACTCGAATAACCTTGAATTCAGGTTGCCGAGGACTTCTTCAGATATGTCCAAATGCAATCTTATAAATGTTGAAATAAACATTAACCGTGATAATAATTCATATACACTCCATCCAGGGAGAAGATTTTTCAGTAGAAAATTAATGCATTTTTCCTTCATTTTTCCAACCAACCCACCCACCAAGAGCATCTGGCTTGTAGACATTTGTAAATCTCAAAGAAAAAAAGGCTGGTCTTTTAGTTAGATCTCCTCCCCCCAGTTAAGGCCGCTGACCTGTCCCATTGCCCACGATTTTTTTTGCCGAACTCCCGAGGGCAAAAAAAAAGAAAGAGAATTTTAACTTTTCCAGCTGCATCGAGTCAGCTACGGTGCAAAACTTTTTTTAATGTCAAATTTTCTTCCAGTTTTCTTCATCAAATGCAAAACATGCACTGTGAACCATTTAAAGGACAACTCTGAATTAAGCACCTGATTTTCACTTGCGCCGATCAACTAAAAGACACTGATATCATAAACCATGAAGTACACTCAATGCCTTCCTAGTTTGTGCTGCACGTTATCTGTGCCGTACTCTGACGGTATTGCAGCACAAAGTTGCTCGCCTGAACGATGGCCCAGCTAATACTAAAATGGTTTATGACTCTAGAACGCACAGGACACTTATTTCAGGTAAACAACTAAGCACAAAACACTGCTAGCTTCCTTGACCGATCATTTAAAATGTCATATGTGTCCTGCAGCTAAATCTCATTTCATTTAATCTTCAATAAATATGGCGAACGAGTGATTAAAATCATCCCATTCGAGGTGAAATTCAGTGGTGGACTGAGCCAGGCTGAATCCTACAGTATATGGTGCATCTTTTCTGTGCTTCGTTCTGTCCAGAAAGTTGTGTTTTAGCCACAGTAGGGTAGTGACAGATGCGAAAAGGTTTAGCTGTTTATATAAGCAATTCCGGGTTTCTGGATATTTTTACTCAACTGTAAACAGGCACGGAGAACTTTTAGGTCACATCGTACGTGTGATAATAACAGCCAGATGTTTAAAACACATAAAATATACACGAAGCTTTTTTTTCTTTAAAAAAAAGCTAACTCTCGTTCTTTAAGTCTCTTGAAGCGTCAAAGAGAAGAGGAGGGGCCCTTTGTCCGAATTCAGCCCTGGGTATTCTCGGGGTGAATTTGGTGTGAAAGAGACGGGAAGGTCACTTGACATCGCCTTTTATCTGCTGGCATTTTCTCTGTGGATCATCGGATCTGAATAGACACATCTAATCGCACTTAATGGAAACTTGGCGAGAAAGCGAGAACCCGCCTTCACCTGCATTTACCGTTAGAATCAGCGCAGCTAATTGCCTCACACCCTTTGCTTTAATATAATCTCAAAAACAAATCGAAAGCCTTAGGAATTCTTGGAGGCTTTCTAATTGGCTTGTAATAAACCCAAATTTTAACTCAATCCTCTTTCATTGACATGTCTGAGGGTGCTCTAAGTGAGCAAGTTTGTAATGAATGTGATAGATTTATATGATAATACTACTGGCGATGACAAAACAGTTCAGTTCAAAACTTTTGCAAATACTTTGCTTCGTTTGGCAATACATGCACCAGTTTCTAACAACAATAGAATGGATAAATCATTCTAACCATTGTTTTTTTTAATCCTAAAGCGAGTTTGTGAGAATATTTGATGTTCTTCTCACTGACACTAACAAGTTAGCCACCCTCTGCATAAAACAGAAAAACCCAGCCGTATTTGCGGCAATGTTTGCAAACATTATTATCTGTACTTGCTGGAACAATACTAATACTACGTGACTTAGAGTCAATAGATGTACAATTCTAACAGCGTATTTAATGGCCAAGACTAACACTAAATAAGCCGAAAGCTTCCATTTCGCTGCCATAAGGAGTCGCATAAAAGACAAAAACAAACACGGTATTATTTTAGAAATGTATCACCTTTCAAAATTGGAACACATGTAATGCAAATAGACGTAAGTTGTGTTAGAAAACAAAAGTAGATCATAGCCGAACAGCACAAGAAGATATTTGAACAATGCGAATAAAGTGCACAACTGATATGGCCAAACATTCACAACATAGCCTCTGGATGTGACCTTAAAGTGCACACCAGATTAAATGAAACGTTAGATCAAAATGGTTTGATGCAATGGTAAAGCTTTCAACTTTCACAAATTGTCGATGTGAAAGTTTTTTCCCGATTATTTAGCCCTGGAATATGCCTTCAGAGCAGTAGTGTTTTAGCAGTTGTTTTTTGAGCAAGTACTAATCGCAAACAATGATGTTAAGATTACTTTTATAATTAGACGGTCGTTGGATCTTGTTGGAAGGACTGTCAGATACAGCTATAGGTAATTGCTTTATTGCCCACAAAACCGCCATCTATTTAGAACATATGTGCTAATTACGGTGGATGGGCGTATAAACAGACACCATGAATCTATTAGGACCGAAAAACACCATTGACTGTTTAAGTTTAATGCTCTATTTACAACTAATAAACATAGTTCCATCATCTCGCAGTACTAGGCAAGTGATGGTTTTTTGCAGATGGGAAAAAGTTCGATAAATACACATTATCAAACTTTCCCTCTGTCCTTTTTGTTATATCGATGTAACTATTCACTGAATCAAATTGAGCCAAATTGTTTTGAGTTAAGTGGATTCTGATGATCGATAGTTTCAATTGTTCAAGTAAAAGTTTGCAAACTTCCACTTAACACATTAATGGCAATCTTGGCTCTTCAATACCATTCTGATCAGATGGTATTTACTTTTGTGAAAGTAGTCAACCTTCCTGATAGTGACGAGTACTTGGCTAAGTGGTCTGACAGTAATAACTTGATATCCTTTTCTGGACATTCTTTACATTAGCTGTTATTCTATATGAAAAGCCTGTTTTTGCATGTCTTCATTTCCATTTTCTCGATCAACTCGTCAGTTGAAAATACTGTAGTGTTAAACTTGTATTTGTATGAACTGGCAGTTTGGTTATTGTGCTGTTTGATTCAGTCGTGGTATTAATTGTTGAAGGTTAGGTTTAAATAGTCCATGTGAAAAGATTTTTCTTAAAAAGTTTACAAGCTCTGTTTCCCGAAAAATACCGAGTACAATTTGGTTTTGTGGGACCGAGAAACAGAGGTGCGTGATTTGTGGAAATAAATCAGCAAGAAGACTCTTAGACATATAGATGGTAGCGGGATCGTTCATGGATCCCATTATTAAGTACTTCAGATTTTAAGCGTGGCTCTGTTTGTTGCGCTGGAGCCTTTGACCGAGAAGGTTTCGGGTTTATGTCCCACTCCATTTATTTAAGTGTAAGATGCAGACTGACGCTCCATGCAGTGCAGAGGGAGTGCTGCATTTTTTGAGGTGTTCTTGAGGAATGGACTTTGAACTGAAGCCGTACGTGGTTTCTCAGGTAGACAAACATTCCAATGGCACTTCGTCGAACAAGAGCTTTGGAGAATACCTGCTACCAGACTACTGGATACCACTGTTTATCTCTTAACCGATGTGTCAGTAACAAGAGAAAACCCGGTCACAAACACCGTACTAAGTGTGGCAAGCTTGCATTGCGCAAATTGGCCTTTGTTTTTACTTCATTAACACAGTAACCAAGTTTCAAAATGACTTCATTGACAGGAAAGGACAATGGGACGTCCCGATGCAGAAGTGGAGTGCGAGTTGTTTAAAACATTAACTTCTGTATCGGCTTGTTAATTGGGTGTCTATTAGTTCGGATATAATGCTGCGCATCTGTCTGAGAAGGTGACAGTTCTTGTGAATTAAGCAGCAAACGAGCGCATTCCCAAAGTGTACAACAAAGTAAGACACAGCTATCAAATAACCCCCCCCTCGCTCCCACCCCCTCCCAAAGGACTGTCACGAATCATAAAGAACACAATCTAAAAAAAAATTATGAGGATAACAGGATATTTATTGCAATACTATTTGTTTTCTTTCCAAACGGCAAAGTACTTAAATAATGGGGAAACTGTCGAGCATACCACAAGCTGAAGTTAATCAGAAAACCTAATAATTCTTTACCTAGACTAGTTAAACGTAGGCCATTTCTTTTGGTGCATTGGTGAATCAATAAAACAGAACATTTCCTTTACATTTTAAATAGACATAATAATCAGAATAAAATGTATTAATAATTTAATTGAATTTTCAATCTGGTAAGCATGATTAGAACCATATTATTATAATCTGTATCTCAAACATGCATTTAACATTTCGTGTGTGGACTTCAAGCTAATGTCATTATTAAAGTTCCTAATGCTCAATTCACATATAGCTGAAAGACTGGTCAAAGAGTGACGTGACCGAACGCAATCTTCCACCTATAATTCGAGCTACGGTAGTTAATTTTGTTTCAATAGATACGGTGCTGCTGATTTTTGATCACGTGACCTGTAACCTGCTGAAGAGTGGGCAGCATTTGAATCAGTCAATTTTTTCCTCCTTTTATGTCTTTTGAGAAACCATCGAATCTCATACAACATATTCCATCATGCAAGGAAGATTGTTGACGAAATAATAATTTGAATTGTTTCTGCAAGAGATTAAAAAACCCAAGGTGGTCAATGTAACCCCTTCAGGTGACATTGGCTGATCATATGAATCGATAGACTTTTGACTGATTAAAATTGCATTCAATGTTGTTTGTATGTAAGGCGCCAAACGCATCCAACCTCCTCCGTGCGCGCCTGGATTGGGGGAAGGGAACAGTCTGGCAAGCTGGAAAGCAGAAGTGGGATACAAATTATCAGTTATGCGTGTATCATTGGAGCAGAGATAATGTGTGCGTCTTTTGAGCTGAGCGCGGAAAGTCAGACTTTGGCGTAGTAAGGATGCGATGAAATATCCCACCTTGCACTATATAAAAATCGCCGTTCTTGGTGGAAAAAAAGAGCCATATGCAAGTTGTTGCATATTTATCAAAATGAAGCCAAATCCTCTTGATATGAAATATATATACGATTTTCTTCATGAACGTGTTTCAGTATAATGCATTAAGAGAGAAAACATTGAAGTATATAAAACAAATATCGAAAACCCGTGCGTTTTGCGAGGAGGATAGGCAGGCGTTGTAGGGAGGGCTGGACGGTGGTCGCATTCAGTTTTGAGCTCCCAGTGGAGGCAGGGAGCGAAATTGTTCCATTACCAGGTCTTTATTGCCCTCTCATCTCACATCTCAGGTGTTTGCACAGCTCCTCCTCTGAGGTTCTCCCACACAAATGACAGAAAATGTGCTTTAATGATTTTGTTGAAAGTGAAGGAAAGTCGACAGTATCTTATTGAAATGAAAGGTGGCGGCGTAGAGGGGGGGGGGGTGTGAGAGCGGGGGGAGGGGGGAGGGGGCGTGAGGAGCGGGTAGGGGTGGGTGAGCAGAGGTGTGCTCGGTTGGTGCTGGGGGCGGAGGCGATGGCAGAGGTGGATCGGTTGAAAAGGCAGCAAATTCGCAATGTGAATAAAGACGGTGGGCGCTGCCAGCAACTCACATTTTGAATTTCAGTTCTCCTGGCGTTACAGAGCATTTTCAGATGCCGCATCGACCAGGACAGAAAACTTGCAATAAACAAAGTCTTAATATCGTGACTAAAAGTATTTTTCATTTTAAAAATGTGCTTTCTACAGAATGAAGCCATTGTACCAGGGTATACATTGCGCCAATTTAAGATGCATTTGGTTTAGGTGCTTTATTATGCCAAACTGTCACGACGGTTTACAATTTAAACTCTTTTGTTCTGCAGCAATATTTCTCAGTACACTTAGTTCACACGAGATTCCCCCACCAACCTTCATATAACGTATTTTTAAAGTCCATCTTATTGCAAGTTTGTTGAGTATAGAATGCGAAATGTTAAAACCTTTATATCCCACCCTACACAATAAGGGCCAAAAGGACACTTGTCTCTATCTATGATCCGGTCGTGGCAACTTTTACGCTCATAAAAACGAACAGCATATACTCCCTAAATACTAGTCTGTCACTGATTGCGACATACCTAGTGAAGCAAGAACTGACAAAATGGTTGTATGTTTTAATAATGTAGAATGGTACATAATCTTTCAGATTTTTTTTTCGAGGTCAGAAGAATAAAGATTGGAGAGACAATAGAAACACCTTCTTAGAAAGCTCACATTTATGAATATATTAACACATCTCCAACATTTCTGGAGCAGCTGCCGATGAAATAGTATTTACGTCGCTGGCGATACCTTCAATTATTTCAACAGTAAATTATGGTGATCTCGCTCTCGGCGTCCACCAGGATCCTGTATCCCGCGCAATTAGCGCTATCATATGTAACAATATACTGTATAGTGCGTTATATGCTTTGCTTTTTTATGTAATGAACAGTAACATTTTATTTTTATATGCATAAATACAACGGCCACTTTGAGTAATGCCAATACCACTGCGATATTACCAGGACCATGTACACGTGTACGTTCAAACACAAATTACACTGATCATTCAGCGGGTCTCAGCTACTAATGACGAATACCCATTTATTAACTGTCTGCATTTCCGGCTAAACAAAGTAACTTTTGTGAAATGAGACAGATCCCTCACGAACACGTACCATTAATTGCGTTGGAAAATATTGTTTCATTACGCAACTGATTTTGACATGACTCTTTTGTACTGATTCGCTAGGAGTCTAATACTGTACTTTTACAGCGTCCGTGGTTTTTATATTGTTAATGGCTTTGTGGTAAACTGACCAGAAGCAACTGTATGTAATATGCATAGAACGGTTCATTTCATTCAGATTATAGTTCCATTTCCAGTATCTTATTAAGACAGAATTATCTATCTATCCATCTTTCTGATTGATATGTAATATATGGCAAGAGGCTGAAAAGTAGGCTGTAGGGAGACAGACCATGTTTAAAATCGATATTTAATCCGTATCTGTTACAAAATATGATTCTCTTTCGCTTCGTGACACATCTTCATAAGTTAAACCCAAAGTCATAAAGATAGCGTGCATGTTCTCTGAGCTCTTCCTGAAATATCTGTATTTGTGCAGTAAGATGGGCAGATCATTTGGGAGCCGGAGCTCGGAAACGACAGCCTGTCATGTGCGCACCCACGACTAACATATAATAATCAATATTTAACAGTGTAATTGCGACTGATATTTGGGTCACATCAAACTTCTACGGAGTCGGCGTTATGACCCAGAGTTATGTCTTTGCTCAATTGCATTTACGAAGACAAAATGTTGTTTAAGTCGACTTTTCAGGACACACTATTCTTAATTATTTACTTTGTGAAATGGCCCCAGATTCATTAGATCACGCCAGGGTCAAGTTCTTTCTCACGTGTCCAACTAATTAAGTTTCATCCTCAGTAATTTTGGACCAAGTAATAAAAGTCCATTTAGCCTTAGGTGCACATTTTGGGATCAGCATTTAACCCAATGAAATTATTAGCACTGGAAAATCAACTTAGAATGTAACCCAGCCAAATGAAATGATTCCCTAGTATTTTCTTTGCTGTATGTTGTGAGTGTCTATGGTATCCCCCAGGGCTCCTTCTCCTTGCCTGCTCCCTGATTTCGTGTATAAAAGCAGCTCTGAATGATGGATTACTGTGTCATTGCAGCCTGCGAAGGATTAATTTGTTTCATTGATTTCTCTTTAGGCAGAATGCCAGGATTCGCTGCTTCCCACCTTTACAGGATACTTCCAGCAGTAATAGACGGTAATAGCCTAAGACAAATCAGCCTATTCTTGTAAAAATAGAACCACAAAGCCCAAATCCCCCAGTTGGCGGCAAGGATGCACCTTTTTCTACTGCATTCCAAGGACATTAATAAATAAGCTGGTTTAAAAAAAAACATTATTAAGGATCTTTTGTTTCTCTAAAGACAATGAGATGAAAAGCTTGCAAGGCACAATCTCTGCAGGCATTCTTAGTTTTGTTTAAAAAAAACTTCGGGAAGTCAGATTCTTTGAAACAAGTTACTAGCTTTGCATAGTTGTGTTCAAAACAATCCACATGAGAAACACATTGGCTAACATTAGATCAATGAGCAACCATACTTGAATATTCAAATAAATAATGCACAGGGCAGTTTGAAAATAGTTGCAGTAACCATTAAAACCCCCTAAAAATAACGTACAGCATATGATAACTAATATAATCACTGTATTCCATTTAGCATCACGTGTGTATATATGCACAATTCTTTATAACAATATCAATGATTTTTACTGAGCTTTTTCTTCATCATTGCTGAAAAGGCATTAAAATAGTTAATGAATACTTTTTATATCTTACAAAATTATACCTTCATTCATGTCAATTTAAAGCTCTCTCGCAACTAATTAATAAACTGATTGTCCAGAAATTATTTTATGCACAGTTGATTAATGACATGAAAGCTTCAATATGTGTGTCCCTTGGAGGTGCATTGCATAAGTTACAAAATAATACATTGAAAGAACAATGGTTTATAAGATGCAGATTAGTCAGTGCACATTATTCATTAATGTAATCATGTATGTGGTGTCTACGTACAGCAAAACTAGTAACTTAATTATTCACCAAACACCCCGGCCGCTCTTGGCAATAACAAAGACATCTGTGTATATTAAAGTAGCATTATATAAATTGGGTTTCTTCATAAATTTTGCTAATGCAGAGATAAAGTTGGAATAAATTCATTTTGGCATCAGAACAAACCAAACTGGCCAAACTACCCAAGTGTTATTTGTTTTAAATATTTCAGGTCCAAACTGTTCTAAGTACGTGAAGTTTAAACATTGAACACAAAACTATTATTACACTGGAAACTATTTAACTTTTATTTGTTGTCATATTTTTAAATTAATGAGTTTATTAATAGATAATAGTTACATGTCAAACCTCAAAGATAATAGAAAGCATCCATTTTGAATAAATTAAGCATCAGACATACTCAAAAAGAACTATACTGCCAACAGTAAACCTGA
Organism: Malacoraja senta; assembly: GCA_038087875.1. Classification (NCBI taxonomy): domain Eukaryota; kingdom Metazoa; phylum Chordata; class Chondrichthyes; order Rajiformes; family Rajidae; genus Malacoraja; species Malacoraja senta. The sequence continues at coordinate 115,423,101 of CM075977.1, read as the reverse complement.
ATAAACAATCACAAATTTTCAGTTACTTTGATCTAAAAGAAAAATATTCAGAACTTCCTTAGTATAGATAAATGAAAACATATGCCCTATGGCCACTAATAGCTTGCAACAAATTGGACAAATCTATCACTCATTGTCGTACACCTCGCTCATTATTTTATCTATAAAACATCAGTTCCTAATATTTAGAAACCAGTACTTTGTTTTTAAAGTTTGCTCTGTTGCTGAGTTACTGTAACCAATACCACTAAATGTATTCAAGATAGCCAAAAAAAGCAATTTCTGTTTGGTAGTGTATGGATAACATACACTAAATGTAATGACATTTTAAAAATATACTGTCTTTGTAAATTGCCTGATCTTTAAATTCCTTTGTAATGGTTTTTTTCTGTATTTCAGCATCAAGTTGAAGGAGAAAAACTAAATAATCAAAGTCACAATGCATTCATTTTTCTGCGCTGGGAAATATATTATTTCATCAATATATTGATCTTTACTGTACATTTAATCATATATCAAAAATAAATAATATATTAACTAGCATCAATAAAACTGACATACAGCAATGCTTGGAATTATAAAATGCTTAGGATCTGGAGAAGAGGCAGTAATTTGGATCAGTGTAATTGAAGAGTACTGGAAATAAGTTTCAACATAATTATTGATGTTGTTGGAGTGTTTGATTGTCACTTTCAATTTTTTTTAAATACCAGTAATCACATTTAAAGGACAAATCATTGTATAGATACTTAATTAGAACAGTGGAATGTAGAGGCCTGGTTGAATAGTAATATTAAAATTAATCCTTTTATATCTGGCCCATTTGAATCTTAGTTGCACCATCTCAGGTCCTTTCCTTCTTAGATCAAATAATAATCAGGGTTTCATCATACCTATAAACCTACCTTACAAATGTTTCCTTAAGGGGCATCTATATATCGAAATATAAGGTCTGCAGCATTCAGACATTCTTATATTATATCCGTAAGATACTCACTGTTGGTCAGCCTGATTATTGGCTTACAGAAACAAAAGCATTTTTTATTTCCATTTAAATAGCTTGTATGCTTGCGTAGTTACTGGACATGAAGTGAATAATATTCAGGTTGATGGAAGTGTAAGCTCATAGATCCATGAAAACATTTTCAGTTCTTGACTCAATTTGAATGGAAGACCTTGTTGTCATTCTCAGAAGACAATTTGGCATCGATATTTTTTCTCTAATTACATATTACAAAGTTTTCAATGGAAACTTGTCAGCTATTTGATCTGTAGTATTTCTAAGACTGTTAGTGATTAACAGTCTGCTGTCATTGGATAATGTTTTCTGTAATCCAATTTGCTCTATATACTGTAATACATATTTTCCTAACCAAAAAGTTGTAGTTTTTAAGATCAGCCTGCAGTATTTCACATTTTCTTGCTTATAGGGCAAACAGCCAACATGCTCCAAAGATCCATCCAATGACCAAATCTCAGGAGGTTCTCAAGTTCAGCCAAGGTGACTTGCTCTCAGAATCTCCTCTCTCTCACTCTGAATGGACACAGCAGCAAGGTGCTGCCTTGCTTGCACATATCCTTTTTCAAAACATCTTCTTTATTTGATTTAGTCCCGTATGTATCATGGGCATTGTAATATTTCTCAGATTGGCACATTATCTGAGAAATTATAAATATTAATCTAATGAGACTTTATTCTACCAGAAGCTATTTTAGCGCAGTTACATCCACACATTAGTAATCGCGATGGCACCCAGACCAAATGTTTTTCAGGAAGTAGAAGTAATCGCATCTCCTGGTGGTGAAAAAAACGTGTTACAAACTGAGTTGCTCAACAACATAACAGCATAAGATTCAAGGAACTTGACAGAATATGTTGCTTCTGAATAAAAAATGAGATGTATATCTTGGTAAGAAAACAAGGACAGTTGCTACAATATCTACATTGTGCACTATGCGAGTTTGTTAATTAATAGAATACTTGAATTGATTGAATAACAGCTGAAACAAATTAAAAATAATTGACCATATATTGTTCAGAAATTGAAGCTTTAGTTTAGGTTAGGCATATTTATTGGGCACGACGACTTATTTTTACTTTTACCAGGTAATTAAAATAATGCCTTCTTTATCCCATTCAAGAATATTACCAGTCAAGTCATGTCAGACCTCTTTGATGTGACTCATGATTAAGCCTCTCAAAGATGCATAATGAGAGCACTTTAGGTTAAAACATTATTTTCCATTACATTTTTATGTTTACATGTTCAAATGGCTGTTAGTGTGACTGCAGATTCAAGGAACTCATTTCGCTGCCTAGCATTTCCAACATCACCCATCATTCCCTCACATTCATTATACATTTTATTAGTATCTTGTAAAATATTTGGTGAAAATATGTTGTGATTACATTGATATCTCATGCAAATTTCTATAATTTTCCTTTTAATATTTTCTGTGATTTAATTTTTTTCCCCCTTTCAATAGAATTCTAAGACCACTTTATTTCTAGTTTGGTACCCTCATACAAACACTTTATTTTAGATTACGCTGTCCCTCAACTGTAATTTGACTATGGTGCCTAACTAGGCAAATTAAGTCCTTGATCTTCAGGGAATGTACTGAGTTGATATTGTACAAATAATTCTTTGACTAGTTTCAATAGTTTCTTGGTGAAATGCCTGTTTTGCTAACCATTCATCCCCTTAATTAATTTATCATCTCTTTATAATTTGCCTTGAATATGCTAGATTTTGAGGTGGATAGTTTATGAATGGTTTCAGAATGTTGTTGTATTTGCAACTATCATAGATTTCCATCAATTTCCATTATTCAACTATCTTAAATCTTTGTTAGGGTGCTTGGGACCTATGTAAAGAGGGGGAAGCAATGATATGTCTTCTTACCCAATCAAATTGAGAATTGCAAATGGGTATTGCACTTTTAATAAAGTATATGGAATGTGAAGTATGAACAAAAATGGTGAACTCAATGTCAAATGGAGCACAAAAAACAACGAGAAGGAAAGAAATTTTAGAACTGAGAAAAAAACAAATCTAATGAAACATATTTAATTTTCCCCATCTTTTCAAGAATTAATATAAGAAGAAATAAGATTCCAAACATTTTAAAGTTAAATTCTTTGTTTCAGTCTATTCAGGATCCTACCCTCATTTTTTTGTGTCATATTGTACTGCTTCTTGGACTTACAACATTTATCAAACCCATTAAATGTACTTGCAATTTCCACCTTGCCATTATTTTCACATGGCCAATCTCTAACTCTTCCTTTACCTTTCTTGACTTATCTATCTCCATTTCAGGTGATATGCTTGTAACCAATATCCACAACAAGCCTACAGACCAACCATATTTCTTGTAAATACTTCATTCTATTCTTCCAGTTACTCAATTTCTGTTGCATCTGTTTGAAGTTAAGATTTTCCACACCAGTATTTCTGAGATGTTTTACTTCTTCCTTAACCTTGGCTCCTTCATTGTCAGAGCTGACAGGACCTTCTCCACACCTCTGCTCTCATCTGCTCTCCACCCAGCTCGAATAAAAATGTGTGCTTGCTTTCCATCTTGCCAGTCTCCAGATTTAATGCATCACTTTCTATGAGATTACACTACGGGAGATATTTTTCCACACTTTTCATTATCAATGGTTTGCTCTTCTTTACCAATCATACCCCTGCAAAAACACCCATTTCCCATACAACCACAGGAGATGCAACACCTACCCTTTTACTTTCATTCACTTCTCGACCCCTTGTCCTGACCCCTAAGCTTGTGCCATACATGCCTCAAGTTCTGACCGAGATTTATTTGAACTGAACTGGCTACTGCTCTTATTTTCCTTGCTATCAACACATCATCATCTTTCAATTTACCTTCAGCCCTACCTCTGAAAAATACTCTTTAATTTCCTTTCTTTTAGTTGTCAACCTTTCATGGTATTGTCACCTCAAGCTGCTGGACAGTTGTCTGTCCTTTTGCCATCAAGCTGCCCTTACCATATCATCTCACTGTTCTCTCTTGTCCCACATCTAATCGTAAAGAACTCATGATGATAAGAAGTAGGAAATGAAATAGGTTATGGGCCATTGAATCTCCTTTGCTACACGCGGTTTTTATGATTTTTAAACTTTTACAATATACTACCGATCGGAACGAAACTTGTTGCAATCGCAGCACAGGAGAACGGTGAGTGGGCTGATGAAAAATCGTAGCACTATCATGTACCGTTTTTGCGCAAATAGAAAAACCGCGCGAACCGGAAGAGGACAAGATCAGTTTTAGTTATGTATAGATGATATCTGTATTATTTGAAATGTTTGTCTGAATCTATATATAACTAAAAGTGTCATCTTGTATGTATGTACATATGTGTGTATGTATGTATGTATGTATGTATGTATGTATGTATGTATGTATGTGTGTATGTATGTATGTATGTTCCCGAAATACAGCCAAATTGGTACACGATAGCGTAACAATTTTAGCGGCACCTTACTCACCATTCGCCTGCAGTGTGCAGTATCAAGTTTCGTTCAAATTGTTGTGCTATCGTGTACCGTTTTGGCTGTATTTCGGGTACATACATATATATATATATATACATGATGAGATCGCCTTTTTCAGATTGCTATTTTGATCTAATACTGGCATCACAACGGGAACCCAACGGGTTCACGGGTCGTCTAGTATACACTAAAAATCTTTCTATATATATTTTGGCTGGGTAGAATAGCAATTACAGAATATTATTTTTTTGTTCCAACAGTTCTAGATTAATTTATCCTCAAATATCATGCTATCCCCTTGCTTAGTTTATATAATCTGGTTCACAACTAGCCATTGCCCAATCGATTTATGATAAAATTGCTTTTGTGCTTTCACTGCACAAATTTAGTCTGCCTTACATGATAATAGGTGAACTCCCAAACCATTTTTACCTTGCTTTTTGAAGGGTGTAACATTGGCATTTCAGTTGCCCATCTCAAGATTAAATGCAACTGTGCCAACAGTAGATTATTTAACACCTTCATCTAAAAATTTATGAAACACATTCCGATGCATTTTTTCTGGTGCATCTGCGTAGAAAGGCAACTACCGATTTTGACCAGGCTCTTTGAGTTACTAACCAGACGGAAGAGAAAAGACAATGAGGCTCGTCATCTAGAAAGGAAGAAGCAGAAAAGAAGAGGAGCCAACTCATGCTTCAAAAGCTGGCACATGCCGCGTGTTCTGATGCTGCTTGTACACATACAATTCAGCCACTTGTAGTTTCATCATTGCATGCGAACAACGGAGGCATCAAGCTACCTGTAATTTGACTATCTTCCTCTGTACGGACTGCAGAATCTTTGTTATAAAACAGTTTTCCACCAATTTGTCTGGCTGGGCAATGTGATTGCTTGTTGCTGCCGCAGGCATTTTCTCCCGGCAAGATGATGAGACATTGAGGACTGAAATGTTTGCCTCAACAGTAGTTTGCTTTGTTTGTGGAGAAGCCGCTGGTTGAGACGGGACCAATGTGATCTGGGTGCTATCACTGACCCCTTGCCTTAAGGCAAATGATTTAAATTGGGCCTCATTTCGAGAAAAGAGGGAAAAAACATCTGGATTGTGTCACCCGGTTGGTATATACTAGCGAAAAGTTATCATTGTTTCTGTCAACTTGTTATAGATTGGAACAGTACTTCTACATTAACTCTTTGAGAACTGCTATAGCATTTTTTAAACGTTATAATATTTTCGACAATTTCCAGTGATATTGCCGGGAGTCGTAGAAAAAAGTAATGACAAGATGCAATCAGGTGAGTCGGTAAGTGGGAACAGAATCTGTGTGCTGATTTCAGCGAAATGCAGCTGAGAACACGTGGGGAATGTAGCACTGAGGGCTGTTCTTAGTGGGACTGAACACAGTGGAGTTGAAGCACTGAATCTGGGAAGAAAATATTACAGAGCTTGGATATTTTGGAAAAGAAACTGGGAATAAACCAGATGCCAGGAAGGTGAAGAAAATGTCCAATGGTTAAGGAAAGAGGGAATGTGAAATAATCATGATTGCTGGTAATTTGATTCCTCTGAATTGCTGTCCGTTAGTATAAACCAATTTTGGGATTTAGCATAAAACTGAGGGGCTAGATGTACTTCATCTTGGTCCCCACCATTTTATGTCCCTGAAATTGGATCGCTATTCTGAATTGAAAGATTAGAAATTATTTTCCTTATATTTAATTGACATTAGTATAATTAATTGATATTATATCAATTAATGATAATTATTATATTATCTTATTAACATCAGGTAAGTTAAAAAAATATATTTTAAATGTTATGAACAACTCATTGGCAAAATTCAGTTTAAAAAATATTTTAATGGATATTAATTATTTTTAATGTTTCAGATTTGGACACATTTAGAAGCAGTTAAAAGGTCATAAGTAATAGGAGTAGAATTAGGCCATTCGGCCCATCAAGTCTACTTTGCCATTCAATCATGGCTGATCTATCTCTCCCTACAAACCCCTTCTCCCCATAACCTCTCCCCATAACCTCTCACACCCGTCAGGGACTCCCACGGCATAATGTGTCAGAAGACGATCAAGATGGTCAGGGGCAGGGTCTAGTGCTCTGCTGTCTGAGCCCTGATGTCTGTCATGAACCCTCCACCTTTGTGGCATGGCCATGGTAATGAAGCCCAGAACCCGAGCAGCCCTGTTAGGCCATGCCAGGCTGCCTCGGGGATCATATGTGGAATAAATCTGAAGCTCAGAACCATTACTTACTTTAAATAATTTAAACATTCCTCAAAAAATACTGTAAATGTATCACTAATGTCTGTTTCCTCAATTTAATTATATTTTGAGCCTTCACTAGTCCTCAGATGTTTGTTATGAGGACTTTGTAATGTTGACTGAGCTGGGAGTTACTTTAATGTATCTGTAAAAATAATCAATTAACATTATTGATTTAAAAAATAGTATAAATGTAATACGTTAAGCATCACCCATGCATGCACACATGCACACACATAAGCATGCAAATGAGCTTTGGCCTGTTCGAGCTAATGAAATTTTCATATAAAGCTTAGATAAAACTTTGGTCAAAACTAACATTCCAGTAATGTTGCATTGGTAGTTTGAGCAATAATTATTGAGAGAAAATGAGTAATATTTTCTACAAATCTGACTCTCCTTATCAGGAACAACTGCTGTCTTGTGCATAACATTTAGTAGCGGAATTGTATTCTCTGAACAGTAATCATTTTCTTGGGATTGTTGGGAATGACCAGTAACATTGGGAAAACCTTGTTTTACATTTTATCTCATGCTGCCCTAATATTGTGAGCAGTGCCCCTAAGGAAATCTCACATCAATGTATTGTATTCTACAGTGCGGATAGGCACACTTCTGAATACTGAGTTGGATGATCAGCCATGATCGTATTGAATGGCGGTGCAGGCTCGAAGGGCCGAATGGCCTACTCCTGCACCTATTTTCTATGTATCTATGTATCTATGAAGTTAGGCTACTACTTTGTGAGAAATGCAAACTTAAACTGCTTCCAAAACAAAAGAGTTGTTCATTTAGTGGCTGTTGTAACCAATGTTGTTTTTCTTTCTAACATCCTTTACATTTATATTAACTATTGACAACATCTGGATGATCTGTTTTATTCATTACAAGTTTTCAGCCTCTGCAATATTATGTTTCTGCATTTGCAAATGGGTGTCTCCAAGCATAACACCCCTACTAGGTCATTCCATTGTAGATCTGGAACAGGATGGAGAAACAAAAACAAGGTGGTATAGGTTTAAGGTGAGAGGGGAAAGATTTAAAAGGGCAACCTCTTCATGCAGAGGGTGGTGTGTATATGGAATGAGCTGCTAGCCAAAGTGCACGAGGCTGATACAATAATAACATTTCAAAAACGTTTGGGCAGGTACATGGTTTGGAAATGTTTGGAGGAATATAGGCCTATGTTTAGTTTAGTTTAGTTTATTGTCACGTGTATCGAGGAATAGTGAAAAGCTTTTTAGTTGTATGCTATCTAGTTAGCAGAAAGACTGTATACATGATTACAATCAAGCCGTTCACAATGTACAGATACAGGATGAAGGGAATAATGGTCAGTACAAGATAAAATCCAGTAAAATCCGACTATGCCTAGCTCAGTTGTTCATTTTGGTTGGTGTGGATGAGTTGAGCCAAGGGGCCTGTTTGCATGCTATATTATTCCATAACTTTATGGCTAAATAGTCCTCATCTTTTAAAAGTATCGCTTAGTTGTTTGCTATATTCAAAATTGGCATATTTATTATGGCAATCAATTGGTTTAGAGTAAAACTGGGATCACTCCATTTAATCCATATATCTTTTAATTCTGCTGATGAATTATTTACTTGTTCTTCATGGAAGAGTTTCAGTTTGAGGATCAAGCCTTGATTTTGGAAGCTAAAGATGATCTGGAGTTTAAAAAATGTTAGACTTGTACTTACTTGGCACCTTTCCTAACCTTTGGAATTCTCAAATGTCTTACATTCAGTGAGATTATTTGTAGTCAGTGTTAACATAAAAATGGCAACAAATTTCCATATAGCAAATTTCCACAAACAGTTACGTTAATTTATTTTTGTGATATTGAAGGAGAGCTATATCTTTGCCAAGACAAGAAGGACATCTTACCTCTTCTTTCAGACATTGCAGCAGTTTTTTTTGCATTAAGCTGGTTGAATAAGAATAAGTGGCGTAAGAATAATGCTGCCATTGAGAATACACCAATCTCTTTGTTTCACATTAATGTGTCTGCCTAGAATTTTGTGCACAAGCCTCTTGAATGTTGAGCTAAGAATTTTCAGAATGGTGGCAACTTCTTTTCATGTTAAATTCACTCCATGTGTGAGATGTCTCTTTTCCCTTATATCTCCCTAATTCTATTTAATATGTTGCTTAAATTCATTCCACACTTGTTTAAGATATCATATTCCGTATTCATACTGAACTCGGTGGCTGTTGATTGTGTTTTTCTTTAATGTTTCTTTAAACAGCCCCACTGCAATTTATTTAATTGCATTAATAAATGTTTACACCTTTTTTCAATCGATGTTTTGATTTTACACTCTGCATTTACCATGTCCGAGGCTTCCCAGTAACATGACTTTGGATTGTGGTTATCACGAGCTTTATACACTTTCGACAGCCACATCCCTCTGCGTAATTGCCAAATCTCTTGCAATTCTTTCTGAAAATTGCTAATCTCAAACATGCCACAGTTTTAAACAACTTTCAATTTAGTTTGAGAGAATAAAGATCGAAAGCTCAAAATGAGCTCCTGACTTAGTTTAGTTTGCAGATTTTCTGACTTGTATGGCTCATGTTCAGCCCTTCACTCCACACATGATACGAGCAATCAACATTTACACTAAAATGCATAGAATTTACCATATCAAAGTGGATCATTTGACCAAATGATTATTCTAGTGATTATGCTTTAATGCCTCCTGCCATTTGTCTTCTTCTCTTTCCACTGATATAACCTTTTATTTGTTTTCCTCCTGTCTCTTAGATCATTATTTTTCACCAATGTTACTTTCCCTAACTAGCCAATGCAGTAGGATTGAAGAATCTTTTGAAATCCCTGTTGGATTTATTGGTGAATATCTCACATATATAATCCTAGTGTTGAAATCTCTCTTGTATGTTAACATCTTATCTATCTCCACTCTGCAAAATACTTTCCTGATCTTAAAGACCAATTTCAGGTCACCCTTCTTTTCTTGATGAGGATTCTTTTCTTCTAGGGCTCTGCAAAAAAAAAAAAACTAGCTTATTTCTTCAAAACGCCTGTTATTTTAATAGTTTCAACTTCTGCGTGATGGAATAAAATGAAATAGATTTGATTTGCAAATTCCTACATGGATTTTTAAAAGATTGTTATTTACTAAAATGGCCATTTGGGCCTAAGAGTCCTTACCAATTTTATGCTCACAAACCTATTGGATATTGTAGCCCCTGGGCTTCAATGTACTCAGTAGTTAATTTCATAACCTAATTTTCAAGACACAATTCAAACTTCTCTATTGACCTGAGTTAAGTTTCAATGAACGATGCTCAAGAAGCTTGACACTGCCCAGGATAAATCGGCCTTCTTGACTGCATCTCATCGATCACCCCAAACACTAATTTCCCCAAACACTGGTACACAAAGGTAGAGTGTGCACAGCTTTCAAAAAGAACTCCAGTTACTTATCTAGACTGCTCGGATGATATTGCTCAAACCCATGACCGCTATCACCAAGATGGGCAAGTGTAGCAGGTGTATGGAACACCGTCACCTACTTCTTCCCTCCAAGTCACTCACCATCCTGACATGAACAAAAACATTATCATTCCTTCACTGTTGCTGGATTTAAATGATGGGAGTCCCTCCAGAGTTGAACGGTGCGAACATCTTCAGAAGAATAATTCAAGAATGCAAGTCACCACTACCTTCTCAAGGGCAGTTCGAGAAGAGCCTTGCAACAAAGTCCAGTTCCTGAAAAATTAATGAAAAAATCTTAAAAGTTCACTGGTAGAGGCTTAATTGGATTCCGGAATGGGAACAAGGTAAAGGAACCTATTGTGACAAATATAGAGTGAACTCCAACAGGGTCTCGACCCGAAACGTCACCTATTTCCTTCGCTCCATAGATGCTGCCTCACCCGCTGAGTTGTCTACCTCTTAAACATTTTGTCCAACCTTAGATTAATATCTTCAGTGGTTGGCTGAAGTATACTGTCAATACATTTATAAGTAAATAATTCTGTATGTGTCTGCAGGGTTTTTGTCACTTATTTCTCATGTCAGGTTAGTATGTATAAAAAGAGCACCAACTTACCACAAATCAAGCACCTATTGGATATTGTGCTTCTGGTTTCAGTACATCCAGTGGTAAAGTTAAAGTTGTCATTTCCATACTTCTGTTCGCTATAACTGAAACAACAATCTAAATCTGTGGCTGTCAATGATGGGAGGATTTAATCTTTCACGCAGCAAACCCTAAATACCATTCCAAATTTTGAGGATGAAGAGGAATTATATTGGCATGGTGTGGGGCCACGAGGAGGATTTACTTGCTCTGATTTATACTTGCAATTGAGATACTAACAGCTTGTCCACCATGTTCCCTGAGGGATTCTAGGGATAAGAAAGCATGGCAAAAATGTATTTAAATGCCAAAGGAACCACTTGCTGGGACAAACTAGGTAATCAGTCCATCTGGGATCAATTATCTTTGTCTGCAGAGCTCCTGGCCATTTCAGCTGGTGGGATTTTATAAGGACTTGGGGACTTGGTGAAAGATCCTGGTAAAATTGGAATCCTCTCATTTTGAAGCCTTCACTCTTGAGACCTGCCAGATTTTTCACCTTGTTCACAATAAGAACTTTGGAACTCTGTTATTGTGCAATTTTTCTGCATGCCTCTTACCTTGGATGATGGGTTCTGTTAGTGAACTGCTGGGATTGGCAGAACCCCCCCCCCCCCCCCCAATTGTTAGTGTCTTTTGAAGTGTATTGAAAATGTTATGCGACAAGGGTCCACAAAAGGAAAATATTAATGGGAAAAAGTAAAATTCTACTTTCTAACTAAAAATGGGCAGATTTCTTTATTCGCCTCAGTCAACCCACAGAAACACTTAATTTGTATTTTTAAAAGAAAGAAATGCAGGATTCAGCACAGATGATTCACAGCAGTAGAACAACAATACTATGCCAATATAATTGTAGGGAGAATTTGTAGTTCTCCCCGTGACTGCGTGGGTTTTCGCCGAGATCTTTGGTTTCCTCCCACATTCCAAATCAAACTCGTGGTATGTATGTAGCAGGTATGTAGGACCTCGTGGATGTCCCGTAGCAGCTCGTAATGCGAACGGCAGGTACTCGGGAAATGCGGTAACTAACGGCAGGTACTCTGGAAACTCTTGGACATTTTTCACAGTGTTGAAAAAACTTCATGTGTTACTGCGTTTCCCGAGTACCTGCCGTTAGCATTACGAGCCGCTACGGGACATCCACAAGGTCCTACGTATCCGCTCCGTACATACTACGAGTTTGATTTTTTTTAAAACTCGGGAGAGCTCTTGGGTGAACTCGCATCCTGTCAGGTTTGCAGGTTAATTGGCTTGGTGAATGTAAACATTGTCCCTAATGAGCGTAGGATAGTGTTAATGTGCGGGGATCGCTGGTCGGCGTGGACCCGGTGGGCCGAAGGGCCTGTTTCCGCGCTGTATCTCTAAACTAAAAAAATGAAATTTGTAATATGTGTCTGAAGAAGGCTGTACCTGATATGCAAATTATAAGATATCTCAAAAGAGAGTTAAGAGTGTTTTATTATCATATGTTCAGAAACGGAACAGTAAAATTCTTAAATTAAAAAAATAAATAAAAATGTTCAATAAATAAAAAAAACAGTATAGTGCCAAAACAAAACTAAGCCCAAAGTCCCTTGAGCAACCCAGGCAGTTTGTAGTTTGTAGTTTAGTTGGAATTTGTAGTTCTCAATAGCCTGATGGCTGTTGGGAAGAAGCTGTTACTGAACCTGAATGTTATTGTCATGGGTTTTGCGTTTTCTCATTTTGTCTCTGAAAAAACACATATCTCTCGGCAGTGCTGAAAGAAATTGCATCTGCATTACCAACTGTAGCATGCAAACTGAAGACGGATTGAAAAGTGTGTACACATGCGTGTCTGTCTGTGTGCGAGTTTGAGAGTGGGAACACAAGCAATGGAATGCAAATTTGCAAAATGCAGAGATGCAGAACAAGACCAGCAAGGTAGGCTATCCTAATGGAGTTAGGAAAATGGGGCCAATATCGCAAGTAGATGAGACAAGAAACTGCAGATTCTGGAGTATCTAGCAAAACACAAAGAGCTGGAGGAACTTTGTGGATCAGGCAGCATCTATCGAGGGAATGGAAATGTCTGAGTTCCTCCAGCACTTTGTGTTTTGATTACAGATAGATGACCCAGTTTGTTTGATACTGGGTCTAGAACTCAAGTTGCATATCTGGAAAGTCACAATATGCCCATCAGGAAATGAGCTATGGTTCTTTAAACACTGAGTCTCTTTGTAACATAAAGTCTCAGACAGAGGTCAGAGTGGCAAATAGGAATGAGAATGGAAGTGGCAGACAATATAAAGCTTAGGGTTCTCCCTGAAGGCTGAAAGTAGGTGTTCTGCAAAGTGCTTCGCTAATCTGTGCTCAGTTTCTAAAATATAGAGGTGAGCATATTGTGAACAAGAAAAGCAGCACATTAGAAGTGTAAGATGTGTTTAGATTCCTGTATGAGAGCAGATTAAGGAATCGCAAAGGGAACAGTCCCAACAAAACGCTGAAAGGAAAGGGGAAGGAAATATATGTTTGGTGGTGGAATCTTGGTGAAGTTATGGAAATTAGGAAGGATGTTCAGTTGATTGTAAAGGCTGGTAGGTTAGCGGCTGCGAACCAACAAAATGTTATCCTTTACTAGTCCAGGAAGAGAGGGATTGAGAGCAGAAATGTGGCAAATGGATGAGATGCAATCTAACTAAGGTGGAGAGGAAGCCACGGTTCAGGAAGAAGGAAGCCATCTCAGAGGCAACTGTGTGGAAAGAAGTAATATGATGGCGATGTAGGAACTCGGTGAATGGGCTACATATAGGATGCAGGATGTGGCAAAGAGTGGCTGATGTAACTGTGAGACTGTGCAGGCTTGTAATGGATGCTTATTGCCATTTGAAAATATACTTAACTACTTCACTAGCTTGCTGTTTTAAGAGAAATATTTTGATGTTAAGAGTTTGATATGGTTGTTACACATACTTTTTCAACAATTTGTTTTAATTTGTTGAACTGATACATTTTTTTCTAGATTCTTTGAAGTCTTTGTTCAGCTGTAGTTGTTTCATTTCAACAATTTCACACAGAAGGACAAATTAGATTATGGTAATTTGTTGTCATATACACCAGGCTGCAATGAAACTCCTTGTTCACATGAAGCTCACAGATTAAGCAGTATACATATAGTAATGATAAATACAATAATAAATACAACAATTAGTGCAAAACAGTAGAATGGTGCAAGATTGTAGTGTGAAATCCGAGTAGTGCAAAATAATATTAAGGTACAATAACAGAAAAAGCAAACGAGATAGAGTTAAGAATGCAGCATGGGGTGTGAAAGAAGTAATTGGTTCAGGAGTTGGATGACAGTGGGAGAAAAAGCTGTTCTTAAGTCTGGGCTTTTCTTTAGAATGTCGAGATACAGTGCGGAAACAGGCCCTTTGGCTCATTGAGCCTGCGCTGACCAGCGATCACCCCGTACACTAGCACTATAGAGCTTTCAAGCTCCTGTATCTTTCAGAAAGCAGCAGAAAGGAAAGGGAATGGCCAGGGTGACAGGCAGCCTTGATGATACTTTCAACCTTCCTGATGCAAAGCGCCATGGAGGTGGACAGGATGGAAGGAAATGACGAGCCTTTGATGGACTAGGCTGCATTCATCACTCTCTGCAGGTTCAGGAGACCTTACCAGATTGAGTGCATCCCATCAGAATACCTTCTTTAGTGCATCTGCAGAAGTTGAAGAAAATTCCGTGAACATGCCTCATTTTCACAAATGTCTGAGAAAGTGAATATGCTGATGTGCTTTCTTGATCATCGCAAAAATGCAAGGGGAGCAGGTTAGGATGTGGTGATATGGATACCTCTAAACATTAAGGCTGTTGACCATCTCTACAACAACTCTGTTGAGGAGGACAGGGTTTTGTTCACCCCCCTGCTTCCTTCAGTCAATAACCAACCCTTTTGTTTTGCTGATGTTTAGGATTAGGTTATCGTCATGATACCATGACACTAGGTTCTTGATCTCTTTGCTGTACTTCATCTCATTATTGTTCTGGATCTGATCTGCAACAGTGGTATCTTTCTTGAAATTAAAGATCTTTCTGGCATTGTATTTGGCCACTAAGCCGTGGGCGTACAGGGAGCAATGCAAAGGACTGAGGGCCACCAGTGTTGAGGGTCAGGGTGGGGGAAATGTTCTGACTAATTCTAACCTACCGAGGTCTGCCGGTTGAGAAGTCTAGAAGCCAGTTACAGATGGAATCCCCTAGGCCAAGTTCTAGAGGTTTTGGGATGAGCTTATTTGGAATTATGGTGTTGAAGGCTGAACTATAGTCAATGCACAGCATTCTGAAATAGGTGTTCTTATTGTCAAGGTAATCCAGGGCTGAATGTAGTATAAGGTAGATGGCATCCTACAGAGATCCACATATTCTGTATTTAAATTGTGGGGTGTTTGGATTGTCCAGATTGTTGCAAATGTGGGCCATTACCAGTCTTTCAAAGCACTTCATTTTGGTCAATGTTAGAACTTCTGAGCAGTAGTCTTTGAGACAGGTTACTTAATTTTTCTTGGGGATTGGAATGCTGGAGATTTCCTGGAAGAATATGTGTTTTGGGATGCTGGGAGGTTTCCTTGAAGGAGATGGGGGCAAAAGACTATGGAGGTGATAGGTTCAAGTTGCCGGCAAAGACTGTTGCCGGTTGATTGGTGCACAATTTTAGAACCTGTCCAGGCTATACATTTAGGGCGTCTACCTTCCGAGAGTATACCCTTGTAAAAGCAGATTGACTTCTGCCACCAAGATGTGTGGGACAGAGCCAGTGGGGGAGGTGGTAAAGACATAGGTGAAGCTTTGTTTGCCTGTACAAAATGGGCACAAAGAGCATTAAGATCATCTGATAGAGATGTGTCATTGGCAGAGATCACCGCCGACTTTGGCTTGTTATCCCTGGTGATATGTAGGCTCTACCATAGTCATTGGATATCCATTTGATTAACTTCTTTATTTCACTTGGCATCCCTGAAAGACTTATGTAGATCACACCTGACCTTATTGTACACTGCAAGGTCATGGTGTAAGTCACACTTTGACTGTAAAGTCTTTAATAATTGTTATTAATACCCAATATTATTCCCTTAGCATGGCTCCATCTCTCCAACAACTGGAATGGAGATGTTAAAATGTGTGGGCCCTATAGCATTGTACAATAAATGCCATAATAGATTCTGAAATCAATATAGAGTCAATAGTCCATGATTAAATGGATTGAACATTGACATCCCTTGAATTCCTTTGGTCGGATGCACATTCTACATTGTTCAAAGCAATTAGGAGAGAAATTTGTGAAGTTGCATATTTCAAATGTTTGATTGGCATTGATGATACATTCAAATCTTGAGAAACTTCACAGGATTGTGTTTCAAATAGGAACGTGTTTTTTTTTTTAAAAGAGAAACAAACTTGGCCCCTAAATCACAAGCTGATGAAATAATGGAAAGAAAGCTAAGAAGTCAACTGGCAAAGCAGTTATATAGCAAAACCTAATAAAACAGCTAGAGCAGTTTATAATGGAAGTTCCTGTTTAACAAAGCTCCTCAATTTCTTTGAAGATGTTACAAGCAAAGTCGGCAAGGAACTCACAATGATGTGATTTATTTGTGTCAGAAAGGTTTTGACAAGGTCCCATGTGAGAAACTACTAATAAAACTAAAAACCTTTGTAATCGTGAACATGGAATGGATTTGTTACTAGTCCTTTGCAATGCAGCCAATGTATATGCATGCATGTGTATGTGTATGTGAATGTGTATGTGTGCATACGTATGTATGTGTCTTGAACCAGGGTAACATGTCTTTGTTTCTTTTTCTTCCGCATAAAGAAACAGATCTCCTTTGCCTAGTACAATTGTTAGCTCACTGTTTGGAACACTAATCAGTGTGATTTCTTTTGCAGAATGAATAATTAAATAACTTAATGTTTGTGATACTCAAGAGACCAGAGACCAAATTAAAAGTGAAAATCTTTCTCTGTTTTATACGAAGGATGTATGCTATAAAAGGGACATCAAAGTAATTGATGCCTAATGTATATTTCTTTTCAGATTATAACATTGCATTTTAATACCATTTCATGAAGCTGCTATACCATATGTGAAAAAATAATATTCAAGTGGTCATCTGTTGATGTCCAGAGCACCAGGTTTATTCATTTATGGCTCCTTTATTCACAATGGCTCCTTAAAGCCCTGTCCCACTGTACGAGTTCATTCAAAGAGTTCTCCTGAGTTTGCCCTGATTCGAACTCGGAGAATTACGGTAATGGCCGCTCGCAGGTACTCGGGGCTCTCGTGGACATTTTTCAACATGCTGAAAAATCTTCACGAGTCTTCCTGAGCTTACCGCGTTTCCTGAGTACCTGCCGTTAGCGTTACGAGCTGCTAAGAGATGTCCCCGAGCTCCGACGTACCCGCTACATTCATTCTAGGTGTTTACCATGAGTTGGATTTTTTTTAAAACTCGGGAGAGCACTTGAATGAACTCGTACAGTGGGACAGGGCCATTAAAGGGCGAACCTCAATGATGGAATGGTAAGCTCAGATAGCTGGTGTCAGGTGCTTCTCTATCACAAAAATATGGGGTGCATCAAAGCTCGTGAAACCCTCCCAGTA
This sequence comes from Malacoraja senta, assembly GCA_038087875.1. Lineage (NCBI taxonomy): Eukaryota > Metazoa > Chordata > Chondrichthyes > Rajiformes > Rajidae > Malacoraja > Malacoraja senta. Next base: position 115,405,557 of record CM075977.1, on the reverse strand, counting down.
AATAAAATTGAATTGAAAAGAATTGAATTGAATTAAATTGAATGATACAACATGGAAGAAGGCCTTTCAGCCTACCGAGTCCACACCGACCATTGTTCACCTATGCACACTAATTCCATGTTATATGAGGCCAATTAACCAACAAAATAGCATGTTCTTTGGGATGTGGGATGAAACCCGAGCACCTGGATGAAACCCACGTGGTCACAGGGAAAACTTGCAAATTCCACCTAGTTAGTAAGCGAGGTTAGGATTGATCCCAGATCTCTGGTACTGTGAGGAGTTCTATCAACTGTGCCATTGCGCTGCCCGTCTGGGCACTATAGACAGACCCCTTGATCAGGTAGTAATGTACAATTTTCTGGGGAGGAAAGAGTAGTTAAATATAGGGTAAGAAAAACTTTTTAAGTGAGACCGCTGACCCAACCTTATGGAAAATAAAATCCAGCTGATCTACAATTCTGCACATGTGTACTTATAACTACAGCAGCCTGATTTTCATTCCTCTTATTTACTAGAAGCTGTTTGAAAGAAAGATGTGTGCTTTGTCTTTTTCTTATTGCAAGCTGCAATGCATGACTTCAACATTGGCAGGAACATTTCATATTTTTCCTTACGCCGTTGAACCTTGTGCAGAACTCATTTTCTCAACCAAACTCATTTAAGTACAGCTTATGAAATAATCAATAAATGCTTTGCAGGTAGACCCCACCTTTAATAATTCTAGATGGAGCAGCATTCGGAACAGAATGGTATGTTGGGGGGGTGGGGGTGGAAAGGGGACGGCACTAGTGGTGGGGGGGGGGAGTTGATTTGTTTCATCCCTTTCTTCTAATAAAAAAGAAAACACAGAACAGATGTGCAATAAATTCTTATGCACTCTCCAAGAAGGGTTATCATATGAAACCAATAAAGACGTATATCCAAAAATGTTACAGACATATTTTTATTTGCATTGACATTTAAGGGGAAAAGGTTGATATGAAATGATGACATACATTTGACATCTATTTCATGTCTAATGTTCTGAGTTTGCTTTCCAAATACTTTTCATAGAGGTATTTTCATTCGAAACGTCTTGAAAAACGTAACACACTGAAAAGATGGTCTCTCCAATTAAGCAAGACTGTCACGAGTTAAAAATTAATTTTGGGTATAACTACATTGTGGTGAATAAATTAAAGTGCCAATTATATTAATATGTCAGGAAACATGTTGAGATTTTTGTAAGAAAATTAAAAGCTAAATGCATCTACAATATTATAAAAAACTGATGACGTTTCCTATCAGTTTTTTTTATTGTGAGTTTTTATTTTTACAATTTAATGTAACATTTGTTTACATAAACATAATGCATGAATCATGAGGTCAGTGGAAATGTTCAATTCTTTCACAAATGGGAGGATGAATGTGATAATAATGGCAGAAACATAGAACGTACCTGTTGTGTTTTATTTTGATTTTGCTTTTCATCATTTTCAGTTGCACTTGTTGAGGTAATTTAGTTTAGTTTAGTTTAGAGATACAGCATGGAAACAGCCCTTTGGCCCACTGAGTCCACACCGACTAGTGATCACCCGTACATTAGCTCTATCCTACACACACTAGGGACAATTTACAGAAGCCAATTAACCTACAATCCATCAATTCTTTAGAATGTGGGGGGTAACTGAACCCTCAGAGAAAACTTACGGGGTCACAGGAAGAACGTAAGACTCCGTACGGACAGCACCTGTAGTCAGGATCGTTCCTGGGTCTCTTGTGCTGTAAGGCATCAACTCTACCGCTGCGCCACTGTGCCATCCTAAATAGGCTAATGGACTAACACACTACAATGCTGTAAGATATATGATTGTGTGTTCATCTAGCTCACTACTTTCCTCTCTTTCATTTAAGGAAAAATTAAACTGGCATTATTTCTTGAATGGTTCGTAGATTATACATAGTGTCTAACTTTGCAAATATTGACGTTGACCAAAGTGTATTTTACACATATTTACGGAAAAGGAAATTGACCCAAAAGGTTCAGAAGTACATATTTAATTGTAAATGCTTGGAATATATGGCCATGAAAGATATTACAACATATTTTTTTTTCATGCTGAATCAGAATGGAATGTATTGTTCAGTTTCTAAACAGACTATTTTAACATGAATAAATTTCATATTTCAATCAATAAAGCATTTGCGTTATATGTTCATGACTATTCGTGAGATCTTTGAAAACCGACATATTTTTCTTTGCAATAATGTATAATAATGTTGTCAGCAGTTTAGTAGGAGCATACATAAACCATTGCCAAAGAGTAAGAAGGAGGAGTTGATTAACCTCCCAGTAACATCATGCACATTCTATTAAACCTTGGCCAAGCGGGTAAGTGGTGAAGGTCGATGATAGGCAGATCTCAGCACTCACACCACGTACCCTCCATGCATCATGGATTTTTGGGCTAAATGTATTTCTGAACTGCACATCATCGAAGCAGTTCCATACCAACAAAACTCCCCCAATGGAGTGCAGCCTATGCAAGTGATTAACAGCTATGCGATTTAAAAAGTCAACCTTTACTTGGTGCTGAACCTTCAACAACTAGAGCTAATGGACTATTCTACAGAATGCAGTTCAGCAAAGTTTTAGTGATAATTTAGTTTAGCTGTGTTGAAACTTTTGGAGTAGGTTTTCACTTTTTGCCACATGGACAGCAATGCAGCAGAGCAGACAATATAACAGTCTGTCTGTTATATTGCACATCTGATTTCCATTCCAATGCTTTGCTAGATTAATGCCCATGCGGCAAAGATAGAATTTATCCCTTAATATTATTTCAAAATGCTTTCCTATTATATTTTGGTTAACTCAATCCTCATTACAATCTCTTCTGTCCTTGTGCGCAGATTCCGTGGATGAGGAGAACAGTACATGGTTTAACTTCCCTGCTCAAATAAAGAACAAAGCCAACAGGACCTGACAATTACAGATGGCATTCACCACATGGAACAAGCACACCAGAAAATCCCACCATTTTATCACAGCCCATTATTCACTCATTTTCTGACAGGGTTTGTGATTACAGATCACTTGATTGACTAACTAGACATCTGCAAAGTGAGTTACAGAACAGGTTTGTTTCATCTCACAATAATCAGATCATGTTGTAATTCTTCGCAATACTTGTTTGCTGAAATCCTATTTATAGTAGAACCAAATATAATTAAAGCCTTGGTTTTCACAAAATACACATATTTAAGCACATAATTCATTGCACTGCAAAAAAAATTCCTTTGAAACGAAAGCAACCCCGGGCACACTATTTCTAGAACATGCTCTTTCCTATCTGGGGTTGTGTCAGTACAGAGTTGTTACATTAGTACTTGTTAAATCATGCATGTTTGGCAATGGCTAACTTACACTCTGTCTGGGTTTTCATTTAATAAGATAAAATGCTGTATTCATACGTATCTTGGCAGACCTAACATTGAGGTTTGGATCACTTTTAGCCTAAGATGATCAATTTTTTAAATCTTGTCGCTGAAGATGCAATTTAGTGTGCACTAATAGTTTATAAGGAACTGTGCGTTTGACCAAGATTATTGTATGTTCTAGTTCAAATATGCATTATGAAATTAATACAAAAGAATAATTATATTTTATTCCTCTAACTTTTTAGGATTTTAGAAATCTCCATTATTTTTCACTGCTGCTGTTCTTTGTCTGCAATGGTCCAAAGATCAGTTGTTGCATCCCCACTGTATTTCAGGCACCAGGTTGTTGCAAAAATATGTTAATTATGAAGCTCTATTAAAATTATCTCCTTGAAGTAAGCCCCTTTTACTCAGGAGTTTCCAAAATGTGATTGCAGATGGCATTTTGTACTTGCAAACATGTGTGTTTACTAATCACATTCATGGTATCCTAGTTATCTGAATGCCAGGATATTGTTCTTACTAAGTAAGAGCATTCCAACTTGAAAGTGACAATACTAAACATTGAACATGTTATTTTTCCATAGCCAGTAACCATATGAAGTGAAGATTTATTTGAGAAAAGCAATACTGCTAACAATTTATATCATCAGTAATTGTACATCAGTAATTGTATCATCAATTTTGGGAAAAACATTGTACATTAAGTTTAAAAGTGCACAAAACAGTGATATTATTTTTCTTTTATTTAATTGTATTAATCCAAAACTGATAAGAAAAGAAAGTGGTTACCTGTTTTGGAAAGAATGCAGAATTTGAAATCAGGTATCTACAAAATCAATGGTAATTTAGATTTAGTTTTAGATGAGTTTGGGTTCAGATGTTTCTGTAACAACACAGGATCAGGTGAACTGGATATCTCTCTCCAAGGTGTTCCTGAAGAATAAATTGCCTGTTCGTGCTCAGGACAGCCAGCCATCCCTTTTCCAGCTTTCCAGCTCAAAACAAATTGGGTGCCAGAGTCACAGGTCAGAGGTGAGAGGTGAGCGATTGTCCTAGGCCTTCCCTTTTGCACACTTAACGGGCTGTATTCCAGATTTGGACCTAGTATAGTGTGAACATGCTTTTTTGAAGAAAGACACTAGGGAAAAATTGGAAAAGATCCATTTGACATAGTTTCGGACTGGCACCTTTCTTTATTATATCTATGAAAAACAAAGATTAAAACAATATTGACAATGTATCAGTGTATTATTTTGTTTTAAATGCAAACATGTTGCAATCTAAACTAAAACACTTGTTTGCTTCGCAGTAAAGAGAAAAATGGTCATGAATTTCCAGTATGTGTTGCTGGCAGGCAAGACTTCCTGCTGGCAGCACACACTTGTAAAACTACCCCTATAGAGTAATGGACACCATGCAGCGAGTTGCAGTGATATAATCAAGACCACTAGTTTACAGTACTGAATAATGCTTTATCACGTGGGATTTGGGGATTTTTCTTTAATTAATGGTTTGGGGATTGCATACAGTGAATCTCTTCATTGTTAATTAGGACCATTGGTTTACGACGACTGAACAAGTTAATTTTCACTTTATTACAAGGTTTTCAGTATTTTTTTTTACCTGGAGATCATATCCCATGGTTCTAGCCACAATTGTGATCTTAGTTATGATCTAATTGAGCCAGTTTAGCTGATATCATAAATCACCTACAACAGCAACAGACATTAAATTATAGGCTTTAATTCAATCCTCACGGAGCACGGGATTTTGTACCCAATGATTTTATGTGTGTTTATTTCGTACTGCAAATTGAAGGGGAAATCTTTCATAATTTTTCTAAATTCCAGACAATCATGGATTAGGTAAAAAATATGTAATTTTTAATGTAAAATTGTGCAAAATTAGCATGTGCATATTTTGAAGTGTCCGCACTCATTTCCTATTGAAATGCTGCTTTAGAAATTGGATTAGACACTTTCTATAATGATTCATCCTAATGTGGATGCCATTTCCTCATCATATTTTGTGCATATAATGACAGCATTAACATGTGCTGTGTGCATATCTAACCTATTGGCTGAAATTGGACTGAAAGGTCATGACAACCAACCTCTGTTAATGCATAGTCAAACAAGGAGATTATCGCGTAAAAAGTTGGAACTATATTTGAATTAAAGGGACCCCCTTGAGACATCGACGTTGTTTTCATTGACCCCCAACACTGATTTTGATGAGCTGTATTTTGTAACAATGATAAATATCGCAGCATCCCTGAATACAACACTGTGATTTGTGATGATGGACATGGAGTGCCCTCATAATGACAATGGCCTATTAAACTGTTGTTAATTCCTTTTTCCCACGCTCTTCTCCACAATATCTTTCGATTTTCCATCTCCCTCACTATTCTCTCTGTTTTCCAACCTTCACCCCTCTGTTTTAGACAATAGACAATAGACAATAGGTGCAGGAGTAGGCCATTCGGCCCTTCGAGCCAGCACCGCCATTCACTGTGATCATGGCTGATCATCCCCAATCAGTACCCCATTCCTGCCTTCTCCCCATATCCCCTGACTCCGCTATCTTTAAGAGCCCTATCTAGTTCTCTCTTGAAAGTATCCAGAGAACCGGCCTCCACTGCCCTCCGAAGCAGAGAATTCCACAGACTCAACTCTCTGTGTGAAAAAGTGTTTCCTCATCTCTGTTCGAAATGGCTTACCCCTTATTCTTAAACTGTGGCCCCTGGTTCTGGACACCCCCAACATCGGGAACATGTTTCCTGCCTCTAGTATTTTTAAATTTTTTATTATTTTTTTATTAGAAGTATGTTACATTACAGTAATCTGCAATAACATAAGTTTATACAGTTCTTATACCACTTCTTATTTTAAACTTTAATAGGATAAAAGGATAGAAAGAGTTAGTAAAGATAGTCAGTGAGTGAATGAAAGAGTGGTCCAGGAACACCCGTATGAACCTAAACCACAAGAAATAGTTAAAAAAGAAAAGAAAAAACCCAAAAGGTGGAAAAAGAAAAAAGAAAAAAGAAAGTAAAATTGGACATTATGAGAGGGATGTACCTACTTCTTATCTTTACTCACCCCTCGCCAGGTCCTAAAACCTACTTGACACCATTTAGATAGTAATCTGCCTTCCTGTTTTTGCTACCAAAGTGGTTAACCTCACATTTATCCACATTAAACTGCATCTGCCATGCATCTGCCCACTCACCCAACCTGTCCAAGTCACCCTGCATTCTCATAGCATCCTCCTCACAGTTCACACTGCCACCCAGCTTTGTGTAATCTGCAAATTTGCTAATGTTACTTTGAATCCCTTCATCTAAATCATTGATGTATATTGTAAATAGCTGCGGTCCCAGCACCGAGTCTTGCGGTACCCCACTGGTCACTGCCTGCCATTCTGAAAGGGACCCGTTAATCCCTACTCTTTGTTTCCTGTCTGCCAACCAATTTTCTATCCATGTCAGCACACTACCCCCAATACCATGTGCCCTAATTTTGCCCACTAATCTCCTATGTGGGACCTTATCAAATACACTACATCCACTGGCTCTCCCTTGTCCATTTTCCTAGTTACATCCTCAAAAAATTCCAGAAGATTAAACAAGCATCGTAAATCCATGCTGACTCAGACCGAAACTGTTACTGCTATCCAAATGTGCCGCTATTTCATCTTTTATGATTGACTCCAGCATTTTCCGCACCACCGATGTCAGGCTAACTGGTGTATAATTCCCTGTTTTCTCTCTCCCGCCTTTCTTTAAAAGTGGGATAACATTAGCTACCCTCCAATCCACAGGAACTGATCCTGAATCTATAGAACATTGGAAAATGATCACCAATGCATCCACTATTTCAAGAGCCACAACAAAGAAAGAATGTAGGCAGAGGCAGTAGGACTAGTGGGAGAATTGGGAAGGGGGAGGGGATTGAGTGAGAAGGCAGGGGCTACCTGAAGTTAGAGAAGTCCCTCTGCTCAGTCCGCATCGGTGAGACCAAGCGTAGGCTTGGCGATCGCTTCGCCCCCAACACCTCCGCTCGGTTCGCAATAACCAACCTGATCTCCTGGTGGCCCAGCACTTCAACTCCCCCTCCCATTCCCAATCTGACCTTTCTGTCCTGGGCTTCCTCCATTGTCAGAGTGAGGCCCAACGCAAATTGGAGGAACAGCACATCATATTTCGCTGGGGTACTTTATACCCCAGCGGAATGAACATTGATTTCTCTAACATTAGGTATCCCCTGCTTTCTCTCTCCATCCCCTCCCCTTTCCCAGTTCTCCCACCAGTCCTACTGTCTCCACCTACATTCTTTATTTGTCCCGCCCCCTCCCCTAACATTGGTCTGAAGAAGGGTCTCGACCTGAAACGTTGCCAATTCCTTCTCTCCATAGATGCTGCCCCACCTGCTGAGTTACTCCAGCATTTTTTGTCTACCTTTGATTTAACCAGCATCTGCAGTTCGTCCTTAAACACAATGGCACAGTGGAAGAGTTGCTGCCTTACAGCGTCAGAGACCCGGGTTCGATCCTGTCCATGGGTGTTGTCTGTACCGAGTTTGTACCTTTTCCCTGTGACCATTTGGGTTTTCTCTTGTTTCCTCTCACGTTCCAAAGACCTGTAGGTTTGTATTCAATTGGCTTCTGTAAATCGTCCCGCGTGTATAGGATAGAATTAGCGGATAGAACTAGTATGAGTGATCACTAGTCTGCACGGACTCAATGGGCCGAAGAGCCTGTTTCCGTGGTGTATCTCTGAAACTAAAACTAAAAAAACATAGTTGAAAGTAGATGGCATGTGCGTTCACAAAGGACTATTGTCATTTATGATAGAATAAGTAAGTTTCTTCATGGAATGTTTATCCTCCACTTGAAACATTTTGTGACCTGATATAAAGTAAGTCAAATGCTCCAAACATCAGTTTTCCATCTTTATTTTCACAAATTATTTATTTGAGAGCAATATTTGCTGAAATATGACATTTAAGCTCCATAAGCAAACTTCATTTTATGCATTGCACTGAAACATTCAAGAGAGATTTACAAAATATAGGGCTATGTTTTTTTAAATACAATTATTTGGAACAACTGATGAGGTAATGCAGCATCAAAAACATGTAAAAATTCAAGTTTATTCATGTTCTTTTGTCTGATTTTATATTGTGTGGCTAAACAGAAAGTATCCAAGTGAGCCAGTCACAGCTACAGTAACTAGTTTTGTCAAAACCCTAAATTCAGAGCAAATGGACAGTAGGATCATGTCGCACAGATGAGTTTATGATCCCAACTATGCTGACAGTGAGTTAAAAGAATAAGCAGTGTGGTGATTTCCCACAAGGAGAAAGAAATATCACCCAGATATTTTTGTGCACCTCATGCTATTGAGAGAGAAAACATTCATATCGTTGTTCTTTCATTCATGTCAAGGCACTCTGGGGAAAAGCAAAAAGATCAGAAGAAAACAAAAATACATTTTAAAAACATGGACAAGAATCAAGTTTTGTTTGTTCAAGGATTTTATGGAGCTTTGAAATACGTATAGAGCTGTAACTAAGCATTTCCAAATGTTTACATGTTTGTAGCTGTGATTTTTAGGGTTTTGACAAAAATAGTTAGCTATAACTGGATCACTTGGAAGCTTTCCATTTCTAATTTAAGTTTAATGTTGAGTAGGTTAAACTTTCTTAGAGTGAGCAAGATAAACTCCATGACTGAAACTCAACTAAGGAGATTTGTTAATGAATAGATTTCAGATGCACACATGGAAGGGGATGAAACAGCAAAGAGAGTAAAATCTGTCAATGCCACCAGAGCAAAACAGGCTCAAAGTAAATGAACTCAATTTTTATACAACTTCTGATGTTCCTTTTCATTGTTGTCAACCAATTTCATATCCAATGTTCATAAATTGCAAAGAAAATCAATGCTAACTTACTTTTCTGGATAAGAATAGTTTGACTTTTCAAATAATAAACAAACAGTTTTGAATTTTGTTATTTCAAATCCACAAAGAATTTGATATAATCTTAAAATTAAATACTTAAATTAATTAGAGTAAAGATGCTCTGGTAATTTAGTCTATTAAATCTTTACAGTTAATTAAATTAAACAATAAAATAGCTGCATTGACAATTATTTTTATAGTAATATGTTTTCAGGAAAAAAATAACATATTTTAATTTCTGGATCCACATTTTATGGAAAGAATACATGATATTTACAAAAATGCAGCAAGATTGGGACAACGTCTATATTAAAAAAAAACACGTCCTCATTTGATCAGGAATAAAGTTATTCTCTTTCGAAAAACATGACTATTAGTACAAAATGTACTTTGTCCTTGATATATACAGGAAGATTGTACCCTAGTGGGGAACATATCAGGCAGCTAAGATGTACCATGTAGTTTTGGCCTTGGTCAACCTGTTTGTCTAATCCAATAATGGGATGTTTCTCATTATTGTGATCAAGACCCCTGTTTCTCACACAGCCTGCTTAAAGAGCATTCTAGAAAGATAGAGTGTTACCGTTTCAAATATCTGATGGATAATTACTGTAAGCACATTGGGGGATTGCAGATCACAATGGAAGATTGGTTGGGAGGCAATTCACCAACTACAGGAATTCTTCAGCCTTTCCTGGATTCTTTGCCCATGTCTCAGAGTGCAAATGTCACCAAGCTAAGAAAAAACGCAAATTACTGGAGTAACTCAGCAGGTCAGGCAGCATCTCTGGAGAAAATGGATTGGCAACGCTTTGGGTTGGGACTCTTTTTCAGACAAGTTGGTAATTCCTTTCTGCCAAAGTTTATATTCCCATGGCCCAGTAAAGACCTTGGGTAAGAGCCTGAAGAAGGGCCCCGACCCGATATGTTGCCTGTCCATTCCCTCTACAGGTGCTGTTTGATCCCCTGAGTTACTTTAGCACTTTGTGTTTTGACCTTGGATAATAGAAGTCCTTCTATTTGTCTTTTTTTTGTTATTTTTAGTGTGTTTAAAAAGTATGTGTTAATGTTCTCTGGTTAGTTTTATGTGGGGGCGGGGGGGGGGGGGCCGGGGAAACTTTTTTTCAATCTCCTACATTGTCGGAGATGTGATTGTTTTCCGTATCGTATCTCCGGTCGCTCTGCGGCCTAACATCGTGGAGCTGGAGGCCTTGCTTGGGACTGACTTTGGGCGTGGACTTACCATTGGAGCCGATTCCTTGCCTGGGATCGACGCTCCAACCGTGGCCTGCAAACTTGGGTTGAGGAAGCTCCAAAAGCCTCACGACGTTCGACTAGCCCCAACCCGAGGTAGATCGCCCGGCGCGGGGAGCTGAGATTCCCCCCCCCCCCCCCGATGCAGGAGGTTGATCGCCCCGATGAGGGGGGCCCGCCGCCGGTTACGGGAGTAAGATCGTCCCGTCAATGGAAATTTAGAGGCCCCCGCCCACTAGAGGCCAAAGAAGGGAGCGGTTGAACTTTTTTTCGCCTTCCATCACAGTGAGGAATGTGGAGGAGTCACTGTGGTGGATGTTTATGTTAAAATATATTTTGTGTGTTCTGTCGCTTTTTATTGGTATGACTGTATGGCAAATCAAATTCTTCGTGTGTTGCAAAACATACTTGGCTAATTAAGTATGATGATGATTATGAGAATAACATGAACCTCAAAATAAATATGTGGGCTCCATCAGTGTCATCGTGTCCAGGCAATGACCTGCAGTTCCCAAAAGTGGATATTGCTTTTTACAATTTCTGAACTGAGATGGCCGACACAGGGATCTAAAAGAGCTGGGATCGATATAAGATACTTGGGTAAATATCCTATTGCTGGTGGACATGTACAAGTTGATTGTAGCAGGCAATTGGCAGGCAGTGGCCTGGCTTTCTACCCTTATAAATTAAATTTACTGTCGACATTGCTAACTCTGCCATGGCCATTACTGGAGACCAGAGATGGTCTGATCTTGACATAATTGTCCAGCTGCTGTCTTGTTCTAAGTTCTGCTGGGGGCCGGGCACACATTTTAGACACTTTTAATAATTTAGTAAATGTGGCAATTGAGGACAGTTTCTGGAAAAACAACTTCCCAAGTTCCCAATGTCACCCCTGTTGTGCTGGTAATATTCTCAGAAATCATGTTTATGCGCCACAATTTTAATTGCAGGCAGAGAAAATCCAAATCAACTGTTATCTCTGTTGATCATCTTACCTCTGAAGTATTTTGTGACCTTAAGTCAGAAGAGTCTTGGAGGAGTGCATTGGCTGCAAGAGAAGTTAAGTAAGCCTGGGATCAGGTAGGCTTCTCCTCTTTCTGTCTGCTGCCCCATTTATGGCTGTAATAGATTGAATTGAGGTGAAGTTCTGATATGTCTGCAACTGCTTTCTTTTTGTCAATAAACCACTCTGGATTTATTTTGCACTGTGTTTAAGGACCGCTTCTCTTTTTGTTTTTCTTCTTCATTCAGAGTACCAACTGATGGCTGGAATTTCTCACAGTCCCGTAAATGATGTGAAAGATGAATGCTCAAATTCACATAAATGTCGTTCTTTTCAAGATCATCCATGCAATGAGGACACCAACAGCATTGCAAACTGACATGAACTTTCTTGCCCAGGTTGAATGGCTAATTGCAAAAATGGTGACATCTCTGTGTATTCTGTGGGGTTTTTTTGTTCTGTTGTTTTAATCTGAAAATTTCAACACACTGTGAAAGGTAAATTGTACTCTTTCTATAATGAATAGTTCTTAACAGCAAGAAGATTATTTTGAACTTCATAGCATCTAAACCAAATCTTCCTACTACAATTTAATTCTAGCATGTTACTTGACTTCCAAGGTCAAGCCTGGAAATATGCGACTTATTCCAGTAATGCTAAATATGATCCATACGTGAACATTGTTTGTCTACCCTTCAGTTAGTGTGTTCTATGATAAATCCCTATATTATCATTTATAATGAAAACTGGCTATGTAAACTTATCACGTTGTAATTGCACTCTCCTGTTGTTGATAGCACAGTAGCATCTCAGTTTTGCAGCTCCCAGTTTGTATCACACAAATTATCAATGAATATTTTAACCGATTCAATTTAATTTCTTACACACTGGTATTTATCATTTTTGGTTGGAAAATTTGAAGATCTCAATGATAAATATAAATGTTCTTAATGATTATAGCAAAAAAACTTGTTGAGGATAAAACAAAGTTTATTTTAACTCCAAATGGAAAAAAAGTAAAAAAATCCATGATACTTAAAAAATGTGGTGACCAGTTTTTGTGTAAATATCTGAAAATGTCCAGCAATCAGTTAAATCCATCTATGGAGACAGATTTTTATAACATTAAGATTAAATTAATATATATTACCCAAGGGGAAGCAGTACATTGGATCATGGTTTCATCAGTTTATCCTCAAATGAAAAGAGAAAATACTGGTACTCCGTAGCAGGTCAGGCACAAAGTGAAGATTTAACATTTAGACCGATGATTCTTTGTTGCAAAATTTTGTCCTGTAGTTCTGCCCATGCTTCCTGATCTGTGGTGCTTTGTTAGATTTTCTATTTCTACTTTTGATTTTCAGCATCTGCAGTATTATTTTTAACTAGACTAAGTGGGTCCGTCACACAGGAGGCCTAGTCCCCCAATGCAACCCGTTCCCCAACGCAATATTCCACCACTCACACGTTACCCCAACGCAACCCGTTCCCTCAACGCAATATTCCACCACTTACCCATAGCCCCTAACTGCGCAGGAGCGGCTGACTTTTTTAAAGTTTAAAATGTCAATAACTTGTAAAATAAAAGATCAATGCGAATGCATCTCACTCTCCCTCTTCAGTCCCCTATTCCCCTCCTCCATTATCTTCCCTCCACCAACCCTCTTCTGCTTCCTCCCCTCACTCCCCTCACCCCTCTTCCCCCTCCACTCCTCCATTACTTCACCATCCCTCTTCCTACACCTACCCTCTTCCATTCTCCCTCATCCCCCAGCGCTCCCTCCTCTCTCTCAATTCAATTCAATTCAATTTCAATCTAAAAACTTTATTGGCATGATAAAAAATACATTGTTATATTGCCAAAGTATAAAACATGACATACATATTTAAAATGCATAAGTATAAATACAAGTATACAGTGCATAGATAGATATGTCCCTGTACATAAACTCGCAAGAGGCCTATAGCCCTTTATTGATTGCTACACGTTCTTGCAGCTGTAAGCAGTACAACAGGATAGCAAATTTAACAATTCAATATTAATTTCTTAGTGTCAGTTAATGTCAATTAGTGTGTGCGTACATATGTGCATATTGGTCATTCACCGTCTCTCAGGTTATGGCATGCTGTTACGTATTGTGCACCAAGATGTGCCGTATTTCCTTCACCAAGGATTATTCTTAGTTTTGATGTATCATCTAGTTCTTTAAAATCAGGGGTTGCCTGACTGAGTTTGTCAAAGTATGTTTTCCTTGTTTTGTCAATTTTTTTGCATTTTAGGAGGAAGTGCACCTCTGTTTCAACCTCATCTGTCAAACAGTGGCCGCATATTCTGTTTTCTCTTGGTTGCCAGAATCTCTTCTGTCTTCCTTTTTCAACTGCCAAATAGTGGTCACTTAGCCTGTATTTGGTGAGGGTCTGTCTCTGTTTTATGTCTCTAACAGTTGAGAGATAGTCTGCCAATTTATAATCTCTTTTTAGGGCACAGTAACATTCTAATCTGCTTTGGCTTTTGGTTTCTTTATCCCAATGTTCCAAATACGTTTCTTTACATTGTTTGATAATTTGGTTCACTCTAAGTGGTGATTGGGGATCAGTATTGATCTGAGGCTGGTCAGGATTTAACTGGATAGGGTTTAACTGAATGGGGGTAGTTAGTCTCAGTACCAACTGACAAATGGAACTCTTTTCTGGGCTCCCCTCTTGTGTTTAAGGGCTTTAAACTGGAGGGTATCTGGTGGGCTAGATTTAAGGTGATTCCAAAAATCTAGTGCTCTTTTCTGGATATTTATTATCAGTGGGTATCTGCCTAATTCCGCCCTACATGCGTTTGTTGGTGTTTTCCTTTGGATGCGGAGGATGTTCCGACAAAATTCCGCATGCAGGGCCTCCGTTGTATGTTTTTCCCATTTACTATAACTATGGTGACTGAGCGGCTCCCATACTTTATTACCATAAAGCGCAATAGGCTGGATTACACTGTCAAATATTTTAAGCCGTTTTTGCGCAAACAGAAAAACCACACAAACCAGAAGATAACAAGATCAGAGTTTTAGTTATGTAATAAATAATAAATAGATAGATTCTAACATAATGAGCTAAATTAATGAACCTACCCCTACCTCTACATGGCAATCTTCAACTCTTTCCTTGCTTTTCATCCTTCTAACATTTAGAGTAAAGTTACTCCAGCACTGTGTTCTTTCGTGTAAAGCTGCAGCTCATTTTTTCTATATTCTATCTTTTCATGCTGTGCTGTTTCAAAGTACAAGAACTTCATTTATATAATGTGTTTAATGGTAACAGTTCAAGGGTGCCATAGCCATAGTGGCAAGTGGCAGGGAATCTTTTAGCCAATGAGTCGACTCCAAACTTTAAGGACCCATTTATGCTAATCCCATTTTTTTGTCTCCAATGTTTCCTTCAACTTTTTCCAGATTCTACCACTTGCCTACACAATAGCGGAAAAGTGAAGGCATCACACTGTTTCAGCTTCAGTTTAGCTTATTGTCACGTGTACTGAGGTACAGTAAAAAACGTTTGTTGTGTGCTAACTAGTCAGTACAAAGACAATACATGATTACAATCGACCCATTTACAGTGTATGGATACATGATAAGGGAATAACGTTTAGTGCAGGATAAAGCCAGTAAAGTAAGAAATGTTGCTGTAGGGATAGAGATTTAAGAGTGTGGAGTGATTGTATTATGAGTTTGTAGCTCTGCTTCTGTGGCTAGCACGCAAATAGTCGCCTGTGTTGGGTGCCATCTTGGAATTCCTGGATATAATGGGGATGGTCAATTGAATGGGAAGGTTGTATGTGTAAGAAGGAACTGCAGATGCTGGTTTAAACCGAAGATGGACACAAAAAGCTGGAGTAATTCAGCGGGACAGGCAGCATTTCTGGAGAGATGGAATGGGTGACAGTTCGGGTCGAGACCTTTCTTCAGACTGGTTAGGGATAAGGGAAACGAGAGATATAGATGGTGATGTGGAGAGATAAAGAACAATGAATAAAAGATATACAAAAAGTGACGATGATAAAGGAAACAGACCATTGTTAGCTGTTTGTGCGACTTGGATGGGGGAGGGATAGAGAGAGAGGGAATGTTCCGCGAAACACCTTCGCTCAGCCAGCCTCAACCTACCTGATCTCCTGGTTGCTGGACACTTTTATTCTCCTTCCCATTCCTCCACAGATATTTCTGTCCAATGTCTCCTCCATTGTCAGAGTGAGGCTAAACTCAAATTGGAGGAACAGCATCTCATGTTCCGCTTGGGCAGCTTACAGCCCAGTGGTATGATTATTGATTTCTCTCACTTCAGGTAGCCCTGGCATTCTTTCTCTCTCTCATCCCTCCCCACTCAAGTCACACTAGCTTCTCATTTTCACCCGACAAACAACTTACAATGGCCTGTTTCCTTTATCATCATTACTTTTTTGCATATCTTTCATTCATTGTTCTTTATCTCTCCACATCACCGTCTATATCTCTCGTTTCCCTTATCCCTAACCAGTCTGAAGAACCATTCCTACTCACCAGAGATGCTGCCTGTCCTGCTGAGTTACTCCAGCTTTTTGTGTATATATTGAATGGGAAGGTTGGTGAGTTCAAAGATAGGAGCAAGGGAATCTTTTTCGGGGTGTTCTGGAAAAGAAAGAGAGCAGAGAGGGTAACTTTGAACCCTCTCTGTACGGCAATCCTTGGGTAACTTTAAACCCTCTCTGTAGGGAAATCCTTGATTGAAGAAAATAGAAGAGAGCAGAAAATATGAATATTTAAAAAGTGGGCTTGTTAGAAGAGATGCACCAATGACCAAGAAAATTGATAGTGGGGCAGAGATCCCACAGTAAAGGTGGCTGGTTTATCCCTGGAAATGGAGTTAGGGAAACTGAGGAAAGGTAAGAAAGATTTGGAGATAGACAATCCTGCTGAGTTACTCCAGCATTTTGCGTCTATCTCGGTTTAAACCAGCATCTGCAGTTCCTTCCTGTACAATACATAGGTGAAGTTTGGGTGCAAACTAATACCAAAGTTAATGAAAATATCCAGCTCAGGATAAGGGAGGAACGGAAACTGACACATTAATCTACATCCTGGAAAAAAGGCGATTGAGAAGATCTGAGTAAGAGTGGAACAAAGAATCGTCAATGTACACCACAAAGAGGTAGGCATAGCCAGGACCCATCTGTGTTCCCATAGCAACACCTTTTATCTGGAAGAAGTGAGCAGAGTGAAAGGAATTGGTCAATGAGAGAACAAGTTCAGCCAGGCGGAAAAGGGCAGTGGTAGAGGAATGCTTCAGTCATGGTCGAGGGGAAGCAAAATGGTCCTCAGGCAATCCTTGTGGGGGAAGAAGTGGAATATTTGTACGAGATGATCTATGAGGTAAATTACATGATGGGGATCAGGAAACCATTAAGATGGTGGATTGGTCAAGTGTCATTGGATTGGAAGAAATTAGCAATTAATCAAATGGAGAAAAATCATTTTGAAGGAGCAAGAACAGACAAGCTGTGGAGGTTTGGGAGAGTAATAACTACAGAGGAATGGTAATGATGTTGTTGGCCATTGGGAAGCAGCTACAGAGGGCTGCTGTTCCAACTCTGTAGGATGAACATTTTCACCAAACTGTTACAGACTGGCTCTCATCATTTGGTTGAAAGATATAATTCGAGTTGTACCTGAGCAAAATCAAAGGAGGAAAGTTAGGTAATCAAGTGCAGTAGCAAAATATAATGTTATGTTGGCAATTCAATTCATGGAATAGATCTGGAGAGTATAAGAAGCTAGTAGGAAGAGTCCAGATCAGATATGAATTCTAAAGGCATAAGTAAAGAATAAAGCCTTGGTAAAAGAAGTGGGTGCAAAGGCAAAAATGTTGAAATTAGTTTGAATTTTATTAAATTTTAGTAATTTGTGAATGAAGCTCAGGCCTCCCGCGCGCGAGGACTGTTTCATTGGTGGTGAGGAGGGCTGTCAAAAACATGGTAATGGGTGACTAATGGGATCAGAGCTTAGTGAATGTGTGAAAAGATCCAGCAGAATGCTAGTTTTCAAAGATTGTTAAGAGGTATCTGAGAAGAAGAAAAATGTTTTATTAAAATGCCAGATGACACAAAATATCAAGGGGGAGAACGAAGAAGAAGACAAGAGATAAGGTGAAGATAGACACAAAAAGCTGGAGTAACTCAGCAGGACAGGCAGCATCTCTGGAGAGATGGAATGGGTGAAGTTTCGGGTCGAGACCCTTCTTCGACACATAACATCACCTATTCCTTATCTCCAGAGATGCTGCCTGTCCCGCTGTCCCATTGCCGGTCCTTACTCCAGCTTTTTGTGTCTATCTTCGATTTAAACCAGCATCTGCAGTTCCTTCCTCCACATAAGAGATAAGGTGAATTAGTTCTGCTGAAGGGAAAGGCAAAAAACATGTAAATGCAGAATATTTTTGAAATATTTGTAATTGTGCAAAGATCTGAAACATGGGTGGAATTTCTGTTGCATTTCAACATTGGACCGTGGTTACTATTGAACATTGGCAACAATATATATGTAATTAGCATGGAGAAAGGTCAACACCACCATCGAAAGTGGGTAGAGATGTTGGCTGAGGAGAGATTGTTTGGGGAATGAGGATAAATCTCTTGTTCTTTTATGGAATAATACTATAGGACCTTTTACATCTACCCGAGAGGTCAATCACATGGAAAATTTGGCACCCTTGACAGTGTTTCAGTATGAAACTGAAATGTTAGATCAAGTTTTATGCTTAACTCTCTGGAATGAGACACAAATGTAATCTTCTGACTCAAACTAAAATATTTCTGCTAAAATTTCTCTTGAGTCCTTTTCAATTTGCAACTATTATTTTAAAATTATGTCTTCAATGAGACTTTAAAAACACCTTCATTAAGAAGGGTTTCGGCCCGAAACGTTACCTATTTCCTTCGCTCCATAGATGCTGCTGCACCCGCTGAGTTTCTCCAGCATTTTTGTGTACCTTCATTATACATACTTGACTTAGTTTGAAAAAATTAGTCCAGTTGAAACAGTTGGCTCCAGTCCTCAAGATTCGTCTAATAAGATTAAGAAATAAAGGAGACCAGAATGTTCATATTTTGTAATCATTCCAAAACTGAAGATTCCAGTAAAACTGACCAAGTTGTGGTTGGGAAACAATCCTTAACAAATGTGTCACTACAACCCATGGCTTTTACCAAATATGGTACAGTGCGAAATAGTAGTGAAAATGAATTGGAAATTTCCTTTAAGAGACCATTGCAACTATATTTTAAAATGGCTCAAATATCAAAATATGTTTTTCTTGGTCAAAATACAGCCTTTATTACAGGGTGGATTCTTCATCTTTCTCTACCCAAATCTTAGTTCAGCCACACAAAGTTTTAATGCCTCTTTATCTCAACCTATATTTAGACATCACAAACGACCAGATCAAATAACCATTATATATTCATAAGGAAGAATCTAATTCTCACATAAAGACCTTCCAAAGAATTTGGTCAACATAAATGAGCATCCTCCTGGCAACGCCTCTGAAGACATTTACTTTCTTTTTATGGCTTAATTACCAGTCAGAAAGGTTAACTTGGCCGTTGCAAAATTGACCCTGAGTAGGGAATGGATGAGAATGTTGGATAACATAGTGCTGGTGTGAACGGGTGATCAATGGGGTGAAGGGCCTGTTTCCTTGATGTATCTCTATATTAAACCAAAATCTATGCCATCTTTGACAAGGGAATACTTAGCAGCTATTTCACCAGACCTGGACAAGTCTAAACACTGATCCTACATAACCTTTTTGCTCTTGGATTCTACGCCTCAGCTGACGAAAACATGTATCCCAAGTGCCCACTGAATCACTTTTGTAATCTGGCCAGCTACCTTCAGAGATCTGCAAAAAGGCATTCATAGATCACTCTGTACGGCCAAACTTCTTTGCATTCTCACAGTGATTATTTATTTATTTGCCTTGTTTACATAACCTCACGCTCATCTAAATTGATTTCCATTTGGTACTTATTTCCCACCAACTCTTGCCATTAGCATCTTTCTTGTTTACTTACTTTGATACAGAAGGCGACCATTCAACCCATCAGGTCCATACGGATGCACAAAAGACTCAGCTTTTATATGAATGTTATTCCCCTTTTACTGTGCATCTACTCTGAGTGCCACTCTTTGTCAATCTGGTTTTAAACATCCTTATCAACGCCAGCAACAACATCCATCACTAACCCAATCTCCAACCCTGGCCCATAAAAGTGCTGGACCTTTCTGGTCAGGTGCAAAGGTTCACCATCCCCACAGATTGTCCCTGTCAATAGACAATGGACAATAGACAATAGACAATAGGTACAGGAGTAGGCCATTCGGCCCTTCGAGCCAGCACCACCATTCAATGTGATTATGGCTGGTCATCCACAATCAGTACCCCGTTCCTGCCTTCTCCCCATATCCCCTGACTCCGCTATCTTTAAGAGCCCTATCTAGCTCTCTCTTGAAAGTATCCAGAGAACCGGCCTCCACCACCCTCTGAGGCACTGAATTCCACAGAGTCACAACTCTCTGTTTGAAAAAGTGTTTCCTCATCTCCGTTCTAATGGTTTACCCCTTATTCTTAAATTGTGGCCCTGGTTCTGGACTCCCCCAACATCGGGAACATGTTTCCTGCCTCTAGCGTGTCCAAACCCTAAATAATCTTATATGTTTTAATAAGATCTCCTCTCATCCTTCTAAATTCCAGAGTATACAAGCCCAGCTGCTCCATTCTCTCAGCATATGACAGTCCCGCCATCATGGGAATTAACCTTGTAAACCTACGCTGCAATCCCTCAATAGCAAGAATGTCCTTCGTCAAATTTGGAGACACAAACTGCACACAATACTCCAGGTGTGGTCTCACTAGGGCCCTGTACAACTGCAGGAGAACCTCTTTGCTCCTATACTCAACTCCTCTTGTGAAGGCCAACATGCCATTCGCTTTCTTCCTGTGATCCTGAAAATTGAAAGAACTCCCTTCTGCATCATCCTCTCATGCATTAATCTGGCCTATCTTTCTATTCCTAGCACTAGGCAGTGGAAACAACTGGAGATTTCAACTTTAGAGATTCTGCTCTTTAATCTTCTACCAAGCTCTCAATAATGAAGGGACTTGGATTGGGCTATGGGCTGTTCTCTCCAAAAGGAACATTTAATCTGACCATTTTCAACTGCAGAAAAAATGGTTCGATCCTTTGATGCACCCTGAGGCTTCCCTGACTACCTGCTTTTCTTCATCTGCCCGATGACCAACCATTCCATCTCTGAGTGGATTTCTGTAAGCTGCGTGATGACCCACTTGTATTAATATGCTATCAATATAACTCCCAGCTTCTCAGATGCACCAGAATGTCTCCAGCTTATGCTCAAACATTCCTGTGGATGAAGTCATCCAGGCCAGAGGAGTGTCTGGAAATCCCACATAGTCGAGGTTGCACATGGGACTGAGCTCCCTTGCCATACTTTTCATTTAAACCAAAAGCCCTTTTTCATAAAAAGTAACCCAACTTAATTTCTCTCATACTTCTCTTTAATTCTTTGGCCAATTGCCGATACTAAGAGGTGATTTCCAGTAACCAACTAACTTATTGTGGTTGCACGAGAAAACTGGAGAAACTGGAGATAAACCCAAGGGAAAGTGTGCAAGGTCAGGTCAGGATTGAACACTGAAGATATCTTTCTGCAGCCTACAATATTTTGTAATGCTATCAGCTACATAACCAATTTTAGTATAGTTTGCAATCATCCTAATATGGTGCATTCAGTTTCGTCTGTTTAAAATATACCATAAAAAGCATGGAACATACAGTGGGATACAGTGGGATCTCACTGTATTTAGTCCTCCACCCAGTAAAGTGATATTCAACCATCAACCAATGCACTTTGTTTAAGAAAGAACTGCAGATGCTGGAAAAATCAAAGGTAGACAAAAATGCTGGAGAAACTCAGCGGGTAAGGCAGCATCTATGGAGTGAAGGAATAGGTGACATTTCGGGTCGAGACCGTTCTTCAGACTGATGTGGGGGTGGGGGGGGGGGGGTGGGGGCAGGGAAGAAGAAAGGAAGAGGCAGAGACAGTGGGCTGTGGGAGAGCTGGGAAAGGGAGGGGAAGGAGGGAGAAAGCAAGGACTACCTGAAATTGGAGAAGTTAATGTTCATACAACTGGGATGTAACCTACCCAAGCGAAATATGAGGTGCTGCTCCTCCAATTTGCGGTGGGACTCACTCTGGCCATGGAGAAATATGAGGTGCTGCTCCTCCAATTTGTGGTGGGACTCACTCTGGCCTTTGATTTTTTGCCACTGATCCAATTTTTATTCCAACTTGCTATTTCCCCATGAATCTTGATGAACTTTTAACTTCTTAATCAATGTGTGATGTGGGCCTTTGTCACCCCATGCTAAAATCCATGTATCACATCATATGAACTCTGCTAATTTGCAGCAGAGTGATTTGCCATTGCAAGTATCAAACTAGCTAATGAGGAAACCATGATTATTGACCTACCATAATTTATATCAGCATTCTGCACAATATTGTGGATCTCAATCTGAACTCCCAGCTCTCCTGCCTGGTGGAAATAGAGTGTACGAGACCCAAGGATGATATGGTAGAACTCCCCCCCCCCCCAGTCAGTGTCACGAATGCAGTCACTATTTTACACGTGCTCAAAGTAGAAGATCAAGGCAGTTGTGTTATGAGGATGAACAGCTTGTTTAAATATTTAAAATGGGCTGCTCTGAAATCAGTAGGATATTTGCGTTCTACAGAGTTTACTTGTTACAACAATGCCAATACTAAATGTGGATGAGAAAAGGTCAAATGTTTTATGACTCTAAAGCCGACTTGATTTGATCAAATTATCCCAATGTCAACATTTCAACCTGCATGAAAAATGTTGGACTACTCAAAAAATAACAGCAATTATGTACTCTGATGTTTCTGTGTAATGTTTTCTGGTGAAAATAATTAGAATTATTTTCGTATATTTACTTTGAGTACCAAATTCATTATTCAGATTCAACAGCATGATGTTGGCACCCACTAATTTGCTCTCTACTGGTAAAAACATAAAACATGGAATATGTATCAGAACAATTTAAAAAATGAGTCAGTAGCAGTCTGAATGAGAATCCGGCAATCATGCCATAAAGTGCTTTCCTTAATTTCATCGAGTCAATGTGAGCCAGTCAAAGGTGGATACAGAGTGCATGTGGTAACTATCCAGAATACAGTAAATATGGCTCTTGAGCCTCAAGACAAGTAGTCACTTGGGTTGATGATATACTGGCAACCTCACAACAAACATGGCTCAAACATAGGGAGGCATAAAGATTTAATAGACCTGGCTATACTTTGTGTTGGGGTTTGACTGACAGGATGGGGGGTACTGATCAACAGAACTGTTACAACAATGGATGACACTTAAGTGCTCAAACACAGAGTCTATTTGATTAAAATTAAGGAAAATAGGTGGGTTATTATATTGACGAGTTTATCACACTGGCCACCAAATAGGGCAAATTCACAGGCAAATTGCAGGCAAAATTCACAGGCAAAATAATAGGCTGATCATTTATTCTAAGATTGAGTTAAAAACTAATAGTGCAAAGGATCGAGGGAGGGAGGAATTCCTGAAATATGAGTACATAAGTTTCCAAGGAAGTGGTTTGGTAAAATAAGACAGAATTATTTCCTGTGGTTGATGGGTCAGAGGGCACAGATTGAAGTAACTTTCAAAAATTAGCAAAAAGATACTGAACATATTGTTAAGATCTGGAAAGCACTTCCTGAAATGGTGATGGACGTAGACTCAATACAACCTATAAAAGAGTATTAGATTGTCCTTGCAAAAGAAACTGCGAGAAATGAAAAACAAAATAGGATGTTTCCTTGATGTGCACTTATCCTTCTATATTTTACACTTAACAGGTCAATGTATTTTGTTCTTCTTCAGATTATGCTTTCCTTGATTTAATCATAATCATAATCATAATCATAATCATACTTCATTAGCCAAGTAGGTTTTGCAACATACGAGGAATTTAATTTTAAAAATGCATTTTATTATACATAGAATCTTCTTTTTTTTAAAACATTTACCAGCTTCTTGCTTTTGGAGAAAGACATTTCAAAAATAGCCTTATGCAGTTCTGAAGCCTGTTCCCCCATTGAATATGATTATGGCTGATTAGTCCCCATCTCTACCAGTTCATCAAAGCCATCAATTCTCTGGCCTTTCAAAAAATTATCTATTTCTTCTTTAAATGCACTCAATGAACCAGTCTCTACAACCTTTGAGGGCATAGAATTCCAGAGATTCACCACCCCCTGTGAGAGCAAGCTCCTATGCATCTCTGTTTTAATTGATTGCTCTCTAATTTGTAACAATGTCTCCTCGTAGGAGATTCTCCCATTAATGGAAACATTTCAACACCAACCTGTCATGCCCCCACAAGATCTTATAAACTCCAAAAGAAAGATTTAATTTGTTTAGCTGCTCATGGTAGGACCACACAAGGTCCATAAATCAGTTGTTGATCCGCCAAGTTCATGCAGCCCTTGCTGGTGCCTCCACGTTCTAGGTTCATGGACTACATTTTTAACCATCTTGTTTAGTTTAATTTAGATTAGAGATACTGCGCAGAAACAGGCCCTTCTGCCCTTCGAGTTTGCACCGACCAGCGATCCCCACACATTAACACTACCCTAACCTGTACGTCTTTGGAGCATGGGAGGAAACCGAAGATCTCGGAGAAAACCCACGCAGGTCACGGGGAAAACATACAAACTCCGTACAGACAAGCCCCCATAGTCGGGATCAAATCTGGGTCTCTGGCACTGTATGGTAGTAGCTCTGTGCCACCGTGCCGCCCCTTTGCCTGCTCTACTTTGTCTTTTATCTGTGTATTGATAGAAAAAAAAATGGACTCTATTTAACATATTTCCATCCATGTGGAATTTACATTTCTAAGTTGAATCAAGTAGTGAATTGAAGCCAGATTAAAAGTTTATTGTTTAGTTCCTGTGTCTGCAATGTCCCCGAATGGAGGATGAAATTTGGAAGAGATCATTCAGGCTTAATGTGAGAGTGCTGTGTAATTCCTTACTTCGTCCCTTTTCCTTTCCTGTGGAGGGTCCATCAGTTTGGGATAGTGCTCGTCCTCTTTGAAGGGCTCTCCAGTTTCACTGAAATCAGATTCCTTATTCCCATGGTGCAGCTCTGCAATGCCAGCATAAACAACCATCAACAGCTGTACAGAACTTTAAAGAGTTTGGGAAAACAATGCAGAACTGTACGTTCAGGAATCCTCTTCTCCTTAAAGCAGTGTTTCAGCATCTTATTGCTAAATATGTCATTTAGATATTGTTTAGTAAATTAGGTCAGCCATGACACTCTCAAAGTCCAAAGACAGATGTCTGTGTTCTCTCAACACACAATCATCATGATAAATAACAGGTCTAATTGCCGACAACATAACCAAAGTAAATGAACAATAAATATCCACCGAATAACCAATCACTCTTGAAATATTCAGTTCTGTAATTTAAATGCGATGGAATCTTGGAACAAAATGTGAAAGTTCATTGAAGTTTTTGCGGCGCTATATTTTTAAGCTGTATTGTTTGAACAACATACACTGGAAACCACTATCTGCCTGTATTTCCAGTTATTCATGAGAATTTGTTTGTAAAATACCTTGTTTGAGATATCAACTCATTACACAGCCCACTGAAACTAATTTTTCTGAGAGTTACATAAGTCTCCCAAGGCAAATTGGCTTCATGTGATAGCATAGTTCAAAATCTAGTGGTGCCTGTACATTATACTTTGCTTCCAAAATTCTGTTGCATTGCAGTCAATGACATTTTGGAAGTCAGCGTAAAGCACTGTCATTCACATATTGTGGAATTAATGCAAACAAGGTAAGTGCTTCTAAGTAATCACTTTCCATGAAGGACTTTGAGCACGGTAACTCTCTCAGGCCAACATTATTTTGATGAAAGTGGCACGAAAGTGGCACTAAAAGCCATTTTGCCTTGCAATACAGTATGGCTGGGAACATGGGCAGGGGCCATGGATCACTGGGAGAGCTGCTAGAATAATGTAATCTTGGAAACAATGGCTTATTTTGGAACCAATGGTTGGATATTCATCACAAATTATATATTCATCACAAATTTACCTTAAAGAAAGAGCCAAAAATAGATACATTTTTGTAAAGATTTAAAAGTAAACAGATTTTGTTGAATTTTATTATCTTGTCAGATAGATGCCAAAACAATAACATCCTATTGTCAACTACAGATTGAAAATTATTCTCTTCACTGGTCAAACCTTGAAAAAAAAGTCTACCACACTGCGATATGTTACTGCAATACCTTGTGTATACATGGTTATTGCTTTTCTTCTGATGGTAGAGGTGCCATTAAAATTTCAAAATGGCTTCCATGATGTGTATGGTAAATTTGTGTGATGGATGACTTTTGACATGACATTAATAAGAGCAAAATGGATGTATGCATCCCCACAAGATCATCAATTCAATTAATTTGCCATACTGATTGGATGCTGGTGACGCCACTCTCTTAACCTTGTACAGGCTCAGAAGCTAAAAGTACCCCTACCCTACTGCCCGCATGATCGCATTACATAGGATTATCCACAGATTGCAGGTTAGTTGCCGGTTGCTTTTTTTGGCCACGTTTCCACAAGTGTTCTACAGATGCTTCCATTTGCAGCTGGCAGATCTTGAGGCCTTTTTCTTACAGACTTCAAGGCTTCTGCGTCAATTAGTTGCTGTCAGATGTGGATACATTTGCAGCCACTGGCGCTTTGAGCAAGATAGTATGGACTGTGGGAAGAGGGTGGATGGGGAAGGGTTGCCTTCATTGGAAGAACAAATCCACAGAGTCTGGTCATGTAGCATCTCTCTCTTCTGAATCACAATGAGGAGCAGTGGCATAGATGGCAGAGCTGATGCCTCACAGCGCCAGAGACACGGGCTTGGTCTGCGTGGAGTTTGCCCGTTCTCCCTGTGACCGTCTGGGTCTCTTCCAGGTCCTCCAGTTTCCTCCCACATCCCAAAGACATGCAGGTTTGTAGGTTAATGATCCTCTGTAAATTGCTCTGAGTGTGTAGGGAATGGATGAGAAAGTGGTATAACATAGTACTAGTGTGCATGGATAATTGATCGTCAGCGTGGATTCGGTGGGCCGACGGGCCTGTTTCCATGCTGTATCTCTAAACTAATCTGCACTAAACAAAACAGTGTTTTCTCACTGAACAGTATTCAGTCTTTGAATGTGAAGAGGATGTTTCCACTAGTGGAAGAGTCTAGGACCAGAGGCCATAGCCTCAGAATAAAAGTACATACCATTAGAAAGGAGATAAGGAGGAATGTCTTTAGTCAGGGTGGTGAATCTGTGCAATTCATTGCCACGGACAGCTGTGGAGGCCAAGTCAATAGATATTTTTAAGGCGGTGATTGACCGATACTTGATCAGTAAGGATGTTATGGGCTGTAGGGAGAAGGCAGGAGAATGGGGTTGAGAGGAAATGATAGATCAGCCATGATTGAATGGCAAAGTGGACCAGATGGCCCAGATGGACCAGATGGCCCAAATGGCCCAATTCTGCTCCTAGAATTTATTAACATATCTATAGATGCAAGTAACAGCGCCAGAGACGTGGGTTCGATCTTTGGTACGGGTGCTGTCTGTACGGAGTTTGTACCCCGTGACCTGCGTATGTTTTCTCCGAGAACTGTGGTTTCCTCCCACACTCCAAAGACGTACAGGTTTGTACGTTATTTGGCTTGGTGTAAATGTTAAAAACATTGTCCCTAGTGAAGGATCGTGTTAATGTGCAGGGATTGTGGATTGGTGTGGGCTCGGTAGGCTAAAGGGCCTGTTTCTGCACTGTATCTCTAAACTAAACTAAACTAAACTAAGTTCACATTTTGTCATCCACTTTTTAAAAAGTAGATTATTGAAGGACTTTGATCAAAGGTAGCTAACTCCACTTCAGTTTACTTTGCAGGGAAAGCGTAAATGTATAGGGAGGATCTGTAGATGCTGCTTTCAATCGAAGACAGACACAAAAAGCTGGAGGAACTCAACAGGTCAGGCAGCATCGCTGGAGAAAAGGAATAGGTGATGTTTTGGGTCGAGACCCTTCTTCAGACTGAGAGTCAGGCACCAATTTAAATTAGCTGGCCTGATTTAACAGTATTTATTTCATTGTGGCTCGAGCCGTTAGTGGAAGTCACACCGAAGGTTATTGCAACTTGACAAGTGGTAGGTTACAAACAAGAGCATATTCCCAGATATTTTGGTGTAGCACTTTAGGCATTGATTCAATTAATTTAGAGAGAAGCAACTTTAGGAAGAAATAGGTTTGAACTGCAGAGATTTTCTCCAGAGATACTGCCTGACCCGTTGAGTTACTCCAGTTTTTTGGGTCTGGAAGGGAAGGTTTTGGATTTATAGGATTGCACATTTCCCCATGGTCCTGGGTGTCGCTCTGCTGGCCAGTCCTGTTTTATTTTACCAAATTTTCCACCTGCTTATGGCCCAGTTTGTGTGTGTGACAATTGGCAGCCAATCATGCATGTCAACGCCTGGTATCCTGGCAACAGTCACGATGCCTGCATTCTGCAGATGTCTGCTGCCAGTTGCACTCCAGTAATCATGTCAAATCAAAGGATGATCATTAGGTGTGAAGTATTATGCTCTGCTGACATGGCTGATGAGTTATGGTGCAACCCATTCTTGCATGGGCGACAGGCATAACATGAAAGCCATTCTGCCATAAAAAATCTGATAGATTAGACCACTGACGTGATGAAATAACGGTTCAAGGTTAGTATGTTTCTTTATGGGCTCTAAAGCACTGATCAGTGCTGCCATTAAGATTCCTATAAACTGCTGCATGTTGAGCAACCTCACCATCTTGGCTGGCCATTCTATTGAAGTGTAGGAAGGAACTGCAGATTCTGGTTCAAACCGAAGATGAACACAAAAAGCACGAGTAACCTGGAGAAAGGTCTCGACCCATAAAGACACCGATTCCTTTTCTCCAAAGATGCGGTCTGACCCGCTGATTTACTCCAGCTTTTTGTGCCTATCTTCATTTTAATTAAGTATTCCACACCTGCATAAGCAATAGGAAGGATAGATATAAACTGATCAAACTATTGACATCCCGAGCTTATACCTTATATTGTATGGAACAGGAACAAGAGGGCCGAGGAGCTGAATGAGGATCAGAAAGAGGAACAAGAGGAATCGAGGAGGCAACATAAACACGTCATGTTTGCCTGGGGTGTCTGTAAAGAATGCATTGATTGTGACACCAGCAACCACAAGGTTATTTTTTCATGCACCAACAGTCTCACGCATTGCTTCCCTCTGTAATGCACTTTTACAGGATTGGTTCAGATGCAATAAAAGATACAAGCTTCTGCAAAACTGTTTTTGGAATAACACAGACCTACATTGAGGGAGACTACATGTGGCTTTAGAGGAGATCGGCATGGGTTGTATTGGAAGCTGTGACATCAGCCATCTGACAAGGGCTCATGGTTTGGTTCAAAAATTTGGCAATGTAGTTGATCACTGCTTTCCTGCTGGCAATGATCACCTCCATAGATAAGATGTGCCTAATCGGTGCTGGATTTTTATATATATGTTGACAATGAATGCAGCCTTTCTGATAGGCCTAACACAACAAGCATTACATTTTATATAGCCATCGGTGTTTATGTATTCCGGTTCACTGAATTCTCATCTGTGTCATCAACATTAGAGCACATCTGACATTGTCTTCCAGTTTCCTTGATCCCTTCCAAATTAGTTTAGTTTAATTTTTGAGTGTGTGAGTGGGAATTGAGTATGAATACATCTCTGATATTTAGGTTTAGGTTTATTATTGTCATATGTACCGAGGTACAGTGAAAAGCTTTGTTTTGCATGCTATCAAAACAGATCTGATATACCATTTGTATCTATATAAATGATGAAGATACACAATGTTCCATGTGCTCCACAGAGTCCTCCAGCACTTTGTGTTGTGTTCAAGAATCCAGCATCTGCAGTTTCTTGTGTCTCAAGTAAACAGTTAAGTTTATTTAACTGGGTTAGCTAGGAACAGGCTATTTTTAGATATGGTCATATCTTATGAGGTAGGAATAATAAAAAATCTTACAGTTAAGAATCACTCAGAGAGTAATGGTTACAACATCCAAAACTACTGGCTTCAACTTAATTAAGGGGCAATTACTTGGGAATGAATGAAGATCTGTTTAGGGTGGACCGAGAAACTAGGCTAAAGGAAAAGTAAATAGATGAGCAGTGGCATTAGTATTAAGCAGCTATTTCTTAATTTTCAGCAGAAACGTATTCTAATCAAAAAGTAGGACAATGAGAAATGTAAACCATCTGTGGTTAACAAAGGAGGTCAGGGAAAACAATAAATCAAGAACTGAAGCATGCAAAAATGCCAAAACCCAGTGGTAGACCACAGGTCAAGGATATGTTCTGAAACTAGCAACAGAGAACTACAAAGTCAATAAGGAGGGAAAAACTGAGTGTGAGAGTAAACTGGTGAGTGATAACAAAATAAAGAATAAGAGCTTCTAATGATAAAAGACAAAATAAAGTGTGGAACTGGAAAATGAGCCAGGAGAATTAATGACGTGAAACAAAGAAATAGGGCAGCACAGTGGCACAGTTGATTGAGCTGCTGCCTCACAGTGCTAGAGTCTTGAGTTCGATCCTGACCTCAG
The DNA here is from genome assembly GCA_038087875.1 of Malacoraja senta. Classification (NCBI taxonomy): domain Eukaryota; kingdom Metazoa; phylum Chordata; class Chondrichthyes; order Rajiformes; family Rajidae; genus Malacoraja; species Malacoraja senta. The sequence continues at coordinate 115,375,050 of CM075977.1, read as the reverse complement.
GTGCCGTCGGATATGTAGTTTTCACTTTCTCTCTGTGTCCGTATGGATTTCCTCACACATCCCCGAGGTTTGAGGGTTAATTGGCTAATGTAAAATTGCCCCTTGTGTGTAGGGAGTGAATGAGAAAGTGGATAACATAATAATAATAATAATAATAATACATTTTATTTGTATAGCACTTTTCAAGGATTCAACGTCGCTTTACATGGAGCAACATAGAAACATAGAAAAATAGGTGCAGGAGTAGGCCATTTGGGCTGATCATCTAAAATCAGTACCCCATTCCTGATTTCCCCCCATATCCCTTGATTCCTTTAGCCCTAAGAGTTAAATCTAACTCTCTCTTGAAAACATCCAGTGAATTGAACTCCACTGCCTTCTGTGGCAGAGAATTCTAGTGTTGTTGTGGGCTCAGTCGGCCGAAGGGCCTGTTTCCATGCTGTGTCTCAAATCTAAATAGCAGATGAGTTAAACCATTACAACCATCATTCTTCCTGGTGAAAGACACTGCAAACATCTGAAAGATAACAAATGGCAGGGTGGTGAATCTGTGGAATTCATTGCCACAAAAGGCAATGGAGGCCAAGTCAATGGATATTTTTAAGGCAGAGAAAGATAGATTCTTGATTAGTACGGGTGTGAGGGCTTATGGGGAGAAGACAGGAGAATAGGGTTAAGAGGGGACGATAGATCAGCCATGATGAATGGGGGAGTAGACTTGATCTCCAGAATGGCCTAATTCTGCTCCTATCAATTATGAACTTGTAACAATTCTTATCACAAAGGACAAAGTATTAGTAGAAAACAATGGAGCTAAAGACAGACTACCATCAGGACCCAACAAACTGCATCCAACAATTTAAAAATAATTGGCTGCATTCGTAGTGGAGCCACTGGTTGAAGCTTTCCAAAACTCCAAGATTTTTCACTCGTGGGAATCTTACCAAGCGGACATATTTGCATGTTAAGGATGCAGTGATTTGAAACTGAAGTGTGTAAAAAAAAATTCTCACAAAGGGTGGTGAATCACTCTCTATATCAGACATAGTGGCTACTAGAGGTTTTTAAAGAGGAGAGAGATGTTTTAAAAAAGATTTTGAAAGATTTTCAATTTTATCATAGCTGACCTGACCAAAGCCTCAACTCCTCTTGTGTGCCAGTTCCATAAGACCCTCCATTTGGAGTTAATGCCTGTAAGACCTCCCTGGTGCAATAAAACTGGGTGAAAAAAAGGTCTTACCTTCCACTACCTGCAACCTCCGGCAACCACCTTCAACTAGCTTCGCAACCGGCTTCGACTAAAAAATTACCGATTTTTAAAACGGCAACCTATTTTTAGTCGCGGCCGGTTTTGAATTTTTTGAAATAATCGCCGTAACATAGAAGAAGCGGAAACCACTTTCGACCATTAGGGAGACTGACAAAAACCTCCGGGAACCTCCGGGAACCGCACGGAAACCTTGGGTGGGGCGCAAAGTCTCCAGAGGTTTCCATTCAGGTTTCCTAAGTGGGACAGGGGCATTAGGGTAACCGAGGAGAAATAAAAATCAAAAGGACACAAAATGTTATGCAGAATCCCAAGATAATCACAGGCCAATACAGAATGCTGATTTTTGGGAAGCTGTGATCAGTGTTGATCCCTCTCCTCTGATCCCCTTCGGGGTGATCGTTGGTCAGTGTGGACTCGGTGGGCTGAAAGGTCTGTTTCAACACTGTGGCTCTGAACTAAACATTGGAGTATGAAACACTCTTTCAGTGGGACTAAATCAGGAAGTGGTGAAAATTAAACAAACTCAAAAGCAGAGAATATGTTAAATGTTCTGAGTCTGAAAAGGGGTCTCGACCCGAAACGTCACCTATTCCTTCGCTCCATATGCTGCCTCCCGCTGAGTTTCTCCAGCATTTTTGTCCACCTTCGATTTTTCCAGCATCTGCAGTTCTTTCTTAAACAATGTTAAGTGTTCTTGTAGCTTTTGATTTCTAGGACCAAAAATGCAAAATAACAGTAATACAAACTGCCACAGGAGTGCAGAGGTAGTTGTTAATTATAGCCTGACTGTTTAGACTATCTCAATAGTTTAGAAAGAGATTGTGAAGTGCTTTTGAAGGCTCCATTTAGGACTGTGTTGAAACTGATATTCCCAGGGGAGCTGAGTGAAGAGATATCTCTGCACTCCAAGAGCTTATTTACCAAACAACCTAAACAATATACCAGTTCTCAAGATCTATAACTATCAGTGGATTCCCACAACCCACATTCAATCAATAGCCATTACTGTGTGAAATGTCCTGTTTGGGGAGTTTGGATTTGATGCCAGAGCTTTCATATCAAAGTACCATAAAACCAAATAACTATATCTGGCAATGTGCTGCTGAATAGTTCCACAAGCCTAATTTGCAATATTTGCAATGTGCAATGTTGAATCACTGACCTCTTCTATCTGAAGTAGAGAGGCTGGGTTATATTTTCCATTACATTTTATTTACTGAAGCGTGTTGCTTCAGCAGTGTCCGCCTTATCAGGGGGTGAACTGAATGGTTCACGTTTCCTCTCCAATCCTTGAAACGCTCGTGGGCTGAGAGATTGACAGATAAGTGAAGTGTGTACATCTCACACACAGGGACTGCAAGTACTGAGCCTGCAAAGTTTTAATCACTAAAGTGGTGATGATAGGCCTGGGAAGGCTCACCTTTCACATACTAATTCAAACAAACAGAAAATAATGCCTCCAGTACTATCCAAGACATTTCCTGCTATATTTCCCTGTTGCTGCAGGCATTTGTTATATAATAGGGTTTCTCTATGTACGAAAAGCCAAGATGGACAATTAAATGTAACCAAAAATAGCAGGCAACAGGGAATAAAACATGCCCAATGTGTATTATGGAAACGGAAAATGATCAGTCGCTGATAATTCTGAGAATTTGCTGATTCAACTTCTTATTGAACTTCATTTTCAAGTCATAATCTGTAAAAGATTTTGTATCAGAGCCAAATAAATGAAGATAAACTCTGACTGTCAATCATCAGGCACTATCACTCAATCCCTTGGAATTTGCTTAGCAACATTACTGTATGCACTGATGATACATTACAGCTGTCAAATTTCTACTCTTCCCTGCTGTTTTAAGATTGTTCAATTTCTTTTCAGACCTGTAAATATTTAGTTGAGAATATATTGCTGAAGAAACATCTGGAACATCTTGGAACATTTGTTTTTTTTATTACTGAGACTAGAGATTCCTGTGAAATGCAATTGGTATAGCTTTAATATTTTTCATATTTCAACGCAGATGTTGTAATGCACATTGACCCGTTTGTATTATGGTCACCACATTTTAAGCAGGGCAAATGTTTTTAGTTGCTTTGTGTTGGTTTAAAGATTGAAACAATGACCACACATTGTGAAATTACTTCGTTAAATTATTTCGTGGTCTGGAGAAGTGATATGAGTTATGGATAGAATTCTAGAATAATCCTAAATAAAATAAGCATAAATGGCCACAATGTACTTGAATATGTTAAATCTTGGACAAAAAACAAATACACAGCCTTTGATGGTGCAGGGTTAACCTATGACTCTTTTACACTATTGTTGAGTTTATTACATGTCGTAGAACTATCTTCGCCTAAAACAAACTTTCCGTTTTCCAGGATGAAATTTGCTGGGTGCTTGTCTTGCAAACAACCTGAGATGATCATTGATGGTAAGAGCGAAATCACTGAATAACAAAACATCTTAGATATTGCAGGTGGCTATTTGGCCCATGATGCCCATGCCAATAGAAAAATAATACTCCTGCCAAATCCCACATTTTTGTACCAGGTCTGTGGCTCTGCAGCCAACAGCTGTTGAAGTAGACCTAAAATCGTCTTTAAATGTGATGAAGGTTTTGTCTTATCCTCTTAGGATGTGAATCCTGGACCTGCAACTTCCTCATCTCCCCTCTAATCCCTCCAGCCATCTTGTTTTTGACCACTCTCTTCAGGGAAATGGGTTGCTTATAATTTTAAACACCTTAACTGTGTATGAGGCAGATATTGATAATTCATGCCTAACAATAAGAACAGCTCACTCACAGAAATGTTAAAGGCACAAGATAACAGACTGGATATTCAATATTTAGAGTTGCATGATGATAAAATCTAATTTGCTAATGGAAAAAATAAAGATTAAAAAAATGATATCTCCTCTCATTCTCCTATTATTCAAAGAAAATAATCCTTATTTATCCAAACTTTCTTCTAACTACAATTTCTCAGGCCTAGCAACATACTTGTGAATCCCCTCTGGGCTCTGTTTAGTGCAATTTCACCCTTCTTGTAATACTACTGCTAAATATTCAGTTTGCTTTATGGCAATGAAATGTATTCACACAAATAAACTCCTTGCAAACCTCTGCTAGTATTTAGGTCATTTTGATTTGGAGAAAAGTGAACCTCGGGGATAGATTTTCAAACCTTTTTGTTTTTACTTATACTGCAGTTGAATTGCTATCCAAATTCAGGGCAGATCAATGTGATAGTCCAGAGAATATCCATTTTTCCCTACCACTGTCAATGTGTTCAGGCTCGTCGCTGATCAATTGCACTTTGTTTTTAGTTTTAGTCCGTGACTGCTGAGTATTTTCATGTTTTTAATGCAGCCTGAAAATAAACCCACGTAAAATGACCAATGATTAACTCTGTTCGTCCAATTGTGTGGACACACTCCAGTTGTTCCATTCATAGCACAATTACTATTGCTTTCAGGCAGTTACCAGATTCTGTGGAAGACGTCTGTAAAAAAGTTTAGGAGCGAAAGAACTCCTATGTTATAATGCAAAGTAGAACCAGTGCAAGCTATTATGTTTCCCTGAAGCTAGTCTCTGGGATCATGCAGCTATTACCTATTACTAATTAGTTATTTTGACAAAAACTGTAAAAGCCAATTATGCAACTACAGATATCAGTAAGTATTAGTTAAATATCTTTACAAATGAACACTGTGTGAAACTGCAGAACTGGTAAGTGCTGTTTATTTGAACATTTGCTTAACAGCAGAGTAAAGTATAATAAATAAATACAGATTTCGAAATTATACAAGCAAAACATATCATGTGCTTCGGTGACAGAGCTCATAGGTCTGGAAGTAAAGGAAATTAAATAACCCTTTACTCATTCAGTCCTGCTGTGCAAAGGAATTTTTTAGCCTTAAAACCATTGACCTGCATTCCTAAAGGTACACTGCCATGATTGCATCTGATCAGGTTGGAACTTCAATAAACTGTTACCAGAATTAGTATTTACTAATAGCAACTGCGAAATATAACGTGCTTACTGAATGTCCAACACAATGTGCCATGGAAGGACATGGCATTACATATGTAATAGTGGAAAGAGTGTGCAGAATGATTCTGTTGAGTAAAAGCTTGGCACTGTTTTTATGTCCATCTTACTACCTGTTCTTTGGAATGGGATCTGAAAATCCTGGGAGAATCCTGGGAGAATGAATTACAGTACTTCCCAATTCCCTTGGCTAAATTATAAAGCTTTGTGGGGAAAAGGAAGCAGAAGCAGATGTTTACAAACAAATCAGTTCAGGAAGGAAAATTGCTAATTATGTTATTGAAGATTGTAATGTCTGTTTTCAACCACCTAATTTACTTTCCTGATCTGATATATTAATGGTTCACTCACTTTTGCTACTATCTCTCAGTCTTTTTCAAATTTGCTGCCACCAACACATACCTCATAAAACCAATTCCTAGCATGTTCAAACTATTGGCCCATTTCCAATCCTCCTAGCCTCTCCAAACACATGTAGTTTTCCTCATGTATGCCCATTGTTTTAATTTAAATAGTTCCAATTAACTTTCCATCTCTGCCACAACATCCAAATGCCTATAAAAATTACTGACATCCTCTGCGATTGTGAAATGGGAAATCAGTCCTTCTACTTGATCTTGTTTGTTAATGATAAGCCGCTTGACTATATTGTCATCCAAAACCTGCTCTCTACCTTTGAATTGGTGGACTATACTCAGCTGGTCCCTTTACTTATTAAATAATCATTTGCAATGCTAGATTGTTCCCTTTGGATATTTTCTTGAGAGCTATATTTACATTCCTTCTTTTTCCCCCATCTCCAGACAGTTCTTTGTAACATTATCTGAAATAATATGGTGAGCTTTCAGTGACAAAACCCAGATTTACTCAACATCGATATTTTATTATCACTCCATCATTTCTAAACTGTCAAATTACTTGTCCAATATCTAGTACTGGATGAGGACAACAAAGTTTTCAGAAGAACATTGGAAAGCAATATATTTTTCCCTCGCCACAGCCTCTAACCCTCTCCTTAGCAACTATCTAAAATTGAACTAGTCATAACCCTAGTTTCATATTTGAACCTGAAATAAACTTGGACTAGATGTCTATCTAACAGTTTTGGAAGGGAAAATATTGGAATATATAGTAAAGGGAGTAATAACAGAAGTAGGGTACATCAGGGATTATTGTTTGTGTCCCAGCTATTCATGATTTATATCAATAATTTGGCTGAGGGAGAAAATGCTGTACTTCTAAGTTTGCTGATGATACAAATCCAGGTGGGATTGTGAGGAGGGATGAAGACATGGAGAGGCTGTAAGGAGACGTGAGCAAACCGAGTGAGCGTACAACAAAAAGACAGACATAATGTAAGAAAACCAAAAATATCTGAAGGTGCTGGAAACTTGAACTAAAAACAGAAAATGTAGGAATGACTCAGAGGCAGGTCTTATCTATGGAAAGAGAAACAGAGTTAATGTTTCAGATTGAAGACACTTTGTCAGAATTGGGACGGAAAAATAATTAGTATCAAATTGCAAGGAGAGTGGAAGGGTATGGGGGAGGAGTTGCTAGATAGGACAAGGAGAAAATTTCTGATAGGGGAAGCCAGGGATGTGGGGTGAGAAGTGATGGAGTTCATCTGGTCAATGGGTTAGTGGGGAGAGAGGTGATCTTTGGGTGCAATTGCACCTGGGAGGTCATGTTCAATTTTAGTCTCCTTACTTTAAAAAAAGCCCTTTTTTCTTACCTTGCCTAAATCAAGGTCCTGATGTGGTGTCTCTGCAGATAATTCTTGGCCGACTGAGTTCTTCCAGCCATGTGATTTTTGATTCCAGAATCAACCATATCTTCTGTCTTTAAAAAAGGTTGTACTCTCATGAAAAAAAAAATCACTAAACTAATCCAGGGATGGTGGGCTTAACATATGAGGAAAAACTGAGGGGACTAAGCCTGTGTACTTTGGAACTTAGAAGAATGTGAGGAGAACACATTGCAAATTATAGTTTTCTTACAGGGCTCAACATGGCAGATGCTGGGAGGATGAGTCCTGAGCTGAAGAGTCTCAGAATAAAGGATAAGGTATTTAGAACTAAAATGAGGAAAATTTTCTTCATGTAGACAGCAGTGAATTTTTGGAATTCCACCCTCAACATGGCTGTGGAGGCTGAATCACTGAGTTCATTCAAAATAGAGATGAATAGATTTCTGGGCATTAAGAAAATCAATGAATATGAGGAAGGAAAATGATCAAGATTCGCCATGATCTGGATCCATATCAAAGCACACTCAAATGGCAAAATAGCCTCTTGCAGCTCCTATTTCTTACGAACATGTCCTTTTATCATTGCCATTATTAATGCCACACATTTCCAATTTAGCATGGGATAGTTTTGCTCCCTGCACCATTCATTGGCTGTTAAAGCTCTCACGCCTTACGTGGCTACCATGGACGTCTATTCCTGGCTTCAATCCCTTATTCCTTTCTTCACAAATTAGTTTTCCTAAATATTCCTGAGCTTGCATTGCAGCATTCACTCATGGCCAAAGTTCTCAATGACCAACTGCCCCACTGCAATTTGCAATTTGTTTGACACGAGTTAACTTATTATAGCAGGATTGCCCTGCCTGGCTAGAGTCCAACTGGCACCACAAAACCCACCCAGATCTAAGTGGAAACGAACATACCTATTTAAGTACAAATAAAGAGCAGGATAGATTGATCTGATAGTCATCTCAACTTTGCAATCCCACCTCAATAGCCTTTAGTGCACTTTATTAGCAATAATCTATCTCCCTATTATAAATTATCTTAAAAATATTCAAAGACTGCTTCCATCACTCTTTAGGGAAGACAGTTCCAAAGACTCATGATAATTTAAGAAAAAAAATAATCTTATATCGGTCTAAGTGTGCAATCCACTATTTTTTAAACTATGATCCCTGGTTCAAGAATCTCCCACAAGAGGAAACATACTCTCTACATCCAGCCTGTCAATACCCGATGGGTTCTTTCTCAACTCAAAGACACAAGCCTTGCATGACAAACCTTTCTTCATTGGACAACATACCTATCTTTCCGGGTACTTTTCTGGTAAACCCTTCCTCAACTATTTCCTATGCATTTATATCCTTTCGTATGTAAGAGTAATACTTTTCACAGTACTTGAGATGATGTTGTATGTTAACACTCACAATGTTTTATTTTTTAGCTTTCTTATCAGTATTTATAAAGCACAAAGGAAATAAATTAAGAAGTTATAAAATATGGGAATGACAGATACCACATATATACTTGTTATTCCGAGAATTGCATCAGAACTGGAAAGCAACCTTTCCAAATGGTTTATTGGATCATTTCATGTGAACTTTGTAATCTTCACAGATGGTTAAGCACTGTATTTGCTACTTAGGTCTGACATATTCAAAGTCAACACCAAAAGAAGTGCAACATTACCATTATTGGAAATATGCCATAATTATCAATGTTGCACAAAAGTGGCCAGATTATAACTGTGAGCATTTGGTATTTTGACTGATAACTGAACAAGAAATGATTAATTAAGCGAATAGCTTACATGGACTAATTACATGAATTCAGTAAAAAAATATTGAATGGTACAATGCAGATTAATAAAGTTACAAATAGAGTAAACATATTTGCCTCAAGGTTTATTTCTAGATGAATACGACTCAATTTTTTATAATAGGTTATCATAAAACACATAATAGATTTTGGAGGAATATTCTTGAAACTACATATACTGTTCTGATCAGGATGATACACACGGCATGGTGCTGCTGTTCAAAGTTCATCGAGGCACTGCAGGGATAGCAAACAATTTCCCAGGAATAATATCAGAACCATGAGGTTAGACCAATCAGAAAATAACAAACTCTAAAGTATTAAGAGGAAATGCTGGAAACATAAAGCAGATCAGGCCACATCTGTGGGGAGGCAAACAAAGTTAATGCTTGAGGTCGAAGACTTATCCTCAGAACTGCAAAGAAGACAAAATAAGTTTGTTAATCTACAAGGAGTTGAGTGGGGTGGTGGGGAGCGGAGATTATGTGGGGGAGAATGTTTCTGGTAGGGTAAAATCGAGCTGGGATCAGCATAAACTATAAACAAGATTTTAAGCGGAGTTAAAGGATATGGAGAGAAGGCAGGAACGGGGTACTGATTGTGGATGATCAGCCATGATCACATTGAATGGCGGTGCTGGCTCGAAGGGCCGAATGGGCTACTCCTGCACCTATTAACTATTGTCTATTGTCTATTATTTGGTCTATGAATTAATGGGACTAATTAGAGAGTGATGGCATGAAAAAATGTAGGAGATGTGAAATGCAGAGCAGGAAGACAAGCCATGCTGGTACGGTTGGGCATGTCCACCATATACAGAAACAATAAAACGAAGCAAAATGAAAAAAACCCCAATAAGATGAGCCAATATCACAACTGAGTAGTCATAGTATAGTCAGCAAAATGAATTAACCTGAAGTTGTAGAAATCAATATTAGTAGTTTAATCTGATAGGTATCCTTAAAATTACAGATTATGATAAATTATAGGCATTTTGCCTCTTGTGTAAAGAGCAAAACTGCAAGTTACTAATATGACATAATTGCTAAATAATTAAACTTGCAGTTTGGAAGAAACTTCACCAAAGGCATTGTTGCTAAAATTACAGATACCTCAAAGATTGACAGAAAAATAAATTGTAAAGAGAAGGAAGATACAAAGGGATATATTGAGTTCAGTGAGCAAAGATCTGGCAAATGGAGTATAATGTTGGGAAATATGAATTTGTTCATTTTGGCAAGAGCAATAAAGAAACATTTATTCTAAACTAGACCAAGTGGGACCCGTCGGGTCCCTGTCACACGGGAGGCCTGGTCCCCCAACGCAACCCGTTCCCCCAACGAAATATTTGACCACTCACCCATAGCCCCCACTGGAGGCCTGGTCCCCCAACACAACCCATTCCCCAACGTAAGATTCCACCACTCACCCAATCCCCCAACACAACCCATTCCCCCAACGCAATATTCTACCACTCACCCATAGCCCCCAATTGTGCAGGTCTGCTCTCCTTCATTTTAAACTTTAAGGAAAATGTAATTGCACTAACATTTTTTTATTCTTTAATGTGATGTAGGTGCCACCGACAAGGCCATCTTTTGTTATCCAAATCTAATCATTAAATTTTCAATTTAGAGAGCAATTAAAAGGCTTTGCAATCACATATGTGCTGGGTTAGGCTGGAAGATTCTACTCCTGGAGGACATTTGCTGCCAAGGACTGGGATAGCAACATTGTAGCCAGTAGGGCTACAATCCCATTGTGACGTCATAGCTGTTAGCTGCCAGCGCAGATTTGAAGAAATCCTTCTGAAAGTGGGATTTTGTAAAGCTAAAAATGTTAATCACTTGTAAAATATAACAACAATCTGAACGAAACTTGACACAAACCACCGCAGGTTAATTGTGAGTAAGGTGGTGCAAAACGTTTAGCGCTTTCATGTACCGTTTTGGCGTAGTTCTGGGATCACATTGTTATGTGAGGGTATGTGTGATTAATGCAACCTGCTTGATAGGCAGTCCATCCACAACCATTCAGCCACCCCACCACCAATGTTCAATAGCAGCAGTTTGTACCATCTACAGGATACATTGCAGCAACTCATCAAGGCTCCTTTGACATCATCTTCCAAATTCATGACCTCCACAAACTAGGCGTACAAGAGCAGCATTTGCATGGGAACACCATCACCTGGAAGTTGCTTTTCACAGTGGTAGAGTTGCTACTTTCCAGCACCAGAGATACAGCTGTCTGTATGGAGTTTGTGCATTCCCCCTATGTCCATGTGGGGTTTCCCTGGGTGCTCTGGTTTCCTCCCACATTCCAGGCTTCTGTAAATTGCCCCTAGTGTGCAGGATGCAAAGCTGGGATAACATGGAACTAGTGTACGGGTGATCCTTGCTCGGTGTGGACTCGGTGGGTTGAAGGACCTGTTTCCATGCTGTATCACTAAACTAAATATATCACTATTCCTTCACTGTCACTGGGTCAAAATCCTTGAATTCTTGCTTAGCCTGGGAAGTCCCTTTCCCTTGAACGAATAACAAAAAATAACTGCCTGACTGGCCTTCACTTGCTCCTAATTTGTATGATGATTTTCTCAGTTTAGTTTTAGTTTAGTTTAGAGATACAGTACAGTGTGGAAACAGGCCCTTTGGCCTGTTGGAAGCTTGAAAGTTGCGTAAAAGTCTTAATGGGTTGATAGTTGTTAGTGGTCTTGCTATGTAATATTCCAAGTAAACAATTTTCTACAGAATGCTAAATAATTAACTCTGATCAGTTGCCTTACTTATTTTTAGTATATTTTTGGTCAGTGAAATAACTTAGTTGGCGTTGCTGTGGCTACATGCATATATTCCAACAAGAGGATAATTTTTATGTATTTTTGATTTTGCTAGGGAGTTTCATTTAGCTGAAGCACACATCTGGGATTTGGGCATGAGAAAACATTAATGATTGAAAATTCCTTGTGGATCATAAGCTATTTTGATAGAATTTTCATCATGCATTCCAGGAAGCAAAAGTCCTTGCTGGGAGTGCAGATTCAATGTCGTGCCCAAGTGGGTACATTGCATTAATTATCTTCTAAAGTACACATTCCAAAGCCCAGATAGAGCACGATATTTAATCTGGCTATTTATTACCAGTCAGAATGCTCTCAATAATTAGCAAAGTGAAGGAAGGTATTGTTAGCAGCACGGTACTATCAGGTGGCACTTGACAATAATATGTTCACTTTTGGTTAGTTGGGTTTTGCCAACTACTTGGTCCGAATATGAACCAAAGAGCTGAAGTCCAGAGGTGAAGTAAAATTGCTGGTGATTGTACAACTTTCAATTCCTCAATAAATGAAGCAGTCTATGTATGTAGTAAGACCTAAACAACAGGCTTAAGCTAATAGGTTGCAAGTACATTCGCATCACTCCAATGCCAGACAATAATTATATCCAACAAGACAAAATCCAACTGCCTACCCATGCATTCAATTGCATTACATACCATGTCAAAACCATTATGAAAGATCATTGGGAAAAGGGGAAAATGCAAAGATAGAATCATCATTGACTAGAAACTCAATGCATTGAAGTCTGCAAAAGTTTGATTGAAGATAGTTCAAAGGTCTCCAATGAGGTAGATAGGCCGTCAGGACTGCACTCTAGCTGGGTGTTAGGGAGGGAGGAAGGGGGGTTGGCGGGGTGGAAAGAAATGTGTGTGGGGGGTGGGGTTGGAGGTAAAGTTTACCTGAAAGTGGCAATCCAAAGAGAATATAAAGTTGTGCTCTTTGAGTTTGCATGTGTCCTCACTGGCAGTGAGGAAGGCCAAGGGCAGACAGACAATTCAGTAGAGGACTAGGAGGGAAATTCAAGTGTCTAGAAATTGGTAGCTCCAGCTGGCCCTGACGGGTACAGTGCAAATGTTCATCGAAGCAGCTGTCTAGGGAACGCTTGGTCTCATTGATGTAGAAGAGCACCAAATGCAATAGATAAGTTTGGATGAGGTGCATTAAAATCTCTATCTCACTTGGAAGGGCTGTTTGGATCCCTGAATGCAAGTAAGGGAGGAGGTGCAGAGGCAGGCAATACACTTCCTGCAGAAGGCAGAGGTGTGGGTGGGGAGAGTTAAACGAAACACGGAGTCATCGAGAGAACGACCTCTGTGGAAATGGAAAGGGGCAGGGATGGGATGGTGGTTATGTTGAAGCTGAAGGAAATGTCAGAGAGTGATATGCTCAATGTGGAAGTTACTGGGCTGATAAGTAAGGACCAGAAGAACTGTATCCATGTTCTCTCTGGAAGGGCATTGGGGGGGGGGGGGGGAGGGGGGGGGGATGAGGGATGGAGAGTGAGTGAAGAACCACTTTATATGCTGGTTACTATTCCGTCCCTCCTAAATCTTTATCATCCAAGCTCCCTTGATGTCTCACTATGAAAGTTCCATCTGCAATCATTGTGCTGGTGAGGAAGTTGATCTCAGTAGCGCAGACAGCATAATTGTTTCAATTGGCTTTATTGTTCCCAGATTAGGGAAAGCGAAACTGGACAATCTTGTGCTCTTGTCCCTCACAGCAAACTCTGCTGGAAGTTTATATGAATGAACGTGGGAGAACGATTAGGTTCTTTATGCAGCCATTTAACCTGCCATCAGGCCCAATGCATGAAAATAAATGATGAGGTAATTTGCATCAGTGAAATAGTGTTTCAGTTAACTTCTTCTGGAAAAAGGAAAGGAGAAAATGATTGAGCAAATCAATCTTATAAACACATAATTATGATGAAACTAACGATTTTTACAGTAAGAAACAGCAAAAAGGCCGCAATGGGGTTCTCTTTAATGCTGGATGAGGAATGATATGTGGCCTGAGATAAGTGAAATAAAATTAAAAATTAACTAATAAATGGAGAAGAAATAAAATTAATAAAAAGCGAGGCATTATTTACCTTCGTAAATCATTCAACAGGTCCTTCATGTTTGGTTAATCCTCACGATTAAGGCACATGGGATCCATGGTGAGTTGATAGCTTGGATTCAAAATTGGCTTGATCGTAGAAGGCAGGAGGTAGCGTTTGAGTGGTATTGTTCTTACTGGGGGTCTATGGCCAGTGGTGTTCTGCAGGGGTCAGTGCTGGGACCTCTGTTGTTTATGATTTTGACAAAAATGTAGGTGGGCTGATTTTTTAAATTTGGAGATGAAAGAAAAGTTGAAGGAGCTTTGGATAATGAGGAAGGTTGTCAAGTGATATAGCAGAATATAAATCAATTTGAAATATGGGTGCTGAAATTGGAGATGGAATTTAAGCCAGAAAAGTATTAGGTTTTGCACTTTTGGAGGTCAAATATAAGATAGAAGTAAACGGTAAAAGGCAGGGACCATAGAAGGGATCTTGGGGGCGCAAGTCCACAGCTCCCTGAATATGATAAAGAAGTCGTACGACATGCTTGCCTTCATTTTCGGCTGTTGCGAATAAAAGCCAGAAGCCATGTTACAGGTTGGACAAATTTAGATTATTTTCTACGGATCGTCGGAGACTGAGGGGAGACATAATAAACTGGTATAAAATAATAAGAGGCTAAGACAGCATGGTTAGTCAGAGTCTTTTCCCAATAACAAGAAGGCATAGTTTCAAGGTGAAAGGATAAAAGAGAGTTAAGAGACATGTTTTTTACTCAGAGGATGGCAGGTCCCTGCAATGCTAGACAGAGCGGACGTGGAAAGGATGTTTCCAGTAATGGGTGACTACAGAACCAAAGGGCACAGCCTCAGAATAAAAGGATGTACCTTCAAACTGGAGATGAGGAGGAATTTCTTTAGCCAAATGAAACATAGAAACATAGAAAATAGGTGCAGGAGGTGGCCATTCGGCCCTTCGAGCCAACACCTCCATTCATTGTGATCATGGCTGATCATCCCCAATCAATAACCCATGCCTGCCTTCTCCCCATATCCCTTGATTCCACCAGCTCCTGGAGCTCTATCTAACTCTCTCTTAAATCCATCCAATGATTTGGCCTCCACTGCCCTCTGTGGCAGGGAATTCCACAAATTCACAAATCTCTGGGTGAAAATGTTTTTTCTCACCTCAGTCCTAAATGGCCTCCCCTTTATTCTAAGACTGTGGCCCCTGGTTCTGGACTCGTCCAACATTGGGAACATTTTTCCTGCATCTAGCCTGTCCAGTCCTTTTATAATTTTATATGTTTCTATAAGATCCACCCTCATCCTTCTAAACTCCAGTGAATACAAGCCTAGTCTTTTCAATCTTTCCTCATATGACAGTCCCGCCATCCCAGGGATCAATCTCGTGAACCTACGCTGCACTGCCTCAATCATAAGGATGTCCTTCCTCAAATTAGGAGACCAAAACTGTACACAATACTCCAGATGTGGTCTTACCAGAGCCCTATACAACTGCAGAAGATGGTGGTGAATCTGTGGAATTCCTTGCTACAGACGGCAACGGAGGCCAAGAGATTAGGTATTTCTAAGGCAGAGATTGATTAGGAAAGGCATCAAAGGTTACGGGGAGAAAGCAGGATAATGAGGTTGAGAGGGAAAAATTGATCAGCCATGACTGAATGGCGGAGTGGCCCCGATGGGCTGAGTAGCCTAATTCTGTTCCAATTACTTATATGGCTAGCGGAGGTGGTGGAAGCAGATACTAGAGAATAATTTAAAAGGTCTTTAGACAGGCACATGATTTCGGAACTCCAAGCCGCTGGAACTGTTCTCACCGAAGCCGGAGCTCCATCATCCGTCGAGAATGCCTGAAACACCGAGCCTCCGCTGCGGCGACTATGGAGGCCTCAAATAGGCCCCGTCCATGGGTGAACACAGAGGAAGAGGACTGAACTTTTACTGCCTTCCCTCACAGGAGAGAAAATGTTGATTCCGCTGTGGGGGGACGTTTCATGTTAAATTCTATAGTGTGTTGTGTTTTTCTTTTTATTTCTATGGATGTATGGCAACCCAAATTCTTCTACGTACAGCACTTTGGTTCAAGGCGAGTTGATTTAAATGTGCTATATAAATAAAAAATAATTGATTGATTGATGAATAGGCTGGTAACAAAGAGGGAATTAGACCATTCTCAGGCAGGTGGGATTGGGTTTGGATTGGCATCATGGTTGGCACAGGGGTCATAGGCTGAAGGGCCTGTACCTGTGCTGTACTCTTCATAGTACCATGTTCTATGCTTTGTTTTTTTTTCCACAATCAAAGTTCAGTGTCACCAGGGTCAGAGACCAACTGGTCAAAAATGTCAGTGTGCTAACATATTGCTCTTTCACCCTGGAACAAAGGTCAGATTCAGCATTGTGATAAATTGAAAGTCTTCTCTCTATTAGATGCAGATGTTTTATGTGGAAGCTGTTGTAAATGAATTCCTAACATATGGAAGTCCAGCAGAAAAATCTACACATAAATTAATAAGAAAAGGCGTTAATTTAAAAGGCTTTAAGAATAACTATGGCTGAAATTAAAATTAATTCTGACTCAGTGAGGAAAAGCCTTTAGTTCTGGGCTTTTGGCACGTTGTTGAGGATGATGATGCTTAAGTTGTTGTTCAAGTTTGCTATGACTGATCATGACATAACTATAACTGTGTCCTGTCTCTTTCTCAGTAGGTCCCCCATCTACTGAAGGGAACGCAGGTAGCTGCTTTGTATTTTTCCTCGCACCACCCTGGAGAACTTCTGTTCACCGTCAATGGCTGAGTATCCATCGTCAACTCCTGAAATTTCAGTGCAGTTACTGCAGACTCTAATTCATTAATATGGTTAATGTCGTGCTTTCTTGGACAGCAAATGTTGGTGTGCAAAACTGCTACAGAAATGAATGAAATGAAAGTTACAGAGGAAGGTGATATGGGATTGTGACCAGAAAAAACATATGAATTGCTTTGTAAATGGTATGAGAGTGGAAGTGTTTGCTGCCAAGTTTGTTATACAGCGATGAAGACATGCATTTTTTGAGGTATGTTGGGAATGTTTGTAATGAAATAGGTTTGAGGTTCATAAGAAATAAGATTCAGGTTTTTGAGCTGTTTGGTTCAGCCTGTGATATTGGCCAGAGGGAGAATCGAATCAGCAGGAAGTGTGTGTTGTTTGTAATTATGTTGTCTTTGGTCATTTCAATGTTCATCAGAAAGTATTTGTAGAATGTTAACGACAGTCTGGAACATAAAGAGAGTGGTGACACAGATCCAATAAAATATAGTGGAGAGTCACTGTGGCGCAGCGGTAGAGTTGGTCGGTGCGGACTCGGTGGCCGAAGGGCCTGTGTCCGCGCTGTATCTCTAAACTAAACTAAACTAAACTATAAAAAAGTAGAGACAGGTGCCATACACATGCATGTGATGCTGTATTTATGGATTATGTCACAAGATTATAGCATTTGTATTGGGAAAAGCCAGAAGCAAATAGTAAAGCCTTGGCAGATTCTTGCAAATGCAGAAAAAGGGCAACAGAAAAGAAAGTTAATTATGTAATTAATAACATTGACATCATTAAGTTAACACTGCAGTTCCTGAAATGTGGGCGGAAGAGGATGAAAGTTGGTAGAATTATTGTTTGTTCGTCACAGTTATAAACACGAGTTTAGGTTTTAAGAATCAATGTAGTTATAAGTTAAGATCAAAAGTCTGCAGCTGCTGAACATCTGAAATAAAAACAGACAATAATGGAAACACTTAATAGACCAGGCAGATTCTGTGGAAATAGAAACAATTAAAGTTTCTGATCTAGGATCTTTCTCCATCAGGTGACAGACTACTGACCGACATCTACTATAAACCCACTGACTCCCATGGCTATCTGGACTACACTTCTTCCCACCCTGCTTCCTGTAAAGACTCCATCCCCTACTCCCAATTCCACCGTCTTCGCCACATCTGGACCCAGGATGAGGTGTTCCAAACCAGGGCATCCGAGATGTCCTCATTCTTTAGGGAACGGGGGTTCCCCTCTTCTACTATAGATGAGGCTCTCACCAGGGTCTCTGCTATACCCCGTAACTCTGCTCTCACTCCCCATCCCCCCACTCGTAACAAGGGCAGAGTCCCCCTTGTCCTCATCTTCCACCCTACTAGCCGTCACATACAACAAATATTCTTCCGACATCTTCCCATCTCCTCCCCTTTCGGCTTTCCGCAGAAACCGCTCCCTCCATAACTCGCCGGTCAATTCGTTCTTTCCTACAAAACCACCCCCTTCCCTGGCACTTTCTCTTGCAACTGCAGGAAATGCTACACTTGTCACTTTGCCTCCTCCCTTGACTCCATCCAAGTACCCAAGCAGTCTTTACAGGTGCGGCAGAGGTTCACCTGCACCTCTTCCAACCTCATCTATTGCATCCGCTGCTCTAGATGTCAGCTGCTCTACATCGGTGAGACCAAGAGTAGGCTTGCCGATCGCTTTGCCCAACACCTCCGCTCGGTTCGCAATAACCAACCTGATCTCCTGGTGGCTCAGCACTTCAACTCCCCCTCACATTCCAAATCCGACCTTTCTGTCCTGGGCCTCCTCCATGGCCAGAGTGAGGCCCACCATAAATTGGAGGAGCAGCACCTCATAGTTCGCTTGGGCAGTTTACACCCCAGCGGTATGAACATTGACTTCTCCAATTTTAGGTAGTCCTTGCTTTCTCCTTCATTCCCCTCCCCATTCCCAGCTCTCCCATAGTCCACTGTCTCCACTTCTTCCTTTCTTCTTCCCGTCCCCCCCACCCCAACATCAGTCTGAAGAAGGGTCTTGACCCACAGCGTCGCCTATTTCCTTCGCTCCATAGATGCTGCCTCACCCGCTGAGTTTCTCCAGCATTTTTGTCTACCTAGGATTTTTCATCGGTCGCTGGTGTGTCTGATGACGTGTAGCTCGCTGCTGGCTTCTGTCGTCATCCAACATGTTGACAGAATTGGTCGCCTGATGCGTCACAGGGTGTATTGTGTCGTCGTTTCCAGGGATCGCCTCGAGGAAATTTCTGTCATGATCCCTGGATCTTTCATTAGAACTGTGAAAGAGTGAGAAAATGTTAGTTTGCAGTAAATGAGAGGGGGACTTGGGGGGAATGGATGGGTAGAACAGAGGGCATATCTCTGATAGGTAAGACTCCCCTGGATGACCTAATGTGACAGTAAGGGAGCAGTTAAAATGAGATTTTCATTATGTAATATGTTGCTAATGCTAAGACTGCAGAATATGGTTGGAGGCTAGAATTTAAAAAAACTGAAACAAAATGGTTTCAGGCAGAAGTGGCCGTTTCTAATATAATCAGAAAAAAGTGAATTGTGTAAAGTTGGTGAGTTTGATCGTGAATCTTGCCACTGTGACATGTCCAGACTGCAAAGTCTTGACAACACCTCTTTCTCTATTGTGGATTTGTTTTGATCTTAATTGTGCTTTGCACTAATGTCTTGTATTTTTGCAGAGTGATTTCTCTTTTTCCTGTCTCTTTCTTATATGAACTCTATGTATAATAGTAAGATTAAACGAGAACTTACCAAGTTTGAAGTTTGATCTTTATTTTATGAGGAGTTACGTTGGTGATTACGTGAAGAAGACCCGTCAGGGCGCATATGCGTCAATCTTCAAAGCAGCGGTATGAAATCACAGATAACACAATATTTGAAATAACATATTAAGATGAGCAACATGAGAACTACCATATGACCTTTTTTTAAATGAGAGAGGGTTGGGCGTGGCGGGCACATAATCACCAACGTAACTCCTCATAAAATAAAGATCAAACTTCAAACTTGGTAAGTTCTCATTTAATCTTACTATTTTACTTCGGAGTCACGTTTGTGACTACGTGAAGATTTCAAAGCTCTGTGATTTTATGCCGCAGATCCAAATCCCGACTTCTCACTGCATTGATTGACTTTCGATGAGAAACAATCAATAATGCGTTAAACATGAAATGTGAATATCATGCAGTAACAATTGATTTGAATAATCAAAACAACCAGTAACCCCTCTATCCCAGGGGAAACTAAACAGGACTTAATCCTGAATTTGCAAACAGCCTCTCTCCGATTGGCGATCGGCCGATGGTAAAAATAAAAATAAAAAAATCATTTGACCACCCGGCACCTATAAAAATATGGCTGCTGTGAACATCCATTGCCCTAGCCGACGACATTGCTGCTGCACTAGTGGAAAAAGGATATATACACTTCAGTGTTAATACCTGCCTTAATCAACAGTTGCTTTAAACCACCTTGAGATAGTCTGCACTAACACTCTCCTGTGTGGCTTCATGTAACTGATAAACAATGCTGTTTCAACATTTCTTAAGGTCTTTATAGCTTCAATATAATGAAAATAAATGTGCTATTACACATAAACATGGATCAGTAGGTTATGCTGAAACACAATATTAACAAACCTGGCCTGCTCTGCTTAAACAGGATGCAATTATATAACATAACATTCTCTTCAGCAACTTCCATCCTGTCTAGCAGAAGTTTTTGCAAATCTGCACTTGCTATGCTGAACCAATGCCAAGAGCATAACCACTTTCATGATTAGTTTGGCAAATTCAGAGACATGACAGGAACCTACTGTCGAAGCATCTTGAGGAACACACTTACATCCCAGATCGCCATATACCTGGGTTTTGAATTGAAATTCCTTTCATCAATCCAGCTATGATATGATGAAACTCAATAGGATCTTTCCTGACCCCATCAAAACCATACGATGACAAAGCACTTAAAGCTGTATTAATGGTGCTATAACTGAGCCCCTCATCATCATAGAGTGTCAACAGGAACTCTAAAATATCCACAATACCTGCAATATTATTTTGTCCACAATATTGCTCCCATTTTTTACATAAGTAATATACTCCTTTTGAGTACTCTACAATCACATAACAGATGACTTTCCCGTGTTAGCAGATGCTCCAGTCAATTCCTACGCTTGGGAATCACCAAAAAGAGGTTGGATCCCTAACTGTAACATCAAAGGGAACCATGCTTGATTCGGCCAATTAGGTATTACAAGCACCCCCAAAGTGGCATCCTGCTTGATTTCTTGCAGACTCCTACCTATTAGGCAAAATGGTAGGAAAATATATAAAACATACCATCCCAATGTAACGTCAAAGTATCAAATACAACTGACACCTGGTCTGGTTCCCATGAAACCTATTTAGGCTGTTGATGGTTGAACCTTGATGCAAAACAAATCGATATCTGGCATTCATATATAAGTACTATATTATTGAACACCTCCTGGTTCAACATCCAATCTATGTTGTCATGGAACTTTCGTGACTTGGCGTCTGCTACTATGTAGAATCTACCTGGTAGATAAATAGCTGAAATATCTTTTCAATGCACCAGGCCCAAATTTGATTAGCCAATCTGTCACAAAATACCGACTTGATTCCACCGATGTGATTAGTATATATGCCACTTGCGTAGTATTGTCAATCTGAAAACTGAACATGCAGATTACATTTTTTAGAGCAATAAGCCTCTTAATAGTTAATTGCCCATGTCTGCAGAAGTGATGCCTCTTGCTCAGTCCATCTGCCTCCACAGCTGAAACTCGTATCCGTGACACCCCACCCGAGTGCACTGACATTCATCTGCAAAATCATGGAAGGCTGGTCAAGCATTATCTTGCTATAACTTCTGGACACATGGTGAATCCACCATTGCAAATCAGAAATAGCCTTTACTGATAACTGCATAGGTCTATTTTAATGACCCGAATGTATCCTTAATGCCTCCATTAGCTTGATACACCTGTCAATTAGCTCTACCCTTTTTTCTCTGGGCAGAGTCACTTAATTGAATCAATTGTGACCCAAATAGTCAGGTGTTAATTTGGATTCCTCTGGATGGATATTGCCCAATCTTTGAAAATTGGATTTAACAACTATCACCTGTTACTTCAGCTGTTCTCTTGGATACCCCTGTAATCAAGATATCATCGAGGTAAGCCATGAGCACCTGACCCTGGCCTCTCAGCATGCCTATTATAGGTTTTAACAATTTTGTTGCCATAGTTGATCCATCCAGGTGAATTTCAAATATCCTTATCCTGCAAATAAACAGGCATTGAGTAATGCGCATCTTTAAGGTCTATAGTCGCCATATAGCATCCTCTTGACCCAGTTGCTTGGCAGTGACAATTCCATCTTACAATGTCTATACTATATCCCCCATCCTTTTTTGGCCTGGGAAAATATTAGACACAAATTGATGGGGTTGGTGAACCAACTTTCATCACATAAGCTTGCAAGCGCAGTCTGAACATCCATCTGTTCTGTTAATGAAAACTAAATAGTTTGCCCAAGAACATGCTGAATGTGCAAATCACAATTTGGATTGAAATCCATTCGAAACCTTTGAATAACACTCTGTATAAACAGAGCTAAGGTAATTTGCTTCCATTCATCCCAGAAACAGATGTAATGTACCCCAGATTTAAGTTGTGTCACATTTGATATGTGCACCTGAGAACCAGGCCCACCTACCTCCTTGGTACCTGGTGGATGACGTTGTCCCCGGCTCCTTGGCGGGAAAGCCAATGTTTGACCATGTTCCTGCTTCGTTTGTCGGGGTACTTTCTTTTTTGGAAACTTGGCGACTGCCGGTGGCTTGATCAAGCCCACCGTCTTTGCCTCGTCATACATGTCCTTGACACTCTTGGCGAGGTCCTCTCCGAAGAGTAGGTTGGCCGGCTGTATGTTGCTAGGCTGGAAAAATACTGCAATCTTGGAATTAATGGTGGGCCGAATGGCACTTTCCCTGAGACAATTTATCTCAAACATGGGTGCTACAAAGCAACCGTAGTACCTCTTGCTGTGTCTCCGACACACGCCCTCCATCCACCGTTCTCGCGAACGCCGTGATTCCTGAGCCAAGTAATTTCAGGATTCTCTGCAGCTTCATCTCCTGGGCACTGCACGCCCACTCCCGTCTGGCTCCATATCACCCGGTTCACTGCTGGTACCTTCAGCAACTCGCAGTTACCCCATCTCTTGGTGATTCCAGACTCTGACTGGACAGCGAATCGTACTGCCAGAGATGGGAGCTCTGACAACGGCCATCTTCGCTTTCCCAGTGGCATTCAATACTCTGACTGGACAGCGAATCGTGCTGCCAGAGAATGGACCTCTGACAACGGCCGTTCTTCGCTATTCAACAAAGTCTCCGTCAGAGTCGGGTCAGAACTGAGCTGACCCTATCGTGGAGGCGAGCTCTTCTCCCAGTGGCACTCCATACTCTGACTGGAATCATGCTGCCAGAGAATGGACCTCTGACAACGGCCGTTCTTCGCTAATTTCCAAGTCTCCGTCAGAGTCGGGGTCAGACCTTAGCTGACACTCTGCACTCACCTCATGCATGAGGGTGCTTTAAGCAGCCCTCTACCAGGAGCTGCCGGCGTGGCCTTTCTGCAGCCTACCGCCCACACGACTCCTCCCCGGAGTGTGCGTTTCTGGAGCAACCTCAGGATGAGGTGCTCCATTTGGGAGAACCGTTTTAAAACGTCTCCAGCCCTGTATAGGCTCGTTGTGGCCCGACTCAGTTGAGTCCAAGAGCGTCCCAGACTTCCCCGTGCCTTACACCCGACTGGCGTTGGCTTTGGTGGTTTTTAGCACTGTCTGAAGTCGCCCCGCTCCCGGTCGGCGACTGTGCAGGGGTACGAGGCAGTCGCTGACAGACCGCATTCCCGCGGCTCTCCTATGCTTTACCTGCGGCTGCCCTCCCCATGGTCATCTTCACCATGGTGCTGCCTGTAATAATAAAAAACAGAGCACCACAAAAAGAAACATTTCCCTCCAGCTAAGTTCCCCACTTAGCTGGAGCTTTAAACTATAAAAGTTCTGTCCTCCCCTGCTCGTCTTCACAATGGTGCTGCCTGTGACAAACACAGAGCACAGCACCACAGTCAAGGAAACTGTTTTACTCCAACTAAGTTTCTCACTTAGCTGGAGCTTTAAAACGCTTTAAAATACTCTAAAAGTACTTACCACGGGAGGAGCTCTGTCCTCCCGCTGTCCGTGCACCAACGCGACCGACGTAATGACGCGCATGCGCCCTGACGGGTCTTCTTCACGTAGTCACAAACGTGACTCCGAAGTAAAATTGATGTTTTTGTGCATTTGTCTGAGTCTATATGCCTGTGATGCTGCAGCAGGCAAGGTTTTCGTTATACCTGTACACACCATACTTGCCTAAGATGATAAACTTGAGTTGACTTGAGCTTGCATTGGACCTTTTTGAAACAATGTAGGAGGCCATTCACAGCAAGGCCAATGGGCTTGTGAATTAATGGCAGCCAACAGGGAACTCATGGTTACTTTTGGGACTGAGTGCAAGTACTCCACAAAGTGATCACCTGATCTGTGTTTGTTCTTTTCCACTGTAGAGGAGGCCACATTTTGAACACCGAATGCTAATTGGAAGACTGGCTACTTGTTGCTTCATCTGGAAAGATTATTTGGACCTCTGAGCGGCAAAGGAAGAAGTGAATGACAGGAGTTGCACCTTCTGTATTTGGGTGTGTAAGTGCCGTGTGATGGGGTGTAATAACCAGGGGACAGTGGAGTGGCCCAGGAAGTCACAAAGGTACTGAAATGCTGAAAGGAGAGAAGTGCTCTTTGAAATGCTGAAAGGAGAGGAGAAGCGAACCTTGTTGGAGCTGGTGAAAATTGTAATATGTCATATCGAATGCAGAAGCTGGTATGGTAGGAGGTGAGGACCAGGGAAATTTTGTTTTTTTTCTGTCCAGGAGGAGAAAGGGTTAGAGCAGAGATGTGGGAGGGGAAGCCGTAGATTATGAAGAAGGCACATGTGCAGAATGTCTCATCGCTGGAGCAAATGCAACAGAAACAGAGGAACTGGGAGAATGGAAAGGCCTTACAGAGGCAAGATGGGAGGAAGTATAATTAATATGGTTGTGGAAGAATTTGGACATATTCTGGATAATGAAGGCTAGTTTGTCTCCTGTGCTGAAGACAGAGAGACTCAGGAAAAGTCAAAGACGTATCATGTGAAGGTAGAACAACTGGATTAATTATTTAGCAAAAATTATTTTATAAAGTTTTTCACAAGTACAGGAAGTGGTATCTATAGTCAAAGTACAAGAGAAAGAGTTGCAGAGTGGGTCTGGGTAGGTCTAAAACAAAGTGTTTCATCTCTACTATAAAATACTTGAGAAATTATAGCTGGCAAAAGGAAAGGGCATTATAAAACAGAACATTATATGATATGTAATAATACATTTTGTTTATTTATTTGTTCTTAGAATATAGAAATGTTGCACTGTGTGCAACACTTTGATAAAAATCAGAATTATCATGAAACACAAGACTAATTAAGCCAATACATTTGATAAAACATGGATGGCAATTCCAACTACATGGATTTATTATGTAGGAAAAATATTGCAGCAGTGAAAGCCGTAATAGCAACCAAAGGAAATGTTCAATATAAGAAGTTTGCATTTTCTGGAGTGTGTTAACAAATACAATTATTAAACTGTTTGCATGTCCATTAAAGAATAATGACACTAATAAAGGCCTTATTTTTAACTGCTCTAACAGCAGCTCTATAAAACAGAGATGAGTTCAGGTTGATCACTATAAAATAGTTGGTAGCTTATTGTCAACTGGTTTATACCAACATGCTGATTTGTATGAATGAGTTGGCAGTCATGCATTGTATAGCTGCTCTGGGCACAGGAATAACATTTAGTATTGCACAAACCATTTCAGTGTTGAACAATTAAAACTGATCAATGTTACAATCGTAAAGAGATGGTATGAATTATGTTTGTTGTTGGTTAAATCACAATTGTTGGCAGAGTGCCTGATTCTACTAAATGATTGTCATGCAGGGAGAAATAAATCTCACTAACCACCAAACACTCATTGTTTTTAACCTTTCTACTTCAATAAAGCTGATGTGGCTGAAAATGTAATGTCACAACAGTTAATAATCTACCAGAAATTAAAATTACCATAATAAATCACCCAAAATTTAAGTTTTCTACCAGGCTATTTAAACATCCTATAATATATGGGAATATTTGGAGAATTCTCAACGCTGGAAATACTAGTATTTTATTTCAGTCTCCATTTAATCGAAGAGACCACTATAATGATAGATATATAAACAAAGGTTTATTTTTCTTTAAATTTATCCAAGTTGCTCCCCTACCCATCTAACAATGGGCTGAATGTGTAAAGGCCTATTCTATTGAATTTTACTTCATGTGGTTTTTCATTCTTTTGCCATGTTTCTCTCTGAGAATGTTCAAATCATTTCAGGATTACATCATTGGATACAAAAATAAAAGAAAACTAAAGATAAACACAGAAAGCTGGAGTAACTCAGTGGGTCAGGCAGCATCTCTGGGGGAAAAAACTAGTAATTTATACGCTGAGTATTTTTTTTCATCATTATGATCTATTCTATGGTTTTGCAGATCTTTAGAATATTCAGGATAAAACAGGAATTAATTTGAGTAGAAAGCTTAGAAAATTAAATTTGCATTTGTACACCTTAAAGACAATCCAGTGCTAGAAATGTTCATTTAGACTCGCTCTTTAATGGTCTTGTGCATTTCCTATTTTGTATTTTTAAACTTCTTGGCTATAAACCACTTAGAGGAGAACATGCTTGGTACAAACTCCGATAGCCATTGGGAGTGCATTTGTTTGATGGTCAATTGTAATCCCTGCTGTCTTAATCCAAGTAAGTAAGTATTGATCTACATTAACTTACACATCAAGATCATGTTTTCACATGCTGGGGAAGAATAGCTGTAAACACAGCTTCCTTGTCCAGGCTCATTAACCTTATTTCAGAAGAAAAGCCCAAACCATTACAAATGTCAGGTCAGGCAGTCTCTGTGACGAAAACAGACAAGAACTGACAACATTTATTAGTAAGACCTTCCTGACTTAACTAAGAGCCCACACACCTGAAATGTTAAATAGTACCTTCACTCCATAGGTGCTGTCTGATCTTCTCAGTTTCTTTCTAACATTTCCTGTGTGAGGTGGGATGCAGTGTCCCAGCATCTGCTGTATTATTTTGTGTAGTTATCCCATTGTCCTGGTCCTACTTCCCCTGATGCGTACTATTATATTTTTTTAAAAGCAGAATGAGATAAAGGGGTACAGTTCATTGAATAAGCCATTGCAAAGATGATGTTGCGAAAGTGGAAATCACCGGTAATTTGAAACAGGCTGAATAGTTCCTAATGTTGTTTCCCACCCATTTAGTGGAGCTGTGCCAAACCACAGCACCACTGTGAAAGGAAGAATATTACACTCTGACAATGTTAAAGGAAGTTATGTATCTTGGGGCGTTTATTTTTTGTCAGAATCAAGTTGTAATGAATAGAATTATGTTTAAATATCAACGGCTTAGCTACCATTGAATTTATTTCCCTTTCCACAAAATCTGTGATCTTGGTTTCTAAGGATTTTCCTTTAATACAAATAAAATATGTAAGTGTAATAGCACAGTTGTATAGGCCAGATTTCCCTGGACTTGCCTCCTCTGGTTAAGACGGGCTGAGTGAGTTGACCCTCTGGCCTCGCAAGACTAGAGGCAGTGCAGTCTTAGACAAGTAAGTGAGAAACCTCAGGCAGCCTATTGTTGAGGCCTCACCTTGTGTATGCTCTGACAACCTTTGACAGCTCATTGCAGTATTTCTTAAACTGTTTTAAGCATTTCTGACAGAGATATTTAAGAACTATTCAAACAGATACATATTAGTAATAATTGTTAAAAAAATAACTTAATTAAAAATAATTTAACATTGCATCGCTAATTACAAGCATTAGAATTAAATAAAATTAAGTAAAATTACTCAACTTACCATCCTACCACAACTAGAGAGCAGTCCTGAACTACTATCTGTCTCATCGGAGACTCTTGGACTATCTTTGGTTGGTCTTTACTGGCTGTATCTTGCACTAAATATTATTAACATTATTCCCTTCATCAGGTATCTGTACACCGTGAATGGCTCGATTGTAATCATATATTGTCTTTCTGTTGACTGGTTAGCATGCAACAAAAGCTTTTCACTGTACCTCTGTACATGTGACAATAAATAAACTAAACTTTACTCACAAATATGTTTACCTACGGGGTTAAATAAATGGTGTCTCTGTTCATATGCCAGACCTCGCCAGAGGTGTGGCCTAACTTTGAGGAGCCAGATGCTTTTTTTTATGTGAAGTGAATCCAGTCCTGTCACCAGCACATCTTTACTCCACCACTATACTCAAGAGTGCGTCAACAAAGGCATAGGAGGCCAAATGTGTCAGATATCTAAACTCCAGCTTGCCATGGACTTTCAAATTAGTCTAGGCATGGAGAAGAGTCTGAGATAAACTTAGCCATGAATAGCTGATGGGAGTTGGCTCCCAATGTTGACTGTTAGTTAATTCAAATTTGACCAATATAATATTTTATTTGCATCTGACATTTTAATAAAATTAGAAATAAGGATGTAGCTCTGAAATGCGTGCTGGGCTACTCTAAGAGGATA
This sequence comes from Malacoraja senta, assembly GCA_038087875.1. Lineage (NCBI taxonomy): Eukaryota > Metazoa > Chordata > Chondrichthyes > Rajiformes > Rajidae > Malacoraja > Malacoraja senta. Next base: position 115,346,626 of record CM075977.1, on the reverse strand, counting down.
CATTTTGTCAGACTTTGGAAAAAAATAGATATGGTGAAAAGGGTTGTTTCATACACAAATCCACTTTTCAAATGGAATTAAGCCATTTCTGTCCAGACAAATTGTTCATAAATCAGTAAGAATATTTTTTCTTTTTAGATATGGAAGAAAAGATTTCTTTAAAGTGGGTTATGCCTAATGATTCCAATTGAATTCTTTCAAGATCAGCTAAAATGATGGACAGCAGAAGGCCTATGAAATTTTTAAGTGAACTTTTAAAACTAATTTGACTAAATTCCCTATAACAGCTAGAGTTGAAGCACATGGAATTACAGAGAAACTATTAGGATGGTGATCAGTTAGGAAACTGAGTGAGGAGAAGGAGTCAGGAGGAGGGGAGTGAGGAGAGCATTTTGAAATAATGGGCAGGTTTTTAAATTGTCCGGTGTGACTACTAAGATCTGTGTTGGGACCTCAACATTTCACTGTATTCTGTAACAATTTAGTGGATGCATCAAGGCTAAACAGTGAGAGAAATGCAGCCTGTCCTCTGATTATGAATGTCTGACTTTTGGGTACCTGACTTATGAACGATCTCTCATAATATTATTAAATTCAAAAGTCCAGCCTGTGCATATACGTTCGTTCCTACAAGTGCTAAACAAGTTTTCTCTCTCTCTCTCTCCAATTTTAGTAATGGTTCTTTCTTATTATCCTAATGTGCTTTGATGCCCTTCATTAAAATACTGCGGAGGCATCGTTACCATATTGAATGCATTTTGTTTATTTTCCACTTAGGGCCAAAATTGATTGATGAATATCTGTAAAAATGGAACTGACTCATTACCAGGGGAAGGATTGAACAGGCTTCATTGTAAACAATTCATGGATGTGTAAAAGTCATAAGAAAAATTAATCGCTTAAGCAAATGGGCATATCTGGGTAAATAAATCCGAAAACTGACCTGAAAATGGACAGATAGCAGAAAACTGAAAATAGTGCAGTTCTAAAGAGATTTAGTAATTTGTATGTGGAACAGTAAAATATCGCAGGAAAATACAGGAAATGATTGAAAAGGTTAATGCATGCCTGAAAGATCACAAAATGGTAGGTTCCAATTTATATTTAAGCTGTTTTAGCCAAGCTGGAATATTGTGTTCTTTTCTGGGCAGTACATCTAAAGAAACTTATTGGCATTGAAGGATATGGAGCTTCACTTTACTGAAATGACATCTGGACCTGGGGGTTGTATTATGAGTGGACATGACATTAACTCAGTTTGTATTTCTTCAGAAGATAAAGGGGGATGATTGAAGTTTTCAAGATGTTAAGGGGAACAATTGTGATTGTTCGAGAGAAATAATTTTGAATGGTGGGGGAAGTACAGGATTACCAACCATGTTTTAATTTTAAATCTAACTATTTAGATTTTTGTTAATTAAAAGCATTCAACCTTATGAACCAAAGCTTGGTGTATCGACTTAGCAACCAGATCAAACATAATCCCATTGAATGAAGGGCTCTTGCTTGAGGAGTTACTGTTGATTCAATGTTTTAATGCATCAGGACTGCGGTGAGGTGGGAGAAAAAGAGATTTTGAATTGCTGGCTTTTTGGTCAATTTTCTGCTGGGAGCTCTGAATTTTCCTGAGTAATAGTTTCAGCGACACACTATAAACTTTTCTAATAGAGACACAAGAAATGGCAGATGCTGGAACCTTGAGTAAAACATAATGTACTGGAGTAACTCAGCAGGTCAGGCAGCATCCATGGAGGACTGAAGAATGTCTGAGGAAAGGGCCCCAGCTAAAACGTTGCCTATCTGCGCAGTCTAAGGAAGAGTCCCAAATTGAAATGTGCCTATCCAAGTCCTCCAGAGAGGCTGCCTGACCTGCTAAATTATTCCAGCATTTTGTGTTTTACTCTAACTTTTCTAACACTTGCAAATTGTAAGTTATTGCAAGTGTGCATGCAGATGCTGGAATCTTGAGTATAACATAAAATGCTGGAGGAACTCAGCAGGTGCACACACACACAAACACAGGGGATAGCGGTGGCACTGTGGTTGTACTAATCACCTGCGCATCCTCTTGGGAATTAAATCTATCATTCTCACCTAATCTCACCCAACAACATGGCTGAGTCACAATCGGCCTGGCAATCCAGTCTGTTTAGGGGCAATGAGGAAAGGAAGCAATAGATGCTGCATTGCCAGTGTTTCCACATCCCAGACTAAGAACAAATTAAAATGGACTCACGTATGCACACATGCAAGCATACACGCTTAAACGCACACATCGTCACCTTGTACTTTGAAGACTTTTTATGGAATTATTGCCACTGCAGAGCTCAATAAACCCAGTGTGGTATTTCCATTCTGTAACACTGTGCCTCTATTAAATAAGATGTTTGGGTCATTTGTTCTCAATCAGTTTGGAGAATGTTCCTCTCTTATACTGTCCAGCAGAAGATGTGCAGTATAATGTGTGCAACTTGCTCTGATAGTCCTTAAGTCATAAGATCATAAGGACTATGAGTAGAATTAGGCCATTTGACCCATTAAGTCTACTCCGCCATTCAATCATGGCTGATCTATCTCTCCATCCTAACCCCATTCTCCTGTCTTCTCCCCATAACCTCTAATCAAGAATCTATCTATCTCTGCCTTAAAAATACCCACTGACTTGGCCTCTGTGGCAAAGAATTCCACAGATTCACCACCCTCTGACTAAAGTAATTTCCCCTCAACCAACCTGGCTGCTCAACACCCGGCTTGAGATCTAACTATTCATTTGGTTTATGTTTCATTCACAAGAAGAAGTCCTCATCTCCTTCCTAAAAGAGCGTCCTTTAATTCAGAAGCTATGAATTCTAGTCCTAGACTCTCCCGCTAGTGGAAACATCCTCTCCATATCCACTCTATCTAAGTCTGCAGAAGCTGAAATCGTGATATTGGATAATTGCAATTTTTCTTGCTTTTTTTGATTTGTCACTGAATCATTCCTTCATTTGGAAGGTACTAGATTGATCCCTGGTTGTTATGAATGTGTGCTTGAATGAGTTGTAGCTGATCGCTGCCACCTCTGAAATTGCACCCAATCTTCAGCGTCCATCTTCAGGACAAGAGCAGAGTAAATCAGTGGGAAAAATGATTTATGTTTTAATCTGTGATTGTGCTTGACAACAGTATACGGGCTGTTGCAGGACTGAAATCCTTCACCCAGGTCAAACAATCTTACGGTGAACATCCAAACCCATGGATCCAAAAATGCTGAATCCCTGCCTGCAGCAATAGCTGAAGCACGAGTAAATCCATTGGTGAGTGAGTTTAGTGATAAAGGACATGTACAAGCCTCGGGGAGGATTTCATCTGTATGATACGCAGGTTCTGAAATTGTAAACCCTTCTCTATCAAGGGATTTGTGGTTTTGGTACACATAGCAAATGCAGGCTCCAACAGTAGAAATAAGTAATACCTTACACTTTCCATTTATTTGTTGAAAAAATAGTGACTTTTCCCACTGTGCACGGCAGGTATGTAAAATCTCACCATGCTGTTGTTTAAAGTTGCAGTATTCTAATTTAATGGAGACTTTATAGGCATATATTCTTCAAGTGCCATACATGATACTTTTTATTGGACTAACTTAATGGATGTGAAGTACAGAAGCTTTAGAGATCACGTGATGTCGTTGATCAAGTAAGCGAGCAAAGTTGGCAGCAAATGAATGGAACATAGGTGTCTACTGAAATCAGTGAGCAGCCACTTTGGCATTATTTTAGCCTTCAGATATTTTTGTGATATTATTTAAACACGTTGCCTTAATGTTTTAATTATTAACGGCGTTATTTTGGAGAAAAGACCATTATCCTGCATGTAAACCATCAGCTAGTGATGAAAAGTTCTGCAGCTTTTGATCAGAGTTGTTTTGAACATAATTACCCCTAACCTTTAACTGCTTGGTTACACAGCTACTTCAGATGGATTCACATTTGACAAACCTTGCATCTTATTTACTCACCTAATGAGACCTAGAACTCTGCTTTGTGGAATGATGCAAGAATCCTTCCTCACACACTGGTCTGCTCATTCAAGTGATAGTGGGACTTTTGCTTTGCTTCGATATTAAGTCTAATAACTGCCATATCTGGATTTTTTTTTTAAATCAGTTCAGGATGTGGTGATTTGGTCTGTTGTACTAAAGCTTTTGCAGTACTTTTGTCCAGTTTTATGTCCCATCTCTTCTTTCAGTTTCAGTTTCAGTTTAGTTTATTGTCACGTGTACCGAGGCACAGTGAAAAGCTTTTTGTTGCTGCTAACCTGTCAGCATAATGACAATACATGTTTACAATGGATACATTCACATTATAACTTTTAAAATAAGGCGGCACAGTGGCGCAGCACGCTGACACAGTGGCACAGCGGTAGAGTTGTTGCCTTATCTATCGCAGTCGCTGCCTCAAAAAGGCTGGCAGTATCATCAAGGACCCACACCATCCTGGCCACACACTCATCTCCCTGCTACCTTCAGGTAGAAGGTACAGGAGCCTGAAGACTGCAACGACAAGGTTCAGGAATAGCTACTTCCCCACAGCCATCAGGCTATTAAACTTGGCTCGGACAAAACTATGAACATTAATAGCTATGAACATTAATAGGAAATCTGTTATTTGCACTTTATCAGTTTATTTATTCATTTGTGTATATATTTATATAATGATATATGGACACACTGATCTGTTTTGTAGTCAATGCCTTCTATGTTCTGTTGTGCTGAAGGAAAGCAAGAATTTCATTGTCCTATCAGGGACACATGACAATAAACTCACTTGAACTTGAACTTACAGCACCAGAGACCCGGGTTCGATCTTACCTATTGGTGCTGTCTGTATTGAGTTTGTACGTTCTCCCTGTGACTGCGCGGGTTTTTTCCGGGTCCTCCGATTTCCTCCCACACTCCAAAGACATGCAGGTTTGTAGGTTAATTCTACAGGTGCACAGTAGAGAGCATGCTGACTGGTTGCATCATGGCTTGGTTCGGCAACCTGAGCGTCCAGGAGCAGAAAAGGCTGCAAAACGTAGTAAACACTGCCCAGTCCATCATCGGGTCTGGCCTCCCTTCCTTCGAGGGGATCTATTGCAGGCGCTGCCTCAAAAAGGCTGGCAGTATCATCAAGGACCCACACCATCCTGGCCACACACTCATCTCTCCGCTGCCATCAGGTAGAAGGTACAGGAGCCTCAAATCTGCAACATCCAGGTTCAGGAACAGTTGTTTCCCTACAGCCATCAGACTATTAAACACAACTTCAAACAAACTATGAACTATAACAGCCTATTGCACTTTATCTGTGTATTTATGTGTGTATATATATATATTCTATGGTTATATGGTCACACTGATCTGATCTGAATTTATGCCTAAAATATTCTGTCGTGCTGCAGCAAGCAAGAATTTAATTGTCCTATCTGGGGCACATGACAATAAACTCTCTTGATTCTTGACTAATTGGCTTTGGTAAAAAATATATAAATTGTCCCTAGTGTGTAGGATGGTGCGACTGTACAGGGTGATCACTGGTTGACGTGGACCCAGTGGCGCAAAAGGCCTGTTTCCATGCATAATCTCTAAATTCTAAAGTCTAAAGTCTAAAACATTTCTTTAATATCATCACGTTGCCCAGTTTTTGCTAAAATATTATTCCTAATCTTAAAAACATCAACACATTTCATATTTAATATTTCCAGTACTAAAACTTGAATGGATTATTGGGAGACTTTTGAAAGGCAGGGAAAAGTGAGACAAAACAAAATGCGTTCCATAAACAGGCATGGTGATAAGAGATCAGTCTCTTGAAAAGGCAAAGCAGAAATTAACCAGAAATACAGAGTCTGAGAAATGGACAAGGGTGGGAAATTTCTATGGCGTTCTCCCATTCTATCACTCTGACATTTCCAACAAAAACATTGCTGTGTGCGTACATCGGATAGTGATCACATTTCTGGTGATTTATGGCAACGGAGAAAAAAACAAACAGCTTGGAAGAGATTCCTTGCCATAAGGCTGAGGAAGATATGCCCATGGCCATGAATTGCTTTGAAAAGAAAAGTAAGGAACTTGCAGTATATTTCCTGGGGCACAGGAATAGAACAGAGCTTATTAAGGACACTTATTAAGGATGGTTTCTGGCATGCAAAGAGTATGTTCATAAGTTCATAAGTGATAGGAGTGGAATTAGGCCATTCGGCCCACCGAGTCTACTCCGCCATTCAATCATGGCTGATCTATCTCTGCCTCCTAACTCCATTCTCCTGCCTTCTCCCCATAACGTCTGACACCCGTACTAATCAAAGTACTCCTCTCCCTCCCCCTCCACAATCAGTCTGAAGAAGGATCTCGACCCCAAACGTTAGCTATCCATGTTCTCCAGAGATGCTGCCTGACTCGGTGAGTTAACCCCACACTTTGTATCGGGGTTAACTCGGGGTATAAGGAAGATTTAAAGCTGATATTGATGCGTATCCTCTCAATTTCACTAGGATCTATTGGTCTTGTTCACCGCAAGGCTACATTTTAATCATATAAAGCACTTTTAATAAATTTGGTTAGTACAACTTGCAGTTTACACAAACATCATCATGCAAACATTCTTTATTATTCCTCAGGAGCATTCCTTTCCTGACATTGCTCTCAATAATATCCCAGCAAAGAACGAACTGCAAATGTGTATTGGAGCTTGGACACCTGAGGTGATCAGTTAATTTAATGACATGTAGAATATACAGAGTGTTTTCTAAGGCGGTTGGAGGTCCAGTATGTAAAGGGCCTGTCCCACGGGCATGCGACTCCATGCGGCAAGCGCGACCTAACCGCAAGCGGGGGCTGTGCGGGTGCTGCGCGGAAGTCGCGGGGCCGGTCCCACTTCGATCGTGGGAGCCGCATGGAGTTGTGCGGAGCTGGTCCCGACATCGCGCGGGGCTCCGAAAAACTGATACTGTTCACCGCCGTACGCATCGTCTTGACGGCACTCGCCCTCCGCGCAGCCCCCCACTTCCGATTTGGTAGCGCTTGCCGCATGCAGCTGCATGCTGGTGGGACCGGCCCTGTACGGGGATCACTCGACCTCCGCTCGGTCCCCGCACGGCCCCCGCTTGCGGTTAGGTCGCGCTTGCCGCATGGAGTCGCATGCCCGTGGGACAGGCCCTTAATACTGCAAAGGATTACTGTTGTTCAGAATATATTTTGATAAAAAATGGCTTGTTTTAATGTTTAAAAGTTCAGTCTCATCTTATGCTGTTTTAGATTGAACTCTGAGACATTTGGATTATGAGGTGTCGCATAGTGAGGTAGCTTTTCAGGAAATGCTATTGCTTCCATTACATATTATAGCAGAAATGAGTTGAACTAAAGATGTAACCAAGGGTAAAATTGACAGGGTGATATGTGCAGTTTTAAAGATAAAACATTAAGGGACTATTTCGAGAACAACTATTGCAAAGGGTGATTAATGATGCATATTTTTCAAAAAGGGATGTGTAGAATGAAAGTACATATAAATACATGGCGGGCTAAGTTTGAACATTCCTGACAAAGGACCAGGGAAAGGTTGTGGACGCTTAATATGTCCTAGCAGAGAGAGTAGGAAGTAAGAGTTTGGGAACAGCTCCATCCAAGGCCACAAGTAATTGCATAGAGTTGTGGACGTAGCCCAGAGCATCACACAAACCATACTCCCTTCCAATTACTCCATCTATACTTCACGCTGCCTCGGCAAAGCCACCAGCATAATCAAGGACTCGGTCACTCCCTTTTCTCCCCTCTCCCATCAGGGAAGTGGTACAGAAGTTTGAACATGCATATCTCCAGATTCAGGAGCAGTTTCTTCCCAGTTTTTAACAGGCAACTGAACAGTCCTCTTATCAGCTCGAGTGTGGTCTTGACCTCCCATCTACCTCATTGGGAGTCCTTTGAACTATCTTTAATCGGATTTCAATGATATATATCGTTGCACTAAATATCGTACCCTTTTTCCTTTATCTAAGCACTGTGGATAGCTTGATTGTATTCATGTATAACCTTTTCTTTGACTGGATAGTACACAGTCAAAAGCAGTTTACTGTACACATGACAATAATAAACAAAACAAAACTAAAGATACATGTTTGTGCATGGCCGTCCGAAGGGAGGGGTGCGATCGCACCCCACTTTTGTTCCAGAGAACAAAAAAATCCCGAAAAGAAAAAAGAAAAATTGGAGCGCAACCACTTTGAAAGAAATTACCGGAAATTCTGATTATGGCTCGCGGGATGATTTGGGGAAAAAAAAATTGCGACCATCATCAAGCCTGTTGGGTGACGCTGGTGCCAACGTAGCGACGCAAAATGACACCGTTTCTCCGCACGTGCGCAGTGGGCCCGGGCGGGATCAGCTCACCACCATTTTCTCGCCTCGTGTCTAGTCTGGATGAGTTAGTGGGGCCGTGGAATATCGCGTTGCAGGAGGGGTATTCCCCCCCCACCAGCCCCTCGCCTCGCCCCCCCCCCTGCCGGGCTCACGCCTCTCTTTCCCCCCCCCCGGCCGGCTCCTCACCTCGGCCCCCCCCCACCGCCGCGGGCCCTTCAACGCTGCATGGGAGGGAGAGAGATGGGGGGAATATGAGAGGGGGAGAGAGAGGGAGGGGAGGGGGAGAGAGAGGGGAAGAGGAGGAGGGAGGGGAGAGAGAGATGGAGGGAAAGAGGGAGGGGGGAAAGGGAAAGGGGGATTATCTTTAGTGTGCAAAATTAAGGTAGATTTTAGGTTATTTTCTTCTCCATATGAATAATATCGAACAATTGGAACCTTTCTTTTCCTTGATAACAATACTGAAAAATAGGAATTCCATAGTTTGCAACTTTCTTTTTGCATCATATTTTTAATATAATTTGAATATAATTAAGCGGGCACTGGACCCCGGCCGCGAAGGGCTTCGCGCTCGTGATGTGCGTTGCGCGCACATTATTTCACATACATTTTTTGTAATCCTGTCATGCCAGCCCCATTTTAAAAAGCTTCATACGGGCTTGTTGTGTAAGAAGGAACTGCAGATTCTGGTTTAAACCGAAGATAGACATATTTTTCTTAATCTCCTACCTCGACGGAGATGCAATTTTTTGCCGTATCGTATCTCTGTCTGCACTATGGCCTAACATCAAGGAGTCACGGCCTTTGCTGGAGACCGACTTCAGCAACTCCAACCGCAGGAGCCTGCAGGACTTAACATTGTGGAGCTGGTAATCCCTTTGCCAGAGATCGACCTCTGAGCTCCAACCGCGGGACCCTGCAGACTTTAACATCGTGGAGCTCGCGGTCTCTGGTTAGAGAATGACTTTGGGAGCTCCAAGCCGCAGGAGCTTCGACCGCCCCGACGCGGGAGCTTCGACCGCCACGGCGTGGGGGCTTCGGTTGCCCTGAAGCGGGAGTGTCGACCGCCCCCACGTGGGGGCTTCGATCACCCTGACGCAGGTGCTTTGACCGGCAATTGCGGGACCTTTGCTCGCCCCAACGGCCACGGGAGAATAGAGAGGAAGAAGTTTGGACTTTATTGCCTTCCATCACAGTGAGGAATGTGGGGAATCTGCTGTGGTGGATGCTTATGTTAACTTTTATGTAGTTGTGTGTCTTGATGCATTTTTTAATTATGGCTGTATGGTAATTCGCATATCACTGTATCTTAATTGGTACACGTGACAATAAAAGACCTTCGAAACCTTTGAACCCTGAAACCTTTGAATATTTGTGCTCTGCCACCAAGACCCATTGGATACTATTCATTCTGGTTGCTAATCATTTTAACTCTGTTTCCCATTCCCCAAAAACATTTCTGTCTTTCGCCTCCTCCATTGCTACATGGATGTGACATTTTGAGTCAGGACCCTTCTTCAAACTCCTGACCCGAACGTCACCTATCCATGTTCTCCAGATATACGGCATGACTCGCTGAGTTATTCCAGCACTTTGTGTATTTTTTATACCTACCACATCCGAGGCTTTGCTCCACCCCCAACTCTCTTTTCTTGTTTTCTCTCGACTACTACTTTCAGCCTGGAGAAGAGACCCAACCTGAAATATCATTTGTCCATTTCATCCACATATGTTGCCTGACCTGAACATGATCCAGTAGTTCAGTAACAGCATGAAGATAGAGGTGATAGAGATACACCATTGTTCCTTTCGCACACACAGCCATCAGGTAAGATGTCAATGCTCCCCATGATTCAGGCAATATAAAAGTGGAGTTGTGATAAACAATTGGATTTTTGGTGCGAAAGCGGGAAAGGATGGCGCAATGCCAGCTACTTGGAGGACAAGCCCATGCATAAAGTATGTTATGGAGAAACCAGATGAGAATATCTTGTGGGGACTTCTTTCAGAATGAGACTGATGCATGGTCACAGAGTGCAAAATGAAACCTGCCAGAAAGCCGGAGTTCCAATTCAAAGGAAGAAGTCTGGTATCAGCTTGTCACCACTTCTTCCCTCCATTATCAAGCTTCTGAATGATCCTTCCATACGCTAGGGTATTGTTCGATTAATCACTACCCCATTGAGGACATTGGACTTTGTCTAAGGAACTGATGTGCTAAATGTGCTGCAATGCCGAAAATTATATTCAGCACTGTATCTTCCCCTTTGCTCTTTCTGATGTATTTTTGTGTGAACAGATTGTATCTAATTATGGTATATCTGATCTGTTTGGATACCGTTCAAAACAAACAAGAGGTCTTCACTGTACCTCAGGACACACATGTGACGATAATAAACCTAAACCTAAACAGGGCTTTGGGTACACCTTCCATAATGGAAGTAATTATCATCAGTATGCAGATTCACTTGCTTTTATTGCAGCAGTCTCCGTTGCTGCACAAACAGCAACACCCTAAAGCGTACTTGCAGCAGCAGGAGCCCAGATTGCTGTAATTTAAGTCAACTTGGTGGCCATATGTAAATGCACGTGTGCACTGTGGACTGGATCTTGAAGGTCGCTGAGCAAAGAGTGAAAATCCAATCCCAATTTCCTGCCAACACTGTGGGGATGTCTGCTAATGTGCTTCTCATCTTCTCATCCTCTCCATTTCCTCTTATAACGCTTTTTGTCTTCATGGGCAGATACTACTGATTAAGACCTTTTGAAGATCCTTGTCCACTTAATAATAATAATATTAGCAAATTTTCTGTCAAAATACTCAAGGATTTGCAAATTAATACCAAGCGAAACTGAGAAATTGTTAAAATGGACACATCTTCCATCTTTAACATACCTTAACTTAACAATAAGTTTGTTGCACTGCCAGAAGCTAATAACCCATGGCACTGCGTGGGGAAGTTGCACCTCATCTTTTAGGCATTGTTTTACCTTACCAAAGAGATATTTTTCTTTCTTTTTTTGTCCCTCTCTTTTTGATTATATAGAGCCTCTTAATCAAACTAAGCTCAGCTTCCATATCCCTGGGGCAGCATCTCTTAGCTCCCTGTCAAACTGCGTTGAAACACAATCAATCTTGTTCTTGTGCTTGGATGGCGGAAGTGCCACAACATGAACAGTGTGCTGCTCTGCTCATGCCGTGAAGCCTGGGTGACAAAAGTTTTTACAAGAAGCTGACTGTACTTAGGGTTATGAATATGCAATGACTCTCATTAGCATTGAAGCACTGGAGCTGGGGCTGACACCCTGAGCCACTTTTAGTTGCTGCTGAATTGTATAATGAATTGTCTCTCTTTCAATCAAAATCCTTTCTGTCATGACTCCCCTTCCAAAGAGTGAGGGGGGGGGGGGGGGGGAGTGGTGTAGCCAGTCCAAGAATACCAGTCCGCAGCAGAAATTAATTGCAGGCACCCCAGTTGTTTTTGTTAAACAACATTGTGATAGTGCTCCAAATGTCAAAATAAAAAGATATATTAACATTTTTGTAAGCTGGTGTGGAGGCAAATAAAACCACATGAAGGCAGTTAATGTGAAGGGAGACACAAAACATCCACTGGCCCAGCTGTTAGTTTATTGTTGTTTTTTTGAATAGGAATGATTCCAGCATGGTCTCTCAAAACTAACTCTTGGTATCTCCTCATTTGTTTCTATTCTCTTTTGACAAAACACCCTCCTTTCTATCCACCCAACTCAAACAAAGGCTAATTTGCAGTGATTTCATGCATACATTATAAACCGAAAAGACCTGTAATATAAAAGATAACAGTCTGTTCCTCGAAATAAATTGTGCCTGATTCTTTGTTTCTCTATTTTTATTTATTTATCTGGCATAACTCACCATTACGCTTGGTTTCCCTCTTGACCTGTCCCTCAACAGTAGACATTTCCAAGGGCTGAAAATGAAATAAAAAAGAAACAATATGTACATGTTGAAGTTAAATATCAAACATGAGTCTGTTTTAAAATGAATGCAGTTCTGACAAAAGTGTCTCAAGTATCATATATCAAACACTTGTTACATCTCTTGGCCTTTGTGATTGCACATGACTGGGAACAAGTCAGTGATAAAATGTGAAGAAAGATGAAACCAATCCAGCCCTTTTTAAAGCTCATCAATCACTCGATGCAACCATGATATTATTAGTTCAAGTAAAGCCCTGCTCTTCCATTTTATGGACATCATAAAAAGCCTAGCTCCTCAGCTACCATGGGAATTCATTTTTATGGGAAACATCTTAGAGGGAACCAATCAAGTCTGGGGGCATAACAAGCTACTGAATAATTCAGAATCCTTCACCATCCTGTATTTTCAGCACATCCAGTGAGGCGGTGTTTAATTGGTATACATTTGTGTTTTTGAAACAGATTACCACAGAACTACTGAGAAAGCATAACAAATCAATGTTCTGGTATTCACCCTCTGATGTGTGTTATGCTTATATTAAAACAGGTAACAAAATAAAACTGTCAGAAATTGATTTGCATGATGCAGTTTCAATCACCATTGAGACTCATTTTATTTCTGGAATGAAACACAATAATGATCATTTCCAGGTCATTTCATGACATTCTGCAAAAATTGACTGGGCCTTTCTGGGCATGAATCACCTATGGATGGGGAGAGTAAACAGGGACACACAGACCTATCAGACTGACAAAGGCAAAATGATTAAATTTATTATTAAGGAAGTGGCAACAGAGATCATAGAAGTAGGTTTGGATGTAGATTTATGAAAAGGAAATCATATTTGACAAATCTGAAAGAGTTTTTTTTCAGGCAGTTATTACAGGGAAACCAATTGATGTGATGTATTTGGACTTTCAAAAGGCCTTCGATATGGTGTCATGCAAGATGTTATTAACAGAAATCTGGGCACAAGGGTTTGGAGATGTTATTCTGGCATGGATTGAGGATTGTTTAATGAAGAGGAAACAATGTAGGAATGAATGAGTCATTTTGGGGTTGGGGGATGAGTGAACATGGAGTGCTCATGGATTGATCTTAAGGCCCCTTCACTTCACAGCCTACATTGATGATTTGGGTGAAGGGATCAAGTTTGCTCCTGCTACAAAGCTGGGTGGCCGTGTGGGCTTTGAGCAGATTGCAGAGAGACTTCTCGAGAACACATATAAGTTGTGAAAGGGCAAATTGAATATAATGCGGAAAATAAGATATTAGACTTGTCAATAGAAAAATAATCAGTAAGCAGAGTAATTTTTTAATGGTGAGAAATCAAAAGGTGTTGGGTTCAATGGGAGTTGGATGTACATGAATCACTCAAAAGTTAACATGCAGGAACATGCAGTAATTAGGAACACAACCAGTCAGTTGACCTATTTTTGCAGGAGGTTTTAGTATAAGAGTAAAAATGTTGTGTTCCCAACATGTAGATGATTAGGACTGAAAGTAAAATAATTCATGCAGGCTATTTAGAACAGAAATGAGGGAGTATATTCAAGACAGAGCTCAACAACATTTTGGATATTAAGAGAATTAAGAGATATGGGGTTTGTACAAGAATATGGGTTTGCGGTAAAATATTAGTCATGATTTTATTCATTAGAAGGGACAAGCGGCTGAATGAACTCCTCCAGATTTTATGTCTTAAGGGTTTGTGGCCTTTTTGCAGCATTATGAGGGAACTTGGACAGTATTGTCTCAAGAGCAACCATTAGTGAGCACCATCTTGGGAATACCTTGTTTTCTAGACCAGTGCAGGATTGGCACAGCTATCAATTAAGTCAATAATGCCCCTGTCCCACTTAGGAAACCTGAACGGAAACCTCTGGAGACTTTGCGCCCCACCCAAGTTTTCCGTGCGGTTCCCGGAGATTTTTGTCAGTCTCCCTAATGGTCGAAAGTGGTTTCCGCTTCTTCTATGTTCTGGAGATTATTTAAAAAAATTCAAAACCGGCCGCGACTAAAAATAGGTTGCCGTTTTAAAAATCGGTAATTTTTTAGTTGAAGCTGGTTGCGATGCTACTTGAAGGTGGTTGCCGGAGGTTGCAGGTAGAAGGTAAGACCTCCCTGGTGGAATAAAACTGGGTGAAAAAAAGGTCTTACCTTCCACTACCTGTAACCTCCGGCAACCACCTTCAACTAGCATCGCAACCGGCTTCGATTAAAAAATTACTGATTTTTAAAACGGCAACCTATTTTTAGTCGCGGCCGGTTTTGAATTTTTTGAAATAATCGTCGGAACATAGAAGAAGCGGAAACCACTTTCGACCATTAGGGAGACTGACAAAAACCTCTGGGAACCTCTGGGAACCGCACGGAAACCTTGGGTGGGGCGCAAAGACTCCAGAGGTTTCCGTTCAGGTTTCCTAAGTGGGACAGGGGCATAACTTTACCTTCATCCATAGGGCACCCTAACTACATGATCCGCACTGACACCCTCATGCATCATTATTATCCATTACTCTACAATCAACTCACTCCAAGGATCTGTCACTGCCAGACTATCTCAGCCTCATCATTGCCAGTTTAGTATAGGTAATTAGTAAGGACATCAAAGGTTACAGGAAGAAGAAGGAGAATGGGGTTGAGGGGAAAAAATAGATCAGCCATGATTGAATGGCGAATTACTTGCTGGGCCGAATGGCCTAATTCTCCTCCTCTTATGATGGACTAACTGCACAGCAGCCCTGATCAGGTCTGTGCCAGTTTGGATTCATCCACATGATAGAATTCTGAAGAAGGGTGCTCTTTTAGAAAGGAGGTGAGGTAGAGCTTCTTTAGTCAGAGGGTAGTTAATCTGTGGAACTCATTGCCACAGAGGGCTGTGGAGGCCTTCAGTGGATATTTTTAAGGCAGAGATAGACAAAGTCTTGATTAGAATGGGTGTCAAGTGTTATGGGGAGAAGGCAGGAAAATGGGATTAGGAGGCAGAGATCAGCCATGGCAGAATAGACTTGATGGGCCAAATGGCCTAATTCTATTCCTATAGCTTGTGAACTTGTGAACTTGTGAATTCAATGGGATTCATTCCAATCCATGTGCAATGCCTAAGTGTAACTGCAGGTTACCACGCTAGGTGCACTAGAACTTCAGTACCTATAGTTTCTGTTGTTTATTCAAAATTTTGCAGATTATGTCAATTATGTTTTTCAAAGAAAATGATTTTGTTTTCCAACAATATTATGGATTGAAGACAAGTGCTTTCTTTTTTGATATCTACATGTCTTACTTAATGAAAGGTTAATACAAGGGTTCTAGCAATGAAACATAATCTAAAAATGAAGCAACTCCAAGTCAGATGGAAATCATTACAAATTTGGATAAGTCTTCAAAAAATGCTTCTATTTCACTCTTTCTATGGAGGATTGCAGCTGATGTGATATAACTGGGGTATGCAGCTTGTATCAAACTTCACTCTATTGCACTCCCAGGAATTGCCTTGGGCCATTCTATTGGGGCAAATCTCGTGCTTGGGAGATAGTGCTTGTTGACTCTATTTTCTCCTTTTCTCTCAGAATCTGAATCAGAATCGTTTATTGTCATTTGAACATAAGTTCAAACGAAATTATGTTTCTGCAGTCATAATGCAAACAAAAAAACCAAAACACACAATTACACAATTTCACACAAACATCCATCACAGTGAATCCCCAAATTCCTCACTCTGATGGAAGACAAAAGTCTTATCTTTTTCCAATTCTCTGTGCCCATTCCTCTCCCGCAGTCAAGCAGCCAAACTGTTGATGTCTTGAAGTCCATTGCTAGCATGGGCTTAAGTCAGTATTGGCACATTTTGAGGACCAGAGCACATAAGTTTAAGGTGAAGGGGAAAAGATTTAATAGGAATCTGAGGGGGTAACTTTTTCACACAAAGGGTGGCGGGTGTATGGAACAAGTTGGCAGGTAATTGGGGCTGGGACTAGCCCATCGTTTAAGAAGCAGTTAGACAAGTACATGGATAGGACAGATTTGGAGAGATATGGACCCAAGGCAGGCAGGTGGAACTAGTGTAGCTGGGACATGTTGGATGGTCTGGGCAAGTTGGGCCGACGGCCCTGTTTCCACACTGTATCACTCTATGACTCTATTTCCTCTATCCAACCTCGGCCGCCAGTTAAATTTGCTGCAAGTACAGTAACTTCAATGAAGCCATTGAGTGAAAACAGCTCTCAGAGGATGATAAGTAAACCTTTTGCGCTGATTTAATTAATCAATCAATAACAAATTGGTTATTTGTAAGAATGTCTTTTTTTTGTTGTATTTAATTGTAAAAAAATCAGAATATTGTTTTTACATTTTAATAGTTCCTGTTTTTTTCACTGTATGTTTGTGAACGTTAAGGTGATTTATGGACCTTTAATTTGTATGAAAGTTTTGACAGCTGTAGAGCAGGAGTGAGGCCTGATCTCTGTGGAGTCAAACAATGATTTTGAACGAGGGTTTGTATTAATCATTACAGGCTCAGCCCAATGCATTGGGAGCCAGGCTCCAGGTAAAACCTTTACATTGATTTCTGGTACTTAGTGTTGTTAATTTAATGTATTGAAAAAAATGTTCTTTAATTGTTTAGGCTTAATGTTTAACAGTTGTGAAATACCTCCATCAGAGACCTTTGGAAACAGTTTGGAGTCATTTGACCTCATTCTGGGTTGGGGTGTCTCGTGCTACATGAGTTTTGATTGTTGTTGGTGACTCACTCTGCTTTGGAGCAACTTTAAGATTTTGCACACACATAATTATGACGTGAATTTCTGACAAAAGTTGCCTCCCCCCCCCCCCCCCCCCATAGCTTGTAACCCTTGGCAGCTTTTGGGGGATGCAGTGGAAACCAGTTGAATTGTAAACAAACTAGTCCTTCAGTAAAGATAGACACAAAATGCTGGAGTGACTCAACGGGACCGGCAGCATCTCTGGAGAGAAGAAATGGGTGACGTTTCGGATGGAGACCCTTCTTCAGATTGAAGGATGAGTTGGGCGAGTCCAGAACCAGGGGCCACAGTCTTAGAATAAAGGGGAGGTCATTTAAGACTGAGATGAGAAAAAACGTTTTCACCCAGAGAGTTGTGAATTTATGGAATTCCCTGCCACAGAAGGCAGTGGAGGCCAAATCACTGGATGAATTTAAGAGAGAGCTAGATAGAGCTCTAGGGGCTAGTGGAGTCAAGAGATATGGGGAGCAGGCACGGGTTATTGATAGGGGACGATCAGCCATGATCACAATGAATGGCGGTGCTGGCTCGAAGGGCCGAATGGCCTCCTCCTGCACCTATTTTCTATGTTTCTATGTTTCTATGACCCGAAACATCACCCATTTCTTCTCCCCAGAGATGCTGCCGGTCCCGCTGAGTCACTCCAGCATTTTGTGTCTATCTTCGTTGTAAACCAGCATCTGTAGTTCCTTCCTACACATTTAGTCCTGCAGTAAAATACTCTGAAAATAATGCAGTTTGAAGCATGTGAGCTATGAGGGTTTAAATAGTGTACTCATAATTACTCTGCATCTGAACAAATTATTATACGTGGATTGTAATACCACAATATAGTTGGGAATTTAATAGATTTTGAAACTTTTTAAAGTATTGTTAGTTTTAATATTTCATTTTCTATCTAATGACATGGATGTATACCAATTTTTATTTCACTTCTTGGAATATGTTTTAAAATTTGAATTACAATTTTTGGTTAATATTTGAGAATTTATCGCAGTGACTGGCTGCTCAGACACCGTGCTGACCTCACAGCTGCTGATGATACGCATCCCACTGAAATGATGCCTTACAGCAAATTACATCAAAAAGGTCATTTTTCCTCCGGGTTCACTGGCGAACACGTTGTTTCTCTGCTGACTGCCATCAGTTTTTTCAAAGATGTTTAGCTGCTGATTTGGGTTTATAAATCTTAATGTGAAGACTAAAAGCTGTTCTTGTCTCACAATACTTTTTATGCTATGAAACTTAATATCAAATGATATTCCGATGAGCTATTTTCTATAGAACAACTGAACTGAACCTCATGTGGTGCATTATTATATTTTTGACAGAAATTTAAAGAATATGAGGGGGGGGGGGGGGTGGACAGTGAGAATACTTCTTAATGTGTTTCCAAGTGCAGACATAATGTACACCCATGTGCCTGCTTCAGGCTCTGTGACTTTTTAAGAATACACCAGATGGTACTTCAACATTGAAACCAAGACTGAAACTGATACACTACACTGTAAGGCAAAGAATAGTCCCCAGTCAGCATTAAGGCATTGAGACTCAGCGTTTCCAGAAGTACAACTATTAGCAATCCTCCTCCACAGTACCAACATTCCAGAGACTCTAAAACAAAATTCATCTCTGAATAAATTCACTGGACAGTTTAAGAGAAAGCAGAGATTGGATTGTAGGCAAGAGTACTTTGCAGCATAAGGAATTAGTTCAACATGGACAATTGTATTTATTTAATAATTTAACAACTTTTTACTTATCTTTGCAAGACAGGGAGAAAGCGAGCTCTCTCTTCAGGCTTTTTTTTTTACCATGGAGAAAGACAGATGCCGGTGAACTCAAGGAAGTTAATAGTGATGTCTTGGAAAAAGGTCCACATCACTGAAGAAAAGGTATTGCATGAATGTAGACAAATCCCCAGGACCTGACCAAATGTACCCCAGATCATTTTGGGAGGCTAAGGAAGAAATTGCTGCGCCCCTACAGATATATTTGCATCGTTGATCATCACAGGTGATGTACTGGAGGAATGAAGGGCAGCTCATGTTGTGTCTCTATTTAAGAAAGAAAAATCCTGTGAACGAAAGACTTACATTAGCGGTGGGTAACTTACTTTGGAGATTCTGAGAAATAGGATCTCCATACATTTGGGGGTGGGCAAGGACTGATTAGGTTTAGTCAGTATGGTTTTGTGAATGGGAAATCATGTGTCACCAATTTGATTGAGTTTTTTGAAGAGGTGAACAAAGAGATTGAAGAGGGTAGGGCAGTAGACATTATCTATATGAACTTTAGCAAGGCTGAAGGTTGGATCACAAGGGTTCCAGGTCGAGCTAGTCATTTGAATATAAAATTTGGCTTGAAGGTAGGAGATGGAGAGCTGGGACATGAAACAAGTATGTTTCACAGGAATTGGTGCTGGATCCAGTGTTGTTCATTATTTATATTAATGTTTTGGATGTGAATGCAGGTAACGGTTAAAATGTGTGTGGGTGACACTAAAATCGGTGGTATAGTGGACAGCGAAGAAGATTAACATGCACAATTACAACAGGATCGTAATCAACTAGACCAATGGGCAAAGGGATTGTAGATGGAATTTGATTCAGATAAATTCTAGATATTTCAGTTTGGAGGACAAACAAGGGGAGGATATACAGCAAATGGTGGGACTCTGGGTTGTACAACAGAGAGACCCAGGACTGTAGATATATTGTTCCATGAAGGTGGCAACACAGATAAACAGTGTGGGGAAAAAATACTATTTTGGCCTGGGGGATTTCATCAGTAAGCATATTGTTTTTAAGAACTGGGATATCATGCTCCAGCTATACAACACATTGGTGGGGTCACATTTGTAGTACCGTGTACAATTCCAGTCATCCCACTGTAGGAAGGGTGTCATTAAACTGGAAAAGGAACAAAAATGATATATGAGGCTGATACTGGGTTTGGAAGATTTCTTATAAGGAGACGTCGTATAGGCTAGATCTTTTTTCCCTGAAATGAAGGAGACTGAGGGGTGACCTTATAGAGGTATATAAAACCATGAGGGGTATAAATAAGGTGATAGCCACAGCCATTCTCCCGGGGATGGAATAAAAAACTGGAGGGCACAGGCTTAAGATGCGAAGGGAAAGATTTAAAAGGGCCCTGAGGGACAAAATTTTTACACAGAGTGGACATGGAAAGAGCTGTCAGAGGAAGTCGTAGAGGTGAATACAACTATGGCATTAAAAAAAAAACACTTGGAGAGGTATGGAGGGATACTGTCCAGGTGCTGGCAAATGGGACTAGCTCTGTGAAGCAATTTAGTTGGTAAGGACGAGTTGGGATGAGTCTATGATACTATTTCTTTCGCCTTGGGTTTGGAAGAGATTTTCAGACAAGTGGCAGTTCTTGAGTCTTCTGCAAACAAACAATAAGTGAAAGAACTTCTCATGAGTGGCGGATGGAATGCTGTGGATTGCTTTTTTGTCAGAGATCTGTAGCTGTATAACAGAGGAGAGCATTGAGAAGACCTCAAAATACTGAAATGAATAACTTTATGGCAGGAATGGAGCTATATATGCAATTTGGTACATTTAATGATGCCTTAATGCCTGAGCATATTTAACCTTCAATGAGCCTTGCACATCTAATGGTGGTTACAATACATAAGCAAATTCATTGAAGCTTATGTTTTGTGTTTTATTGAACTGTGAACATTATTAAATTCATTCTACTTTCAATCCCATGGATTGTATTCTCCTATTAAGTAAAGTTAGTAATATTTATTGTTGCTGATGCAATGGATTTTCAAACAAAAAATATAAAAGATTTGACTTGTGTAAAACATATGCACACTTTGCCCTTATTTTGTCCTAGAGTTGGATGGTATTACATTGCAGAAAGGCATAATGAAAAACGATCTGTTACTTTGCACTTACATGATATTCTGATGGTGAGGCATTCTGAAATCTCTTTGAATATCAGTGCTGCTGGTGGACTGTTGATATGAAACCTCTTCAGATGCTGCCTGATCTGCTGAGTATTTTCAATAACTTCTGTTTTATATTGGAGTCATAGAGTGTTACAGCGAGGAAACAGAACATTCGGCCCAACTTGCCCTCCGGCCAACATGTCCCATCTACATTAGTCCCACCTGCCTGCGTTTGGCCCATATCCCTTTAAACCTGTCCTACCCATGTGTCTCTCTAACTCTTTCTTAAATGTTGGGATAGTCTCTGCCTCAACTACCTTCTCTGGCAGCTCGTTCCATACACCCACGATCCTTTGTGTGAAAATGTTACTCCTCAAATTACTATTAAATCTTTTTCCCTTCACCTTAAATCTATGTTCTCTGGTCCTCGATTCACCTACTCTGAGCAAGAGACTCTGTGCATCTACCTGATCTATTCCTCTCATGATTTTACAAATCTCTATAAGTTCACACCTCATCCTTCTATGCTCCAACGAATAGAGCCCAAGCTTACTCAACCTTTTCCTATAGTTCAGACCCTCTAGTCCTGGCAACAACCTTGTAAATCTTCTCCATACCCTTTCCAGCTTGACAACATCTTTCTTATAATATGGTGCCAAAAACTGAACACAATTACTATAGAAACGTTTTGCCTTTTTTTTCGGCAAAGCAGATGGACATGTGGACTAACAACTGGAACAGCCACTAATATATGCATTAAAGTACCTGTTTAGAAATAAAAAATGAGCCAACAGTCTTTGCGGAAAGATACTGTGAAATGAAATGTACAGACATTTAAAGAAACCTAAAAGATGGTATTTCAAAAAAAATCTCACCGACATTTCCACAATCCACATTTTAATTGTGGGGGTTGTAGGGCCTTTCCAGAATTTTAATATTAATTTTTTCCCTGTTATTATACTGTAGTCAAGGAAGTTTCTTTGGCTTGTTGTGAGTGTTAAACTTTGTTCTGATATCCCAAGTATTATTAATTTTGAGTCTGGAGCCAATTTGGTATTAACAACTTCAGAGATTATTTGAAAAATATCAGTCCAGTAATTTTTTTTTTTTTTTTTTCTTTTCTTTTTTTTTCTTCTATTATAATTTGTTGCTCTACATTGTAATATGTTTGCTTCTAATACAAATTTATATCACAAAAAAAATCTCACAACATGTACACCAATCACCCACAACTTCTAGGAGAATTGTAAGGTTCTGACAAATTGCTTGTTTTTGATGAGAACATGCAGACGTTTTAACATCCAGTGCTGTTTTACCAGGCCAATCAAGTAGGCCATGAAAATTACTTAACATCTGGTATAATCAAATCACATGAAAGTTAATGGCAGATCCTGCCCCTGACATCAATAACATTCAAAATTAGCCTTCCTGCAGGTGAAAAGGTCAGTTCGCCTGTTGCACAAAAGTACATTTTTGTCATTATTTTACATTTAACAGATTTTCCCCACAGTGCATAGAATAAGTTAAGAATGACAAAAATAACTGGCCAGCAAATTATCAATTTCCACACTTTAAAAAAATAATTATATTCCTCAATTTTGAGTTGGACTATATTAACTAAAACAGAGGAAGACATGGAAAGTTAGCAGAGCTGGTGAGCATTTTTACATGTTTAAACATGTAGACATCATCCACAGTGCCCTGAAAATTCCATGGGTGCAATCCCTTGCCAGAAAAATATTGTGAATTACTTGCTTAGATAAAAGGAATGAAGAACTACAACATCTCAGCACAAGAGTTGGTATTAATGTGCTTTGTCATAAGCTATCATCGAGAAAGAAGGGATTAAATTACTGCAATAACTAGCCATGTTAAAGTGTGCACTGCACTAAAAGTAGCCAGGTGTGTCTGTTGGCAACTGCTTTCTAATGAAAACCCTATGTTTTGCTGTAAGCTGTACTACACAGTTCTCAAAGGATTAAACTGCCTGGAAAGGCAATATAGTGCAATGAAAAGCTGAGACCTAAGACACTATCTAAATATATAAAACAAAGCAAGAAACAAGTCCAGCTCTTAAATGAACATGTACTTGCAAATGCCTCAGGGAAAAGAATATGAACGGCACTTCACGAGCAAGATCTCAGGGAGATTATGGCCCTGTTGTTACATCCACAAAGCTGCCATAAAGCTAATTTATAAAATGCTACTTCATGCAAATTAGTTTTCCCATCTTTCAATATTGTTAAATGTTTGTTTCTCTTACAAGTTGTATAAAATTGCATTCAAATAGGATATTTGCAATTGATACAGTAGAAAAGTTGGGTTGTATATTTAAATGACTTATAAGGGACAATCTCAAACTTGAAACTGATCTAGAAGATAGACACAAAATGCTGGAATAACTCAGCGGGACAGGCAGCATCTCTGGATTGAAGGAATGGGTGAAGTTTCGGGTCAGGGTTTTGACCCAAAGTGTCACCCATTCCTTCGATCCAGAGATGCTGCCTGTCCTGCTGAGTTACTCCAGCATTTTGTGTCTATCTTAGGTGTAAACCAGCATCTGCAGTTCCATCTAGCCTAATAAATAACTATGAGCAGATATACATTTTTATATCCCAAATCATGCCTGGCTTTTGTAAATTTAAGATCATGCAGAAGTTGTTTCTTTTAAATTTCATTTCTAAAATGTGGGTGTTTCTGACGATGCCAGCGATTATTGCCTATTCCTAATTGCCTTTGAAAAATTGGTAATGATGCAATTTTTTTGAATAGGCACTGTCCTGCTACTGCAGATACTCACACAATGCCAAGAAATGAATCACTAGGTTGTGTTTTCCCAGATGCCTACTTGCACTTGTCCTTCTTAGTGATAGAAGCCATGGGTTATGTAGTACCTGGCCATGTTACATGTTGCACCTATGTGTACCATTCACTTTTATGCATCACAGGGCGGGTGAGTGGCGCAGCGGTAGAGTTGCTGCCTTATAGCACCGGAGATCCAGGTTCGATCCTGACTATGGGTGCTGTTCGTACGGTGTTTCTACGTGGCTTTCCTCTGGATGCTCCAATTTCCTCCCACATTCCAAAGACGTGCAGGCTTGTAAGTTAATTGGCCTCTGTAAATTGTCCCTAGTTTGTAGGATAGAACTAGTGTATTGGGTGATCACTGGTCGGCATTGGCTCAGTGGGCCGAAGGGCCTGTTTCCATGCAGTATCTCTAAACTATCTAGCAGTATGAATATTGATTTCTCTAACTTCTAGTAACTCTTGCATCTCCTCTCACGCCACCCCCCCCCCCGACCACCCCCCCCCACCCTAGTTGTCATACTAGTTTCACTGTCGTCCTGTTGAGTTTCCCAGTATCACTCATCATCACCTTCATAAAGCCAACATTGGACCGTGGGCTCCACTTTTACCTTGATCATCGTTGTCTGCTTTGATTTGTCCTCTTGCATATTTTTCATTAATTTGTTCTTTGTACCTTTTCATATCTATCGTTTCCCTCTCCCCTGATGAAGGGTCTCGACCCGAAACGTTATCTATTCCTTTTCACCGGAGATGCTGCCTGACCCGCTGAGTTATTCCAGCTTTTTGTGTCTAAACTTACCCGACACTGGTTCCTTTTTAAGCAAAGTTTAAGAGTTATAGATTTTCATTCTTGTTCCCAAATCCTGTAAAAGCTGTAATACCTTCCCACCTGCATCTCCATAACCTTTTCCAGTTTTTATCACCCTTTAGAAAATCTGTATTCCTTTATTTCCAGTTATTTCAACTCTCCTGATATTGAAAGAAATAACTGTGCCTGATCTGCTGCTACCACCCTGGATTCTGCTATCTATCTTCTATCTATCTTCTATCTTCTATCTATCTATACTATTACTAAAACTCTCATCTTGTCTTCTTCCGGTTTGCGTTGTTTTTAAATTTGCACAAAAACGATCCCCCATAGCGCTACGATTTTTCGCCACCTTACTCACCATTCTCCTCTGCTGCAAGTCAAATAAGTTTTGTTCCGATCGGTGAAATAGTACAAAAGTCATGAAGGTTTAAAAATCGGAAAAAACGCCCCTTCCGGCACCCGCTGTCAATAACGGCTGCGAGGAGAATAAAAAGCTGAAGGGGCGGAATGCGTTGAGCAGCTTGCAGTGAGTGAGCAGCTTGCGGAGAATGAGCAGCTTGCGGGCAGAGAGCAACTTGCGGAGAGTGAGCAGCATGCGAGCAGAGAGCAGCTTGCGGAGAGTGAGCAGCGTGCGGGCTGCTTCTGCGGCGAACAGCACGACGAGCCGGGAGCTGCTGAGTTGAACCGGAAGCCTCTGAGTGAAGCCAGAGTGGGACCAGGATCTGCTGCGTGAGGCTGAAAGCTGAGGCCACGACCCCCTCCCCCACCCCCCTCCCCCACCACCCCTCCCCCTCACCCCCCCACCACCCCACCCCCCACCCCCCCTCCCCCACACCCCCCTCCCCCACACCCCCCCTCACAACCCATCTCCCACACACCCCAACCTCCCTCACATACTTCACCATACCCTCTCATATCAACTTTAGATTCTAGGAAAACACTTGGCCTTATTGCTTTAGGGATTAAAGATGCAGTGCAGAAACAGGCCCTTCGGCCCATTGAGTCTGTGCCGCCCAGCGATCACCCAATACACTGACACAATGTGTATGAAGGAACTGCAGATGCTGGTTTAAACTTAAGATAGACACAGAATGCTGGAGTAACTCAGCGGGACAGGCAGCATCTCTGGAGAGAAGGAATGGGTGATGTTTTGTGTCGAGACCCTTCCTCAGACCCTGACACTATCGTCCACACCAGAGTCATTTTACATTTACAAGCCTACGAACCTGTAAATCTTTGGAGTGTGGGAGGAAACCAGAGCACCTGGAGAAAATCTACGCAGTTACAGGGTGAATGTACAAACTCCACACAGACAAACCCATACTCAGGATCATACATGAATCCCTGGTGATGTAAGGCAGCAACTCTACCGCGGCGCCACTGTGCCGCCCCTAAACTTCACTTCAATAATCCTTCAGAGAGTAGCTAGATGCATTGAATCCTTTCTCATTTTCCTTGTTAGTCTGGAAAATTATTTATACCAAACAAAAGACTTAGGAGCTGACAAATAAAGCAATGGCAGAGTGTTAGTTGATATGAAGTCTATCAATGCTCATCAAGATATACAGGTGCTTATTGATTGGAATGATATTAAAGCAGGTGCCAACAAAATATTTGCCGATTGACTATGTTAATAGTACAGCTGTAAAGTATTTAGCATTGTCAAATACTAATTGATAGAAATTGATAGTTTTCAAACAATATGTGTCATGTTTAACATCTTGCAGAACTATCCTATGAGTTTGCTCATTGCTGTTCTTGCTTGTGGTGACAGGGCATTAAACACTTGAGTTTAGTTTGGACATCTATCCTGACATATATCAATTTCCCTCAATGAGGTTTATATTCGAAATTGGCAGGGAACAGATTTTACAGCCATTTTTATCAAGAGAAATTATTTTACATAAGTGACTGTCCAGAATATAATATACGCCATAAATCCATTGGAAGGACATTATTCAAGTCAAATAAGAAAATGGTTCACTGCACTTTAAAGTGACTACAAAAGGCTGGTCAGATCCTTTGCAGTAATCCTTGGCTGACAGGTCTCTTGAGAGTACTTGTAGGAATTATCAGAATAATAATTATAGAAAATAAATGTATTACAAATTGTTCAAAATCATCTGGTATAGGACCAAATTACAGCAATGCTTTTATCGACCTCTAATGACAGGAATTTGCTTCTGCTCAATGGCAATGTAAGTTTATAAATTTGATGGCTAATTGATACAATCTTGTGAAAATAGATTGTTTTCTCCACTGCAAAGCATGTACTTCTGAGAAATAATGTCCATTTTGTGAAGAGGTCGTGATTGAAGTGATTACATTATTGCTGTCCTATCGCTCAGCTGCAGGGCTTTTCAGACTCCATTCCTACATTTGTACATGGTTTCAGCAGGGGCATTCAAGGACTTCCTTTCAGATTCCTCTGACGCATTTTATGTCCTGCAAATGCTTTGAACTTCAGTCAATAATGTTTCTGACTCGCTTTTGGGAAATGTTTTGAAAAGCTTGGGTTAAAATGACCAGATTGCTTGAATCAATTGGCACCTAGTTCCGAGCTACTTCAGGGACAGTTTTAATGTTTTGGTTACTATTAAGTTGGTGGAAGGGGAGGGGGGGAGGGGTGGGGTGGATAGGTAGTTAATAACCCTGCCTCAATAAGGAATGTTGGAGTGGAGGGCGAGAGCATAGCTAGATGTATTCAAAAATGATGGGATTGTCAGCCAGTAAACCTGCGGTACGTGATTACATGTATGTAAATAGCAGGGACAGTATGCTGCAAATAGATTAAACGTATCGCAAAGATCTGTGGTCATAACACATCTCGTCTTATATGGCAGTGGACATTGAAACAATGAACAGGAGAAGAAGGCACCAAGAACATCCCCTTCCTCAATGATGATGAGGCAAAGCATATGATTGCTATAGGCTGACATATTCCCAACCATGTTCAAACAGAAGTGTTCCTTTTGAGATCTCCACTATTGCAGAAGCCAGCCTCTATGCAATTCAGTTCACTCTATGGACATTGAGAAATTGCTGTGAGCACCGATACAGCAAAGGCCATGGGACCAGACAAAGTCTCAGCTATAGTACTGAAGATTTGTGCTCCCAAACCAGCTATGCCTTTAACCAAGCTCTTCCAGTACGGACGCAGCATCTATCCGACGATGTAGAAAATCACTCAGGTATGTGCAGTTCACAAAATGCAGGACAAATCCAATCAGCCAATTACTGCCCAATCAATCTATTCTCAATGATCAGCAATGTGATGGAAAATGTCATCGACAGTGTTATCGAGTGGCAATTACACACCGACAATCTTCTCACTGATGCTCAATGCAGGTTTTACCAGGACCACTATGCTTCCAAACGCTGAATTGCAAAGGTGGGGTCAGCACGATTGGGCTTGTATCAGGGCAGTATTTGTTTGAATGTGGCTTTAAGATGCCCTATTAACATTGAATCAATAGGTTTCAAAAGGAAAACGCTCCTGAGAAGCAAGTGTTATGAGGATCCAACAGGAGAAAGGATTTGAGGCTAAAGACCAGATGTGTTGTGTTGGGCATTTGATGATGTGGTTGTGTTGATGGGGCATTTGTCTTAATCCTGCTTCAAAATCTTATGTTCGTATGAGAGGGAAACTGCCTAAACGTTCAAACCTGATAAAATAGCGACTGTCCTTGAAACATTAAGTTTATTTATTTCTCTGAAGATGCTGTACTGGAAGTGTATTTCCAGCACTTACTGTCTACTCTTCAGTTTCCATCACATGCAGTATTATTTTGCATTATTTTCAAGAAATGCACATAATTAACACCAAAGTTACGACCAATTCTCCAAGCTTTGCTAAGGTAAGAATCAACACAACTAATGGAAACAAAAGGTTAGAAATTGTTATTCTGCCGCTGTAAACTTGTATCTTTAATTGTGAGAATACCATTGTCAGTTCTATCCAATGATTATCAGTTCTCACCAGAGTTTTAGAGGTTTAGGGAGCTGCCTTAATCTCCGCTTTCAGTAAATGATCAACTTTACCAACCGTCTTTCTCTTCGTGGTTTCACGATTCTTCCCTGAAGTGTTCTACTAAAACCAGGATTGGTGGGTTTGGATTGCAATTTTACCGAAAGATTGCTTTTGCAAATTTAACTTCCTCCAATCCTGCTTCAACAATATAGTGCAAAAACAAAACAAAGCCCCTAGAACAACCAAGGCAGTTCATAGTTCGGTATTTAGTAGAAGTTTGTGGTGTTTAATCACATGATGATTGTTGGAAAGAAGCTGTTCCTGAACCTGGACGTTACAGTTTTCAGGATCCTATACCTTCTTCCCGATGGCAGGAGTGAAATTAGAACTTTGCCAGGATGATGCTGGCTACCTTTTTGAGACAATGCCTCTTGTAGATCCCTTCAATAATGGGGAGGTCAATATCCGTGATGGACCTGGCAGTGTTCACCACTTTTTGTAATATCCTTCGTTCCTGGATGTTTGATTTGCATTTGCAACACTGACTTGCTGTCAGGTTAAACCAACTCTCCACTAAACTTTGTGGTAACAAATTAGTAAATAATTTCCAGAATTTTATGTAACCTGGTTTAATTCATAGTTAATTGAAAGAAAAGCACATAAGGTCATAAGCGATAGGAGTAGAATTAGGCCATTGGCTCATCAAGTCTTCTGTGCCATTCAATCATGGCTGATCTATCTCTTCCTCCTAACCCCATTCTCCTGCCTTCTCCCCATAATTCTCGACACCCGTACTAATCAAGAATCTATCTACCTCTGCCTTAATAAATATCCATTGACTTGGCCTCTACAGTCTTCTGTGGCAAATAATTCCACAGATTCACCACCCGCTGACTAAAGAAATTCCTCCTCATCTCCATCCGATAGGAACATCCTTTAATTGAGGCTCTGGTCCTCTAATGGAGGCTATGACCTCTGGTCCTCTCCCACGAATCGAAACATCCTCTCCACATCCACTCTATCCAAACTTTTCACTATTCAGTCTGTTTCAATGATGTCCCCCCTTATCCTTCTAAACTCCAGCCATTTGTATGTTATTTCACTCCAAGCATACAATAGCCGTCTCCTTTCCATAAAGTGCTCCAGTGACAGAGGCTGATGCCTTTTATATTATTGCTGTGTAAATTTTAATTTCATTAACGATATCAAGTTACCATGGAATGTTATTTGTTTCTTGAAATATCTCTTCAAATAGTATTAATAAATTCTTGTAAAATAGATTATAATTTTCTTTTGTACACTCACTGAAATAGCCCCACAGGAAACCTATGAACTATTCTGAATAATCACTTACGTGTACTTCTTGTCTGTGCCACTTGACTTCCTGTCTTGGTCACACGCTTTGATAAACAATTTCCATTATAAATTCTGATGCCCGTATTCATAATGGAAAATGCCTTTGTAAATGCAAACCACAGTCAGGTAAATGCTTTCCAAGCATATTTTTTTAAATCATTTATTCTCATTAGTTTCCAATAACCAAAATAATGGGTGCATAGAATTAATGAAAAAAATAGCACTGTACCAAAATACTTAGTTCAACTAGTCCACAGCCCTTAAAAGCTTCACACAAGCTTTCTTCCCTCCTTGTGTAACTTTATCAGGATAATCAGGATTCATCAGGTCTGAAGAAGGGCCTCGACCCGAAACGTCACCCATTCCTTCTCTCCAGAGCTGCTGCTTGTCCCGCTGAGTTACTCCAGCATTTTGCATCTACCTTTATCAGGATAACCCTTTATTCTCTGCTCCCTCAAATGCTTATCTTTGCCTTTCCTCAGTAATCCTGAGACTTTCACATTTTCTTCATTCTTTGAGGGAAGACATACACAGGTGAATGGTGTTGGTTGAGTAATGGTCTAAATGAATTCCTTCTATGCTGCAAAGAAGCCTGAGAAAATGAAATATGCTTTCTCTGAATTCCCAATCTGATATCTATGGCATTAGAGATAGTTTAAAATATATATTTTTGAATCATTGGCTAGAACTGGAATGCTACATGAATGGGGATGTAGGATAAACATCACCAATGGATTCTTGAGATACCTGGGATGAACGCAGTCAGGGGCTTAGGAGGATATAAATGAATAAACTGAAGAAATTGCTCTTGAAAGTGCAAAAACCCAAGGATAGCCTTTCCATTAATGGAAGATGAGAGGAAGGAACTGCCTGACAAAATAGACATTGGTTGGCTTTGAAGTTCAAATCAAGGAGAGAGAGAAAACCATGGTTGGGAACTGTTATATAAAAGAAGAGTTAGATGGCTTGGTTGATGTCAGAGTTTCTCTAGAAAGAGGAAGCAAAGAAAAAAATCCTCAAATCACTATTTAATGCTTCCTGCTGGGAAGTGTACATTTGCAAGTTGTTTTTAATGCTTAGCTGCCATGTTCCCCTTCCACAAGCCCTACCCTACTAGTGGCGAACATTGAATACATGGATACCACTATGTCACATCCTTCTGACTTAAAGAGAAGGAAAGACATCAGAAAATAGGAAGAATTTCAGACTTTCCTTTTGTTTTTTTTCCAGATTTACAATATAAGCTTAATAGATTTAAGCATAGCTTATTTTGATCAAAATAGTCCGACAGTGCAAATTGCTTTAAATACGGAACCGATAATTAAAATAATACATTGACAGTTTAGTTGGTCCATTAAATATTTGATGTAATGATTGGAAAGGCTTGTGCAAATTCACAATTACTTTAATAATTACATAAGTAAACAGTTTCTATTTCTTCAACCTGCTCAAAGCCCGGACGAGTGATTTATATGTCTAACAGAAATGACATTATCTTTCTATGCTGTGCGTAATCTCAACTTTTTAATGACTGCCACAATTCAAGTCACTTAATTACTTAACTGCCTTATGAGTACAAATAATTATACTGTGCAATGATTACCAGATGTGCTATGATTATTCAATATTTAACATATTTTTCAATTAGAAGCTCCTTTGCTTCTGCATTGTTAAGTTCACAGTGTGATATGTGTGAACAGCAAGAATCCTGTGATGTTGGTACAGGGAATAGCAGGAGAAGCAAAAATTTGAGAATATAGCTCTGCATTACTTTTGGACTTAACAGCTGCCAAAATGATTTTTTCACCAATAGATAATAAAATAACAATTTGAATGTTGCCAGTAAAATCTTAGGCAATCCTGCGTACTTTTTGTGTTTTTATTACCCCATTAATTTGAGCTCCACTTAAAACAGGGAGCAATTATTTCCACTGCATCACTGATCAATGACTCATTCCTGCTTAAGACACAATTGAGAAATAATTTATCCTTTAACCCATTGATAATGTTGGATGGTGATATTATCCTGGAAACACAAGTAAATGCAGATGCTGCAATTTTGAGCAAAACACAAAATGTTGGAGGAACTCAACAGGTCAGGCAAAATCTGTGGAGGGAATGGACAGGCGACATTGCAAAATGTGCAGTAAACAATTTTAATGCAGTAAATGTCTTAACAACATCATATGATTATTCATCTTCCTCTTAGTTTTATTCTTTACAATGCTCACTTATTTAAGCATTTGGAGAATTTATGTATTTCTATTTGTTGGGTGCTGGAAACATAATTAACACCATCACCATCACCAATGACAACACTAAATCAGATTTGTGAAATGGCCTTTGAGTAAATGTTCTAAAGTCATTCACAAATGGGAAATAGATACTGGTTAGTATTAGAAAATTGTAAAGAAACCGGTCACAAGACTAATTGTGAGAAATGCTTGTCGACTTGTAAAGAGGTTATTTGGGAGAAGTTAAGGGAAGAAATTCCAGGGAGCCTGGCCAAGGGACAACTGCCTTGATGTTAGATTAGAAGGAGGCGTGGAAGAGCCTGTCCCACTTGGACGACCTAATCCATGAGTTTAGAAGACCATAAACGAGTTGAAAAAAATGTCAAGGTCGTGTTGACTCACCGAAGTAAAAGACCTCTTACGACTATGTCTACGACCTCCTACGACTATGTCTATGACCTCCTACGACTATGTCTATGACCTCCTACGACCCCCCTCGACCTCAGTCTTCCACACCTACGACTACCTACGACTACCTACGACCTACCTACGAGTAAAAAGTATCAATTTTTTCCATGCCGATCATTTTTTTACTCGTGGACAATTTTTATCAGGCTGGAAAAAACGCCACGACCTATTTGAGGCCACGAGTACGTGGAGACCACTCACGAGCATGAGGAAGAGTTACGAAGACCTCCTACGACCTCGTGGCGACCATGCTGCGAGTATGAGTCAAGGGCAAACTCAGCAGAGGTCGCCAATTAGGTCATGAAAGTGGGACAGGGGCTTCATATGAGAGGCCAAATCTGGAATACTGAAGGCATGGGCTCGGATTCAGGACTGGAGAAGTCAAAGCTGTGGAAGTTGGCAAGGAAAGAAATGATGGGTAGCAGTACTGTGGTCTAAAATGTCTCCTGAGTTTTGGAAGAGGGGATTGTGCAGCTGTAAGAGTTATTACACCAGCTGGTCTAGTTGGAAGGAAGGGACATTTTGTTCCCTCCAGGTATGTTAGTCTTTTACTGATTTATCAACTTAATCAATTATTGTGAGAGCAATAATGCACCATTTTAACATCAGCTGCTATCGTTCTCAACAGATTTCGCCGATCTTGAAGAATTTAAAGTGTGCCGATACCTGCAAGTGTAACAGTAGTACGTATGCAGGTAAAAGGGAGAAATTAAATGTCCTCATGTATGTAATATAACAATGCAATGATCCTACAGGGATATGATTAAGGATAAAATGCAGGATAACATTATTTACTTGAAGCATCTCTTGTTTCAAAGGAAAGGCATGGTACAGCCATTGCCAATAGAATGAAATGGAAAGAAACCCAGCAAACATGAAGTCCAAATGAAAGAATCGTCTAAAGAAGGGTCTCGACCCGAAACATCACCCATTCCTTCTCTCTAGAGATGCTGCCTGTCCTGCTGAGTTACTCCAGCTTTTTGTGTCTATCTTTGGTTTAAACCAGCATCTGCAGTTCATTCTTATACATAAAGAAAAGCGTGCAAGAGATGGGAAGTGGATGCCAACATCGTGTTCTGATGAGAGGCAATAGTAGGAATGAAGGGAGAGGGGTGAGAGACCTTCCATAATGAAAACAATATCTAGAAACAGTCAATTCACTGAGAGCTACTCTAACCTTGAAAGTTCTAGAGGAAATTATGTATTTTAATTATATACCACTCTGCATGATTTTTTACACATTTTTATGGTGGGTGTCTGTAATGCTCTTCTAGGAGTGGTGATGGAGTCTGTGTTATTATAACATTATAGCATTATTATAATGCTATTTTGTCATACCAGTCAGTCATTGGGTAATACAGCAGGGAAACAGTCCCTATGGTCAAATTGTCTATGCTGACCTAGATGCTAGTATGTTAGTCCCAGTTTTACACAGACCAAACAATATGATAGTGGTTTAAGAGGCTTTTGCAGAGGCACATGGATATGCATGGAATGGAGGAATATGGATCATGTGCACTCAACTAAGAGTTTCTCCTGACACCATGTTCGGCACAGATATTGTGGGCCAAAGAGGCTGTTTCTTTGCTGTGCTGTTCTATGTTCTATGTCATTCCGATAATTTCAGTATAAATTGAAGATTTTGAGATCTACCTCACTTTTGAAACGATGTTCTAGAAATGGTAATACAAACATAGATATATGAAAAGTAGGTGCAGGAGTAGGCCATTCGGCCCTTCGAATCAGCACTGCCATTCAATATGATCATGGCTGATCATCCAGAATCAGTACCTTTTTCCTGCTTTTCCCCCATATCCCATGATTCCGTTAGCCCTAAGATCTAAATCTGTAGAGCTAGAGCTGTATTTAAAACTGTGTGTAATTTAGAATTATAATTATCATCTATTCTCTCTTCACCCATGTAAAAAGAATGCATGCATTCAGAATGTTTCTGTCGCATCTATTTCTTTGGTACTATTTTCCTGACCACTTCCAGAAAGTAGATTCCATGGATGCTTCCCAAGCACCAACAAGTGTATCATTCGGTGTCAACCTTAATTTAGTGTAGCACTCTCACTTCTTAGTCAAAATGTCGTGGATTCAATCCCATCTCCAGATACTTTAGAATATTTCTTAGACAATCAATCCAAAGTCGTACTGAGGGAATGTCAGAAGATGAGAAAATGAACCAAGCTCCTATCCTTTTTCTTTTGTGAATGTAAAATATTCCATTCAAAAGGAGGGGAGTTATGTTGAAATTCCGGGGATATAGTGGTGTAGTGGTTGCATTACTATAGAACCAGCCAATATTTCAGAATGATGACTTTATGATATTAGTTCAAATCCCACCAAGACAGTTGGTGCATGTATAATTTTAGTAGATTGAATAAATCTGGATTTTTAAAATAATGTTAGTTTCAAATTTTCAGAAAACCCGTTGTCCATCATGAAGGGAAACCTGCCATCCTTATTAGTTTGGTCTGTGTAAAAATGGGACCAGCGTAGATGGGCATTCAGGTCAGCATAGACAAGGTGGAGTTTTTCTTAGATTCATTTTGGGGATTTATGCATTGCAGGCAAAACCATTAATAATGGCCCTTGAGATGGTGGTGGAGATTTGCTTTCCCGTTCTTTCTTATAATTTCATTTCCATATTTTCTATGCTTATCCAAAGTTTTTACTCTTTTAAAGTCCAGATGTCTGACATTAACTTCCTTATTTTGTTATATCCTACCATGTATGTAACTTGCTATCCAAAGAGTTGGAAGTGCCAGCTTTTTAACTTTGTTTACCTTGCACCCCTTAAATCTTTTTGATTGTCTCCAACAGCTCCAAGATTTATTTACCATAAAGTAGCTCTTTTCAGACCACTTTTGCTGAATTAAAGTAAAATTGCTTTTGCAC
Source organism: Malacoraja senta (assembly GCA_038087875.1). Taxonomy (NCBI): domain Eukaryota; kingdom Metazoa; phylum Chordata; class Chondrichthyes; order Rajiformes; family Rajidae; genus Malacoraja; species Malacoraja senta. Next base: position 115,311,040 of record CM075977.1, on the reverse strand, counting down.
TGATATTTCTTCCATCTGTCAAGCTTCATACTCCAAAACTAAATCTTAAATCTCACTTCCTCTTGTTGGGCTTGCTACAAGCTAACTAAAACAAGTTTTCGTGAAAGCATTTAGGAATTCTGTAAGCTTTACAAAATTTTCCATGACTGTCGCTCAGTTAATATGAGAGTTTTGAATTGCCTCATAATGATTGTCCGAGTTCTTTTCCATGTGACAAAATTGCTTTACAAAATCTGCTTTTCTTATTTTCACTTTGACTTTTGTTGTCTACAGTGGATTCCCAATATTGTGATTACTCCTTTCCTAGTGTTTAGTTCAACATCTAGAATGTCATTTAATGATCTATCCAACATGCCCCTCTTACAGCTGTGAATGTTTCCTGCACTTTTGCCTCCATTTGTATTCCCCTCTCCATCTTATCTGAAAATCCCATCACCAGGAATGCTAAGTCTCCAGTCCATTTCAGCCACATTCATAATAGTTCTAAGTTCTAATGTGTCTCTCACAGCCTTCAATTCTTCCACCTTATTCAATCCACTCCTAGCATTTAAGAATAGACCAGAAGGCACTTTTTTGTCCATTTATTAATCTTTTCTCTCCCTTCAAACTCATTCATTTTCTGCATTTACTTTCCATTTTTGCCTTTCTCTGTGCAATTGTTTTTTAAATGTTGTTATTATACCTGCCTCAACTACTTCCTTTGATAGATCATTCCATATATCCACCACCCTCTATATGAAAAAGATCCCCCTGTAATCTATAAGAAAAAGATGTTCCTATTTTTTTAATTTGCCCTCTTACATTAAACCTACTCTAGATCTGGATTCCCCTTCCGTGGGGAAAACACTCTGAGCATTCACCTATCTATTCCCCTCATGATTTTGTACACCTCTATTAGATTAACCCTTGGTCACGTGTTTCAAGAAGAAAATTATTTGCCTGCCGAACTTCTCCCTATAGCTCAGGCCCTCATTGATATAGATGACAAACGGCAATGGGCCCAGCATTGATTCCTGTGGCACACCACAACTCAGAGTCCTCCAGTCCATCACCACCAACAAATTCTGTACTTAGCTCTCCCTGGATCAAATGTAATCTAACCTTCTACAGTGGGCTACCGTACAGAACCTTATCAAATATTTTGCTGAAGTCCATAAAGACTACTTCAATAGGCCTGCCCTTGTCAATCTTTGTGGTTAATTCTTCAAAAAAATCAATCAAAATTGAGAGACAAGATCTCCCACATATGAAACTATGTTGACCATCCCTAATCAACCCCTATCTATCCAAATGCATGTATATCTTATCCCTCAGAATACTCTCCAGCAACTTTCTTACCACAGATGTTAGGCTCATCGTCTGTAGTTCCCAGGGTTTTTTTGTGGCCCAACTTAAATAGAGGTGTAACATTAGCCCCCCCCCCCCAGTCGTCTGGCATGTTACCAGCTAACCGTCACCCTCAATGGGTCAGCCCTACCCTTTAACCCATTTCCAACATACCTCAGGGTGAAACTAGATTGGCAGCTGACCTATAAGCAACATCTTGAAGTAGCGATGTTACAAAACCTACCTTCAGCGGCGCTGCAGTTCTGCCACTGGCCGTGTGCGCGACTTTGCCGCCTTTGGGGGGGGGGGGGGGTGGTGGTGGAACTAAAATGCAGGCTTGTCCGAGATGGATTTCCTCAGGCTGCTATTGGATGAAGAAAAATCGATCGGACTTCCGTTCCCGTTTTTTAAATTAAAAAATCGCTGCTGGACAATTTAATAGTTGGATTAAAGTAAAAAGCGACCGAACGCCCTCAATGCCTACAACGTGACGGATTGTAATATCAGGACAAAACAAAAGGTAAGTCGTCTATTTCACATATAATCTTGCTTCTTGGGGTGGCTTTAATCTAATTTTACAACGTGAAAATGTTATTTGGGCCCCATACAAACCGGCAGTGTCTTTCCTGCCGATATGGGGTTTAAATTCATGGCAATGGCAACGTTCCAATCGATCGCATTGTAGAAACACCCACTCGCAAGATGATTTAAATCCACATTTTTTTTGGACAATCATGTCATAAGAGGATCTAAATCGTCTATATTTTGTGTAATTGTCTATCCATAGTCAATATTTTTATACTAAATTTCCACAACAGTTTTAGCCACATGTATTGTGCAAAAAATAATAATTTTGATTATATTGAGATGTTTCTAGATTAATTTATGGGAATTAAACATTAAATTCCTTCCATCTGGCATATAAGTTCATGACAGTGAGATTTAAAAATCATGTTATATTGTGAATTCTTGTGTGAATGGGATTAGTTTGTTATTTGGATACTTAGGCTATTAAAAAAAAAATCATTTTCTTAAGAAATGGATAGATGTTTAGATCTAGTAATTGAATTTAGATGAATTAGATGAATTTAATTGATTTGATGAAACTGATGAATATGAATTTTATTTCGGAGTCACTTGAGTGATTTCATGAAGAAGCCCCGCCTGTCCGCACGCGCGTCATTACGTCTGACGCATGGCGCAAACGACGGGCTGGAGGGCGCAGCTCCACCAGCGGTAAGTTAAAAACCCGCAGGTAAGTTTTAAACTTTCGCTGTGGTCGTCTTTTGCGGTCTGTGAGGCTTCTTTACAGGAGGGAGCAGGACCATGGAGAAGACGTTGAAAGGAAGGGGGAGATGCGCCGCTGGTAAAACAGCTGTAGACCACGGAAGTACGGGCAGCAGGCGGGCGCCCATTTCGCCTCCTGAGTCGCTGGCAGCACAGTCAGTGGCATGTATTCCGGTGCCGACAGTGAGCACTGTGGCTACTCATGTGGGGAGGAAGGCCACTAAAAAATCAGTAAGGCCCGTGGACTCTGATGAGTCGGGCCAGGAATATTCCCCTCCCACTAGGAGCGACGTCTATTGATGTCTGGCAAAGATGGAGCACCTGATGGAGAGGTTGCTTCATCAAAACATGCTCCAGGAGGAGCTTTATAGCCGTGGGTCACCCCATGGGCCCGTGCCAGCAGCCTCAGGTCAGGGGCTGTATAGGGAAGTGGCATCAAAATTCGCCATATCAAGTGGGACTGGTGAGCCATTGGAAGATGACCTGGCTAGCACCATTAATTACATGGCCTCCCATCAGTTGCAAGATTTAACGATGGCGGAAACGGCAAAGAAATGTGAGACACCCGCTAACTGTGCCTCAATCAAGGTACCTACAGTAAATCATGCCATCTGGGGGCACATGGGTGCAAGCATTAGAGCCCAAGAATTAAGGCTTCAAAAGATCCTAAAGCTGCTTGGGTCGGGCATTACTGCCTTTGCAAGATCGGTCGATGGGGTGTCCCTGTTGGAGGTTCAGCAGGATGCATTGGCCCTTATGTGCAATGCACATTTTGAGTTGAATTGTCACAGGAAAAGTGCTATACGGCCAACTCTGAATCCAAAATTTGCAGCTTTGTGCAAACCAACCAGTGTTCAGCCACCAAACCTGCTGTTCGGGGAGGACCTGGCCAAACAGGTCAGAGATCTTGATGATGAGGCAAAGACTGTCGGCCTCATTAAAGCTCAGTCGACCGGTAAAATTCCGTTCCGAAGGTTGCACCCTTATAGACGGTTCACTGAGGCTGGTTCAGGTCAAGGACCAAGCCGGGGTTTGCCATCCGTGCGCAATTGGCGTATGCCAACGTTCATTCCCTCCAGAACTCGGAGGCACAAGTATCCACCGATGACTATGGAGGTGGTTGGATCTCGTTCTGTTCAGGACAGGTCAGATATGGATCAGTCACGTTGGGGGAAGATTGCATTTGTTTTTCAATGAATGGTGCTGCATAACATCAGATTCGTTTATACTGGACAGTATCCAGGGGTTCCGAATTGAGTTTCTTTTCAAATTGCGTCCACCTACACAACATACACCAAGGCGGACATTGTTTTTTTCACAACAGGAGTCTTTACAGGTAAAAGCTGAAAATTGAAACGTTACTTCAAAAAGGGGTAATTGAGAAGTCGGTTCATCAACCTCACCAATTTGTGTCTAATATATTTCCTAGACAAAAGAAGGATGGTGGGTGTCAAATCATACTTGATCTAACTAGACTTAACTCCTATGTCCAGTATAAACATTTCAAAATGGAAACTTTTGTTACTGCTAAACAACTGGTTTCCAAAGGATACTATTTGGCATGTATTGATCTGAAAGATGCGTATTATTCAGTACCGATTCATTACCAGCACCGGAGATATTTGAAATTTAACTGGATGAAACAATTGTGGCAGTTTAAAGCATTGCCTAATGGGTTAACCTCAGCTCCTAGACTATTTACAAAGTTATTAAAACCGATATTGGGCTTACTCCGGGCTCAGAATCATATTGTAATGGCCTATTTGGATGATGTTGTAATCATAGGCAAGACTCAGGAATCAGCTGAATTATCTGTTTCAGCTACTAAACATATGTTTGAAAGGTTGGGGTTTCTTATCCATCCAGCTAAATCCAAATTGATACCATCTAGAATCATTGATTATTTGGGATTCACCATTAATTCAACTCACATGTCAGTGACTCTGCCTAAAGGCAAGAGATTAGAGTTAATTGACGCTTGTAGTAATCTCGTTGATGAGCAACACTACTCCATTCGACAGGTGGCTAGTGTAATTGGCAAATTAGTGGCTGCTTTCCCTGGGGTACAATTTGGGCCTTTACATTTTCAAAATTTACAACGTGCTAAAGAACATGCACAAAAAACACATGCAGGTCATTTCGATAGGCTAATGCGGTTACCAGTTGAAGCCATTACTGAGTTACAGTGGTGGATAACGAATGTTTCGCGTTGCTCTAGCAAAATTCTGATAGATCAACCTTCAATTGTCTTACAGACTGATGCTAGTGCCTTGGGATGGGGAGCCACTGATACCAATTCTAGCTGTTGGGGCAGATGGAATGTGTATGAGGCATTAATTCTTCAGGCGCATGGTATTAATTATTTAGAGTTGCTGGGAGCATTCTATGGCTTAAAGGCATATTGTTCTACTATGCATGATTTGCATGTTCTGCTGCAGATTGATAACGCTACAGCAGTTGCATACGTCAATCACATGGGTGGAATCAAGTCGATATCATGTGATAAACTAGTTAACCTTATTTGGCATTGGTGTATTGCAAGAAACATCTGGATTTCAGCTATCTACTTACCAGGTAGATATAACATGGTGGCAGACACCAGGTCAAGAAAATTCAATGACAACACAGAGTGGATGTTGAATCCTGAAATATTTAATGATGTTGTCGCCGGTATGGTTTGCCAGATATCGATTTGTTTGCATCCAGATTAAATCACCAGTTACCAAAGTATGGTTCATGGGAGCCAGACCCAGGGGCAGTAGCGGTAGATGCATTCTCGCTATTTTGGGGTGAAATGTTCTTTTATGCAATTCCTCCATTTTGTCTCATTAGTTATCTCATCCTGATTAAGATTGAGCAGGACTCCGCCTCAGGCATTTTGGTAGTCCCCGACTGGCCTACACAACCATGGTTCCCACTCGTTCTTAGACTGGTCACAGAGCCTTTTATGGTTGTCCCCAAATGCAGCAATCTGCTTCTTCACCCTGTGACAGGGGAGAGTCATCCTTTACATGATTGTATTAATCTATTGGTTTGCAGATTCTGATGAGACAGTTCCTGGGGCTCGGACTATCAGGTCGTACGGTGGATGTGATTACTGCGGCCTGGAGGGATAGTACTAAGAAACAATACGTATCTTATATCAAGAAATGGGAGTTCTTCTGCTTGCCGTCGAACATATCATATCATACTGCAAGCATACATGATGTGTTGGAGTTCCTTGCCACTTCATATTTTGATGAGCGATTGAATTATAGTGCCATTAATAGTGCCAAGAGTGCCTTATCGTCCTATCTATGGCAGGGATTGGGACAACACTCTGTTGGGTCTCATCCATTAGTATCCCGATTCATGAAGGGCATTTTTAACAGTAATCCTCCGAAGCCTAGGTATTCGGAGATCTGGGATGTGAGTGTAGTTCTCACATTACTTCGGCAATGGGCTCCAATTACATCTCTGTCTTTGCAAAGACTCACTCTTAAAGTAGTCATGCTCATGGCGCTCATTTCAGCGCAATGTGTCTAGACGTTGCAAAAGCTACGACTGGATAGTATGGTTTCTTCTGTAAATAACATTACATTTTATGTTTATGATTTAATCAAACAGAGCAGGCCAGGGACATCAGGGGTTAAACTGAGTTTCATGGCATATCCCAAAGACATACGACTATGTGTAGTTACTCACCTACTGCAGTATATCAAGGTCACCAAGAGCCTTAGAGGCTCCGAAATTACAATGCTCATCAGTCACAAAAAACCCCATAAGAAGGTGTCGGTACCGACCATTTCTAGGTGGCTGAAACAAGTTTTGAGTTGTGCCGGAGTGGACACTGATGTTTTTAAATCTCACTCCACTAGGGCGTCATCAACATCGGCAGCGAGGGCACTGGACGTCCCTTTAGACCAAATCCTCGGGGCCGCAGGATGGTCCAATGAAGGGACATTTCAACGGTTTTATAATAAACCTGTTCTCACGCCGGGAGTATTTGGGCATTCTAGTTTAAGTTTGTTTTGTAGGCCCCCTGGGAGCGAGGGGTCATTATTGTTTCTTTTTCTTATTAAAGCATTAACATGTGTAAGTTTGAATTATGTTGAATGCATTATTTATTCATCCTGTGTCAACTGAGGCTGTGTGTTGTATGGACTTGCATCCACGGCATGAAATCACAGAGCTTTGAAATCTTCACGGAATCACTCACGTGACTCCGAAGTAAAATAGTAAGATTAAACAAGAACTTACCAGTTTCAAGTTTGTTCTTTATTTTATGAGGAGTTACGTTGAGCGATTACGTGCCCACCGCTCCCAACCCTCTCTAATAAAGATCACTCGGTAGTTCTAGTCTTCTCTAAGTCTTACTATGTTACTTCGACTACTATTATCTGTGATTTCACACCGCTGCTTTGAAGATCGACGCGCATGCGGACAGGCGGGGCTTCTTCACGTAATCGCTCAACGTAACTCCGCATAAAATAAAGATCAAACTTCAAACTGGTAAGTTCTTGTTTAATCTTACTATTTTTTATTGGGTATTTACTATTTGTTTTAGCGTTTAACTTGATCATTTCTACCTTTTTTTCTAAAACTGAAAATAATAACTTGTTTCTGTTAATGCTGTTCAGTGTTTTTTTTCCTTTACATTTTAAACAGATGTCTCCGAAGAAGAAATGCAAAATTGTCAATCCAAATGCCCAGCAAAAGAGACTGATTTAGACAGCATTCGCAGAGATTATCCGAATTTGGACTACTCCAAATGTGATGATCTACAGAACATTCTTAATGGGAAAGTAGTGGGCAGAAAGGCATGTCATGCGTGGTTTGAAGAGCAAAAACATGTAGTTTACAATGCCAAAATTGAAAAGTTGAGAAAAAACAAGGTGTACAGAGTTGCTTATTGGTTACAATCTGAGGAGTATGATGATGCTACTGATTATGATATGCCAATGTACCAGCTAGCAACTGATCTTCATAAAACTTGGTCTATTGCTAGAAATTATAATTTATTTACCTATCTGTTATGGCCTTATCAAATTTTTGAATTTTCAAGGCAGTCTGGGTGTTTATTACTCTTTCCGTCACAACGGTCAATTTTGTAATGAGCTACAATTAGGTAACTAATTATATGCTTTAATTTCAGGTCATCCAAGTAAGATGTTTTATATTTTTTCAGAATGCGTCAATCTATAATAACTGAAAATTTCATTCAGTTCTCTTAATTTTTAAGAAAGTTATGGGCTTTTGACTGTCCTCGATCACAGCTTTTGTGTTAAGTCAATGGAAAAGCAATAGGGAACAAGATGCTAATTTCCGAGTATGAAAATGGCCATAACTTTTTTAATACTGAATATATGAAAGTTAATTAGGTGTCAAATTAAACTTCTTTTTATGCTTTATCTGACGGGATAAATTGCACACTTGATTTTTAAAATCTCAAAATTTTGTAACATTGCTACTTGATGCTCTCTGTGCTGAAGTCTCAGCGCGGAACAACCTCTTGCATTGCTTGGCTGGATCGTCATGGGGCGCCAGGACATCTACTCTCCAAACCAACGCTCTTGGACTCGTGTACAGCGCCACTGAATACGCCACCCCAGCATGGTGCCGCAGCGCTCATACTAGCAAGCTAGACGCCATCCTCAACGACACCATGCGGTTCATCACCGGCTGCCTACTTCCTACTCCGACGGATCTTCTGCCGGTGCTCGCAGGTATTGCACCCGCCAAGCTTTGCAGAGTGTACTTCACCCACAGGCTGGTGTGCAAGGCCCCATCGGATGCCAAACATCCCCTGCACCACCTCGCCCAGGACTCACAGCAACTGGGACCTCAACACCTGTCATCTCGTCGCCCTTTCTCCCATCACGCAGCGACACTCTGTGGCTCCGGTTTCAACACACTAACAGCATGGAGAACCAGCTGGGAACAGACTTCACGACCTCCTCAATTCACTGTTGCACCGAACACCACGGCCCCACCCAGCTCGAACCTGCCCCACAATGAGTGGGTCGCCCTGGACTGGCTCCGTACAGGGGTCGGCCGGTTCAACGCCAACATGCATCGCTGGGGGCTGCGTTCATCAGAGCAAACAGCACAGCACGTCATTTTCAGCCTGTCCTGGTGGAGGGGTAGACCTCACGGCCCTCGACAACAGCACATTCAACTGGCTACAGCGCCTGGAGAGTGTTATATAACCTCTACTGCCTCAAACGCAAGAAGAAGAAGAAGATGAAGACCTGTGTCTAACGATGATTCATATGAGTATCATGGGATAATCATATAACACCCCGCCTATTTTCTGAAAGAATGGTTTAAATACACTCTAAAATATATGAATAAGTCATTAACCACCATACAGAATTAAAATTAGTTATCATAAGGAAGGTTGGGGTGGGGGGAAGTGGGGGGTGTCCTCTTCATGTAGTTATAAAACACCAAGTTGCTGCTGATTGTGAAAATTTTCACTTCCTGAAATTCAGTTCCACTGCGTTACAGTGGAAGCTTACATCAGGAGTGTGACGAAATTCTCTCCCTTTTCTGACATTGGATGTTGTCACAGAGCATTCCTGAAACTTGACATTGCTGGGGATGCCCCTGTGAATGAAATCATTATCCACCACTGGAACATTATGGCTGTTGTGTGCACTATCATTAGGCTGCACTGTAATAGCTTGACAAGCTTATTTCAACAGCTTTGTTTTAACCCTGTGACCTTACTACTGAGCCGGGTCAGTTGCTACTTCACTAGAACATCAATGTCTCAAAATCACTCTGCATCTCTTCATTTTACAGGTTCCCCTGCCCCTTCTTCAATGGCAGGATATAACTGGCAGAGATTTAAGGAGTTTACAGTTTAGTTTATTGTCACGTGTACCTAAGTGCAGTGAAAAGATTGTGTTGCGTGCTAACCAGTCAGCGGAAAGACAATACATGCTTACAATCAAGCCATTACAGAATATAGATACATGATAAGGGAATATCGTTTAGTGCAAGGTAGAGCCAGCAAAATCCAATCAAAGATCAAGAGATAACTTAGTAGAATGTACTCAGAGCAAATAGGATGTGTGATCAATGTGGCTCTGACTGTTGAGACCAACTGAAAATAAAAGCCATCCCTGGTAACAATAAAATTAGATACCAGTGTTTTATAGTTTGGGAAATGCAGAGCAGCAATGAGTTAAGTGCTGCTAGTTTAAAGCAATTATTTATTCTGTGGATTCTGCAGGTATTCATGCAGCAGTCAAGCCTCTTGCCACATATGATGACCTCATCCAATCCTTTGATTGATTTACAGTGTTATAACTTACTACAAGTCATCTGTTATTCTGCATTAATTTAATTGCAGAGGCAAATCAAGTCACTTGCTCGTGAAGTGAGCATTTGCACTTATAAACTAATTAAATTTTCAGAATTGTATTTGCTCTGTACAAGGTTTTCTAGATATTATCAATGATATGATGATAAGCAGATGGAAGGAAGGGGGAAAATAAGTTACAGTGCTTAATAATGGTTTTATTAATGTATCACTAATCACTAACCATGGTGTAAAATACAAAATAAATTGCTGTGCACATCTGTAGAATCAGCCCACATTTCAACAACTAACACTGGAGTTGATAAGACCTGTGATGATTCTCTTGAATAATGCAAATAAAATGAATTTTAATGGTAAAATCTTTTTCTGTCTTGAGCTAGTAGCTGCTTTCCCTTGGTTCAAATTGTTTCTGTCAACATGGATCTCAAGTGCAATCTCCCACTGCATTCACATTTTTCCAGCAGAGCAGTCAAAAGGGTTAAATTTCTAATTCCAATGTCTATGGTCCGTTAACTTGTATCTCATTATTACAATCATTCCTTAAAGTCTTTAAAGTAAAATGTTTTTATTTTTTACAAAGCATGGATTGAATAAATGAATGCTGAACACTGTCGCTGCGCTATGATCACAAAAGGTTTTCAAAGATGATATGCTCCAAAGAAGAAAAGCTCCTACCTTTGTAATTATAGCTATGACTTGATAACCTTAACACACCTGTCACATAGAAATTCTTCCAGAGAAGCAAAGATGAGTTCATGTGGATAATTAAAAAATCATCTGTAAAGGTAATAGGACCAATTATCAACTTTTTGTTAGCTAACCTTCTTTCTAACTTGCTTTATTTACAGACAAATAAAATGGTTTCAAATAAAAAAGATTGTTTGTCCTGGGCAGCGCTTGATAAAATGGTAGCAATCTATCTAAGCATGCGAATGAGAGCTGCTGAGTGAGTAATTGGCATCATATTGATTGTAATCTTAGAGTTGTGGGTGGAATCCCTGAACGTGGACACCCTGATATAGTATTCATCGCAGTTTCTTCATGGTTATGCAGGAGTGTCACTTAGACTATCAGCACTTGGCTTTGAGGGATAAGGAAGATAGATTTAAACGAGTGAGGCAGAATATATCAGGATCCAGCTTATGTTTAATGTTCAGATGAATGAATTATAATTGAAATTCCTTTCCATTCCTTTGTGACGTAGATCCACCAACTAACACTTTATATTTATGCTTAGGGCAATCAGGGGATATGGGGTTAGGGCAAGAAAGTGGTGTTGAGTAAAAAGATTGATCATATTGAAAGATCAAGCAGACCTGAGGGGCTGAATGGACAAAATACTTTTTGACTGCTCATTTTAATTCTTTCTTTAAATCTCTCATCACCTTTATTTTTGAAGTTCTGAGTATAAAAAAAATACTTGCCTTTCTTAAACTATGTTTCCTATTTATTTATTTTCTGAAGTAATATCTAGCCTGTCTCTTTATTTTGCTTTGGGACCCACTGACTGTCTAGAGGTTGGAGAAATTTACAAATATTAGATTTTCCTTCACCATACCTTTTAGTTTAGTTTAGAAACACAGTGCGGAAACAGACCCTTCAGCCCACTGAGTCCATGCCGACCAGCGATACCCGCACTGTAACACTATCCTACAAACACTAGGGACAATTTACACATACACCAAGCCAATTAACCTACATATTTGGAGTATGGGAGGAAACCGAAGATCTCGGAGAAAACCCACGTAGGTCACGGGGAGAACGTACAAACTCCGTAAAGACAGCACCCGTAGTCGGGAACAAACCCGGGTCTCCGGCGCTGCAAGCGCTGTAAGGCAGAAACTCGACCGCTGCGCCACCGTGCCACCCTTTCTGATCAAAATGTTTGCATCATGACAGGACAAGCAGGAAAATGTTTCAATTACTGCTTAAGCTATATGTCTTAAACTAGATATGGATTATGTTAGATAAAACAAGTAAAAGCTTTAACAAACAAATTTAATTGTCAATGGTCCTCAGAGCAATGGTGAGTACAAATACGATTTAATTATTGACCACAAATTTTTCCAAACTGTATCACTTATTGCATTGCCCATTGTTTGACTGAATTAACGAAAGAAAAAATAAGCTTTCACATGTTCAGGCTATTTCAATCAATGGAGAATATTTTAAGTGAAATCATTTGGGTAATGTAGGAAGTAGGGCAGATGTTTGTACACAGAGTAGCAAAAAAATCAAAGAAAGAAATGACTAGTTCAACTATTTTATATATTGATTGAGGGATATGCATGGGACACCTTGATGCTAGTGCTCTTTTGCTCTTATTCAAATTGTGCAGTAAAATCTGTAACATCTCTCTGAGGACAAATGTGCCTGGAGATTTGTACCCAGTCAGTAGTGTTAAAGACATTTAGTTCAATGCGTTTGAATTTTAGAGATAGAATACAATGTACTGACATTATTAAAGGCTATTTAAAGCTTCAGCCTATGGATGATTTCTAGGCAATGCTTAATATCAGTGCTTAACCTTGGTTTAATATCTCATTCTAAAGTCTGATTCAATCTGTCTGTGCAGCACACACTCAGTATTGCACTGATGTTGTCTTAGACAATATTCTCAAGTTTCTGGAGTGCAGTTTGTGGATTTACATTCATTAAATGTGGTAATTATATATTGAAAATAACATTCCCTATAAAATATAATTAAGTATAGTTTCATACAGACATACTGGACCTGATGCAAATTCATGTTCAGCTGTATTAAATTTGTCTGTTCAATAATTGAATGAAACGCACAAGCTTAAGATAGCTGATGTGTAACATTTCCCCTGTATGAGTTCTGAATACAACTTAAACAGCCTGGGTTTTTGAAATGACTCATTTACATGTTGCCGATTAAGTGGAGCAGAGCATTTGACTCAACAGCTCAATTTGAACTGTTTTAAATGCCAATGTTGTCAGCGCATTAACAGAATTTGACATTCTAAAATTAACCGGTAATAGGAGGCAGTGTGGCTGTCCTTAGTTTATCAAGTGGGTGTAGGTTGCACGCTTGCATGGAGTGTCAGAATGAAACAGTGACCTATGTTGTGCATATTTATCACAGTAACCTAATTGGAGGGCCAGTTATGGGGCATGCTTCAATATTGTCCTACTAGTAATAAAGCCTTAAAATGAGAATAATATGTAGATAGCATATCAATGTATAGTGGTATAATGCATTTGTACATGATTTCCAACCTGTAATTTTACACATTTGGATTCCTGTTTGCAGCTAAGATATCACAGAGAGGTGATAAGTGGAACTAACAACCACTCCACAAGACACACAGGAATTTCTCTTTCAGCTTGCCAGTTTTAATAATTTCCAGAACCTCTGCTATGAGTTTGAAGGCACCTCAAAGACGCCAAACAATAGAAACTGATGCCACAGCATGGATGTCAATATACCATAACAGCAGCCAAGTATAGTAAAGATACTTATTGAAAAAGGAAGTGGAATTGCTGACTTGCTAGAAATTCAGGCTATGTCGTGTAATCATGATTTACGATGACATTGCATGAGTTTCCACTGCCGCAATGAGCAATAACGCAATGAAGATAGACACAAAATGCTGGAGTAGCTCAGTGGGACAAGCAGCATCTCTGGAGAGAAGGAATGGGTGATGTTTCGGGTCGAGACCCTTCATCAGACTGATCTTCAATTTAAATAAGCATCTGCAGTTCTTTCTTACACAATAAAGCAATGAAGGTCTCCAATCAGCAATTTTTTTTAAACTTTAAAGCAATGTTTTAAATAATTAGAGACACAAATTGCAGGAGTAACTCAATGGGTCAGGCAGCAACTCTGGAGGACATGGATAGGTGATGTTTCAGGTTGACACCATTTTTCTGACTTCAGACTAAATAATTAGACATGTATCCCGAGAAGGTGAGCAACATTATTAAACGTTGCTGCATACTGCTGTAGTCAAAGGCAGCGCCATAGATTTGTGGAGTGCTTGCAAGTCTGTGTGACCTGCAGGATGAAGAATATAGGAACTGCCGTCAAAAAGACAGGTGTTACCGCAGTTACTTAATTAAGTTTGCGGGAAGCATTGTAGTTGCACACAGCCAAACCAGATGACACAGATTTATGGCCAAGGAACGCCTATTTGCTTTAGCTCTTTAGTCCTAGGTGATTATACTTAATTTGCTTTACTTCACTAAAACTGATAGGTTTGTTTCTGCACAATTATTAATGGAAGGATGACTTCCAGTATATTAAAATACAATATTGTTTCCTTCTATTTGGGTGTCTGTGCCTTTTGCACTCAAAGTATTTTTGGTCTTTTTTTAGCTTCTATTTTTGACGCACAATACTTTGCATTTGTGTTGTGTCTCTGTCCTCTTTCTAAGGGTTCTCTATGCTGAAAGAATAACAATGGTGGGAGGCAGTTTCAGCCAATTAGCGAGATGCAAAGGATGCACAAGACTGACCAACTGTGTCTCTGATGAACCTTAATATACAGGCATTAGTATCACTTTTTTTTCTCTATACTGAGGCCATTAGAATCTTCTTGTCTTTAAAATCAGTGCTTGGGAAGCTTTTCTCAAGGCTTCTTGATAAGACAAAACTGAGATTGGCATGGATGGTAACCTGCGCTTCTCAATATATGTCATTGCTGATGAGCATGTCCTCACGAGGCCACTGAACTATGCAAGGATAAAATGTTGCCATCAATGGGGTGTCTGAATCCCTCCTTCATGGTTGTCATTCTCCTAGGAAATTGAAGCCAACCAAGACTTTGTGGTCATGGACATTGCCATAGGTTACTCCGCTGGAGCACAAAGGTCATCCTTTCTCTAAAGGCATTCTACATGGCTGTCCACAGTGTGGTCACTGGGAAAAAATATATAGGGCTACTGAGTCATTTTGAATTTGTCCCTGGGCTTTACTGAAAGGTTTTTTCACACTCTGCTGTTGGAAGGACGGCTATTTTGATACTTAAGCCATTTGAGTCATCCGTTGGTAGTTTATGAAGAATAAAAGTAACACTTTTCCAGGCAGCCAAGTTTTGGGGGATTTGAGTGGCATTACATTTGCAGCAAAACCATTCTAACCCATCATCATGATTGGCATTAATTAAAATGACAAAGAATATTAGAATATATTATTTTTATAAAGAAAGTTATGGAATTGCTTTTCATATGGTGGAAATACTGCCCTGAGAGAAAAAAACAAAGGCCAGCCAAGCAACAGCCCCCCTGCACACCTCCTAATTGAATGATTTTATTGATTGATTGAAAGATACTGCATGGAAAAAGTTAATATTGGATACAAAATACTATTGAAAAAGCCAATGAGGTTTTGAGAGCATGTTGGCTGTTTTAGATGTGGAACTGAGAGGGAGACTCGAATTAAAGAAGGACATTGTTCTCAAATGAAACTTCAGCAAAAAAAAGTATATTCTGTTTAACACTGCAGTTTTCCCTGTGAATGTGCATGCAAAATGACTGAAATCTTATCTTCTTTATGAAGGCAATTAAGTATTTAACACACTGTTGTATTCAGTTACTTGCCCAATCAATTTTGAAAAAATATTTTCAAAATTAATATTATTTTTGTAACAAACTGCAGGGCTGGTATGGACCTAATAGGAAAATGAGATCATAATTAAAAGAATATATTTTCCCTGTTTAAAAAAAGGAACAACATTTGTGTCTGACATAATTAGCAGCATGAAAACCAAACTGCTTCCAAGGGCTTCTGAAGACAACTACATTGCTTGCTATTACTGGTTAATTGTTGAATATCAAAGACTGCACATCTTAATTTCAGGAGAATAAGCTCAATTGAACCTGCTCTACAGTTATGCAAAACTGCTCAGAAAACGAATGGACACCACAGTAATGAATGCAGTTATTAAATTGTTTCAATTGAAAGAACTCTATTCTTACACCACTATAATGGGAACAATTTATCCCCACTGATCAGCCTGTCTCTTTTTTCTGTGCAGACTTTGATCTTACAGCATATTGCTGTGATGTGTCCTATTGAATAGTGAATCTGGGGCAATTCTAATGCTTTTGTACCTCACCAGTGCTCCATTTTTCGCTGTTTAAAAATAGCTGTTAATTATATCTGCAGTTTAAATGTCTCCAGTGACCCAGAAATGCAGGTTGGAATGAAACAGATTGTGCAATCTCATAGAAAACCAAGCCACGTTTCTTTACAATAAGAAAGGAGAAACATATATTAATTCCACCAATTGAAACAAAGCATTTTTGATTATTTAAAAATACTATTTTTTCAAATATGTGCAATGCACAAAATATAAGTTTTCCTTAAATTCTAAGCACGTTGTGCAATATAAGACATTGCCGAATTTGAATGCAAATAAAAATTGATGTTAATTATTTCCCCGTAATGCTTCAATTTGAAGAATATTTTAGGAGATGAAAATTGAAGGTCTTTCATCAATTTTTTCCACCTCCTCATTTTCATGGAAGGAGCACATTTCTTTTCTGTAATAGTATTTAGCAACATGCCGAGCCAATGAGTTGCATGTCAATTTCATGTTTGTTTCTGTAATCCAAAACTGAAATTGGTGCATTGTGTTGCATGATTCTTATTAATTTTCCCTGGTTTCTACAGATCAAAGGCCAATTTTGATTAATAGGATGGGCAGAAGAAAGAACTAAACAGAAGATTTGGACCATTGAAATGGTAGTCAAATGAGTGTCCACCTGGCGTCACCCCAAACATCAGCAACACATTTTATTGCACATTCCAAATCTTAGCAATAAATTCAATTCAGAGACTTCAAATCTCCAAACTATTGCCCAAAGATTGACTCGTTGAGGATTAGTGGATTTGGTTTGTTTCTTCAATCTGCATTTGAATTAGATGTATTATTTAATGACAACATTATGCAGATGACATTAATAATTTTGTTCTCCCATAGAACTCACAAGCAAAATAAACCAAACGGAAAATAATACTTTCCCCATAAATTGTTATTACAGGCAGAACATGTTTGAAAAATTACTGTCGGCTCAGAAGTACAAGTATTTGACAAGGTTATACAGGTCCTCCCTAGATTCCAAATGTCCGATTCGTATACAATGTGAATATGTGAAGCAGCGCTTGAGAGATGGGATGGATGGATTTGCTGGCTGCTGCTCGATTCTAAGCATCTTATGCTGTTGGGAACATGGTGTGTGGAAATATCTTAATGATGGAGTTAAACGCTTTAGTCTAACTACACAATGGTTGGCAAATGTATTTATTTAAATATATTGCTGGGCGGCCTCATAAGATTAAATGTGATCTTGAATGAATGGGTCAGTCATCCAAGGAATGGCAGGTGAAGTTTAATTCAGATAAATGTGAGGTGTTGCATTTTGGTAAGGCAAATCAGGGCAGGACTTGCAAAGTAAATGCTAAGGCTCTGGAGAGTACTGTAATACTGGGAGACCTAACTGCAGGTGCATATTTCCATAAAGGTGGCGACACAGTTAGACATGGAGGTGACAGGGCATTTGACATTTCTGCCTTCATCAGTCAGAATGTTGAGTACAGGAGTTAGGACATCATGTTGCCTTTATATAAGGCGTTGGTGTTATATAAGGCGTTGGGGTTATACAAGGCATTGTTAAGGCCGGTTCCCGGCTTCTTGGCTTCGGCTTGTTGTCCTTCTACGTCCTGTCCGCACACGGTTAAGGCCACATTTGAAGTACTGTGTATCCTTCTTTCATCCTGCTATAGGAAGGATATCAATGTTCTGGAAAGAATGCAGAGGAGATTTACAAGAATGTTGCCAGGTCTGGAGGGTTTGAGTTATAAGGAGAGGCTGGATAGGTTGGGTCTATTTTTCTCCAGGTCTGTTAGGGGCTGAGAGGTCACCTTGTAAAAGTTTATAAAATCACAATGGGCATTGATAAGTTCAATAGTACATAAAAAACACAGAACCGGACAGGGCATGATGTAGAGTGTCCATGCTAACATAATGCCAAGTTAAACTAATCTCCTCAGCCTGCATGTGATCCAAATGCCTCCATTCCCTGCACATCCATGTGCCTATCTGTAGTAAAGTCAGAAGAGGCATTGTTTGTCATTTGACATCACTTTGTACTCCCAAGGCTTGCAGCACAAGGTGTTCAATTACATTCAACAACTGAGTTCATTTTAAACTATTATCTAAGGTAAAATAACATTGATAGAACTTTTAGGTCATTATCTATTTGTTAGATTGTGTTTCATAGTTTAAACATAAAGTTGTAATTAATATCTCATAATCAAAAGAGCAGAGAGAGCCAATAGTTAATGTGAGTAAATCAACAGCAACAGAATTTAAACAAAATATTTCATACGAGTTTGCTGGAGCTGTGACTGATATCCTACTTGTTGTGCCGCTGTGCCCCCTGTGACCTCAGTCAAGACAGGAGCTACAGTTCACTTTGCCTTCTCCATTGTCTCCACGTCATCAAATGTTCAGGATTATTATTGCCACATGTGCCAAGGTACAGTTTAGTTTATTGTCACATGTACCGAGGTACAGTGAAAAGCTTTTGTTATGTGCTAACCAGTCAGCAGAAAGACAATACATGATTGATTACAATCGAGCCATTTACAGTGTATAGATACACGATAAGGAAATAACATTTAGTGCAAGGTAAAGCCAGTAAAGTCCGATTAAATATAATGAGGTAGATAGAAGTTCAGGACTGCTCTCTACTTGTGGTAGGATGATTCAGTTGCCTGTTTACAGCTGGGAAGAAACAGTCCCTGGATCTGGAGATGTGCGATTTCACACCTATACCTTTCGCCCCATGGGAGAGGAGAGAAATGGGAGTGGCCAGGGTGCGACTCGTCCTTGATTATGCTGCTGGCCTTGCCGAGGCAACGTGTGAGATATAAATGGAGTCAATGGAAGGAGGTTGGTTTGTGCGATGGTCTGGGCTGCTTCCACAATTCGCTGCAATTTCTTGCGGTCTTGGATGGAGCTGTTCCCAAGCCAAGCTATGATGCATCCCGATAAAATGCTTTCCATCGTGCATCTATAGAAGTTGGTGAGAGTTGTTGGGGACATTCTGATCTTCCTAAGCCTTCTAAGGAAGTATAGGCGCTGGTGTACTCTCTTGGTCGTTGTTTCAATATGAGTGGTCCAGGAGAAGTTTTTGGAGATATTGACTCTTAGGAATTTGAAGTTTTCAACCATCTCTTCTTCGGAACCATCAATGAAAACTGGGCTATGTTTTCTGCTTTGCTTCCTGAAGTTGATCACCATCTCCTTTGTCTTGATGACATTGAGAGAAAGGTTGTTGTTTCGACACGAGGTTCTCGATCTCCTTCATGTACTCCGTCTCATCATTATTTGATATCCGGCCCACAATGATGGTGTTGTCTGCGAATTTGAAAATTGAATTAGATTTGTACAGGGCTGCACAGTCATGGGTGTACAAGAAGGGGGCTGAGAACGCATCCTTGCAGAGCACCAGTGTTGAGGTACAGAGAAAAGCTTTGTTTTGCATGCTATCCAAAGATAAGATAGACCATGCATAGATACAATCAGTTCAAGTTCCAGTACAATAGATAGAGCAAAGGGGAAGAGTGCAGAATGAATGCTTTTATTTACAGATATTTACAGATGAGTGCTTGACAGCATTGGGCCTGTACTCGCCAGAGTTTAGAAGGATGAGGGGGAAACTTATTGAAGCTTACCGAATAGTGAAAGGCCTCCATAAAGTGGATGTGGAGAGGATGTTTCCACTAATTGGAGAGTTTAGGACCAGAGGCCATAGCCTCAGAATAAAATGATGTACCTTTAGAAACGAGATAAGGAGGAATTTATTTAATCAGAAGGTGGCGAATCTGTGGAATTCTTAGCTACGGACAGCTGCGGAGGCCAAGCCAATGGATATTTTTAAGGCGGAGAATGACAGATTCTTTATTAGTAAGGGTGTCAGGGGTTATGGGCAGCAGGTAGGAGAATGATGTTGAGAGGGAAAGATAGATAAGCCATGATTGAATGGTGGAGTAGATTTGATGGGCTGAATGGCCTAACTCTGTTCCTATAACTTATGAACCTCTGAATATTTTTCTCAGCATTGTAGTGCATCAATTCCTTAGACAAAGTGCTGATGTCCTCAATGGGATAGAGGTCAATCAAGCAATACCCTAGTTTATAGAAGGACCATTTAGAAGTTTGATAATGGAGGGAAAGATGCCATTCCTGAGTCTTGTGTCTGCGCTGTCTTGCTTCTGTACCATCTGCCGGACAGGAGCAGAGAGAAGAAGGAACAACTGGGGTTGCCTATAATTTTCAATTACTACTTTTTTACTACATAATTTACTACATAATTGCTACTTTTTCATCTGCACTTTATATCGTAAGTATGTTTGCCATTATGACCTGACTTCACCAAATACTGTATGTGGCCGAAAACAGAATAAAATGACCCCTATGTTTTACACAATGTATCTCTTCAAGAAACTGATAGTGTGGAATGTTCACAAGGCTATAATCTTATCTCATCTTGTGGTGTAGATAACTGTTATAAATTATTGTAGCTTCTGTTCCCTTGCCACTGACCCTGTCCCTTTTCTTGTAAAATGTCTCGCATAGAACTAGACTATACGAAACATCAGTTGACCCTGAAATGAGCTTCACGCCACATATACATGTCATCACAAAAGCTGCGTAGTCCTACCTGTGTGAGGTTGTCCGATGCTGCCTTTGCTGTGGAAACCCTCATCTGTGCATTTACTAACTCCAAACTTTACGAGTTCAACACATTTCTTTCATTCCACTCCACATAAACTTAAGGTTATCAGAGACTCTGCAGCCTGTGTTCCAATTCAGACCATTAAAATTTGCACTGATGATGAGATATTGAACTGAGACTTTATCTGCTGTTTTAGACATAAAATATCCCACAACACTATTTTGTAGCACACCAGAGGATTTATTCCTTGTAACCTGACTATTATTTATTCCTCATCTCACAAACAAAATGAGTTTAATAGGCCTTGATCATGCTGTTGGTTGTGACACCCTGCTGTGCATAAACTTCCTTCACTGTAGTACCTACATTTCTAAAAAAAATAATGACTACATTGGATTTGAGGTTCTGAAAAATCCACGTCTCTTTTATTACTTAATGAAGCTTGATGAGGGCAGGTTCATAGACATAATCTATATGGACTTCAGCAAGGCCTTTGATAAGGTTCTGCCTGGAAGGCTGTACTGGAAGATTAGACTGCATGAGATTCCGGGAGAGCTAGTTAACTGGATGCGAGTTGCCAAAGGACATGGTTGAGGCAGGTACAATAACAACATGTATAAGACATTTGGACAGGTACATTCAGGGAGATCTACTTCACTGGATAGATAATTGACTTAAAGGTAGGAAACAGATGGTAGTGTAGAAGGTTGCTTTTTGAAATAGACAAACAATTTAGGTGAGAATATACAAGGCATGGAGATGATGCTAAAATAGGTGGTATTGTAGAAGATAGTGAAGATAGTTAACCAGATTTACAGCAGGACCTTGATCAGCTGGACACATACCTGGCCAAGGAATGGCAAATGGAGTTTAATTCAGATAAGAGTAGGGTGTTTTATTTTGGAAACTCAAACTATGGCATTGGGGAATGTTATAGAACAGAGACATCTGGAAGTACAATACATGGTTCCTGAAAGTTAGACAGACTTGCATGGTGGCCTTCATCAGTCAGGGAACTGAATATAGAATATAGAAGAAGAATATCGAGTCTGAAGAAGGGTTTTGACCCAAATGTCACCCATTCCTTCTCTCTAGAGATGCTGCCTGTCCCGCTGAGTTAGTCCAGCATTTTGTGATCTACCTTCAAGTGAATATAGAAGTTGGGACATTATGTTACAGATCTACTAGATGTGGGCAAGTTACAACGGAGTATTATGTTCAGTTTTGGTCACCCTGCTATAGGGAAGATGCCATTATGTTGGAAAGAGAGCAGCGGTAGAGCTGGTAGCGCTGCTGCCTTACAGCGCTTGCAGCACCAGAGACACTAGTTCGATCCTGACTACGGCTGGTGTCTGTACGGAGTTTTACGTTCTCCCCGTGACCATGTGGGTTTTCTCCGAGATCTTCGGTTTCCTCCCACGTTCCAAAGACGTACAGGTATGTAGGTTAATTGGCTTGGAGTATGTGTAAAATTATCCCTAGTGTGTACAGAGCTGTGTTAATGTGCGGGGAATGCTGGTCGGTGTGGACTCGGTGGGCTGAAGGGCCTGTTTCCACGCTGTATCTCTAAACTAAACAACAACAAAAACGATTTACAAGGATGATGCCAGGATTTGAAGGACACAGCTATAGGGAAAGGTTGGGCAGGCTAGTACTTTATTCCTTGGAGTGCAGGAGGATGAGGAGTGATTGTATAGCGGTATATAAAATCAGAAGGGAAATAGATAGTGCGAATGCACAGTCTTTTTTCCAGTGTAAGGGGATCAAGAACCAATATGTGCAGGTCTAAGGTGAGAAGGGAAAGATATCGTAAGGATCTGAGGGACAACATTTTCACATTGAGGTTGGTGGGTGTATTGAATGAGCTGCCAAAGGACATGGTTGAGTCTGGTACAATAATAGCATAACACGTATAAGACATTTGGACAGGTACATGGGTAGGAAATGTTTAGAGGGTTATGAGCCAAGCGGGGGGAAATTGACCAACATAAATGGGGCATCTTGGTCAGCATGGACGAGTTGGGCTGAAGGACCTGTTTCAGTGCTGAATGACTCTATGACTAAGTACTGGGTTGAAGATATGGGAAACTCTCCAATTAGGAAAGGTTGACGTTTCCTGACAAAGGCAACATGTTCCACAGTGCAGTACTCCTTCAATATCACAGTTTCAGTGACCCGAGTTTAATTCCAGTGGTGTCTGTATGAAGTTTGCACATTCTCCCTGTGGACACATGGGTTTCTCAAGATCTCTAGTTTCTTCTTATCCGGTACATCCTAAAAATGTTCTGGCAGTGAGGTGAAATGGTCATTGTAAATTGACTCTGTCAAGGTTGTAAGAGAAGAGTGGGATGGATGGGCATACGTATATGAGAGAACAGCATACAGGAAAATCAATGAGGGAATAGGACTGATGGGAATGTTCTGAGAGTCAGCATTGACTCAACGGGCTGAAACGCCTTCTGCCATGCCATGAGATGTCTTTGAATTCACAGTTTTCTGATTTAGTGGCAAGAGAACTACAATCAAACTGTTGAAGGCATTTATGAAATTAGAGTGTAGACCACGGTTCCTCAATGCCTTTAATCATTAACCTTATCCAGTATAGTTAAGCTAAATCATTGAGAAACTTTTTCACCCAGAGAGATGTGAATCTGTGGAATTCTCTGCCACAAAAGGCAGTGGAGGCCAATTCATTGGTTGTTTTCAAGAGGGAGTTAGATATAGCTCTTAGGGCTAAAGGAATCAAGGGATATGGGGGAAAGCGGGAATGGGGTACTGGTTTAGGATGATAAGCCATGATCATATTGAATGATGGTGCTGACTCGGAGGACCGAATGGCCTAGTCCTACACCTATTTTCTATGCTTCTATGTTTTGTAAATATGTTGTACTCCCGCTGGCACTAAGCTCATTGTACATTAAGACGACTGTGAAAGTTGAGCCACCTTGTTATCTTGCAGTAGCAGTGATCAGAGTATGGTGGGTATACTTAAAACTGTTTTATGGTTTGATGGCCAAAATAATATTGGGAAACAAATATATTTTGAAAGACTGAACCTTTGCAGTCCAAGAGAGTAGGACTGCATTGGGTGGCACAGTGGTGCAGCTGGAAGAGCTGCTGTCTCACAATGTCGGAAGCCCATGTTCGATCCTGACCTTGGGTGCTGACTGTGTGGTGTTTGCACATTCTCCCTGTTGGTTTCCTCCAGGTGCTTCAGTTTTGTCCGACATCCCAAAGACGCGCAGGTATGTAGGCTAATTGGCCTCTGTAAATTGTTCCTCGTGCGTTGGGAGTGGATGAGAAAGCAGATAACATGGAACTGGTGTGAATGGGTGATTGATGGTTGGCATGGATTTGATAGGTCGAAAGGCCTGTTTCCATGCTGTATCACTAAACTAAACTAAGCTAGAAGGCAACCAACAGCAAATAATGAGTCTGCAATGCTAATGCACTGCAATGCACTGCCTTCAATATAGCAAGCCAACCTAAAGTCTACCAATAGGAACATAATTTTTTTTTTAATTGCCATCGATCACTAAGGAGATATTAGGGCTGCTGAGGCATGGTTCGCTTAATAAGAAAAATAAGGGACATCTTAAATTGGGCAGCACAGTAGGAGAGGTTTGGGGCAAAAAAGTCTAAAAGTCTGGAAAGCTGAAGGAACATCTGCCTTTTTTAGTTTAGTTTAGTTTAGACATACAGCATGGAAACAGGCCCTTCAGCCCACCAAGTCCATACCAGCCAGCGATCCCCGCACATTAACACTAACCTACACACACTAGGGACAATTTACACACACCAAGCCAATTAATCTACATACCTGTACGTCTTTGGAATGTGCGAGGAAACGGTAGATCTCGGAGAAAACCCATGCGATCACGGGTAGAACATACAAACTCCGTACAGACAGCACCCGAAGTCGGGATTGAACCCGGGTCTCCGGCGCTGCAAGCGTTGCGCCACCGTACTGCCTTGGTGGAAAGATTAAAATTGAGATTGCTCTCAAAACCAGAATTGGAGTAATGAAGATACTTCAGTGGGAAAGGAGAGATAACAGAGAAAGTGAAAGAAAGGGAATTAATCCAAAATAACCATAACATTTGTAATGGTGGCACAGCGGTAGAGTTGCTGCCTTACAGTGCCAGAGACCCAGGTTTGATCCCTACTGTGGGTGCTTGTCTGTACGGAGTTTGTACATTCTCCTCAAGACCTGTATGGGTTTTCTCCAGGATCGCCGGCTTCCTCCCACACTCAAAAGACGTACAGGTTTGCATGTTAATTGGCTTGATATAATTGTAAATTGTCCCTAGTGTGTGTAGGATAGTGTTAGTGTGAGGGGATCATTGGTCGGCGCGGGCCTTTGTTTTTGTGCTATATCTCTAAGCTAATCTAAATTGTCCATACTATCCACTGACGATGAAAAGTCTATAGGTTTTGAGGTTATTACTTGCGGTCAACAGTGTCACCTCAGCATCTCAACTTTAAAGACTTGTGCTGTGCAAGTACAGTGATGTACCTGAAGAAATCATGGGTTATTGCGGTAAAACATCTAATGAATTGTTATTGGAAGTAGGCATGGTATATCCCTTAATTCATCCCAAGCTACAACTATAAGGCTAAAACATTATAAATACATGAATGAATTATTCAAGCAGCAAAAATTTTATTTACTAATGTATTAAGAGTTTTGGCATCTGCATTCCTTTTAAAAATGATCAAGTGGTGCAATACCAATTGTTTGCATTCCTGGAATCGCTATGATTAATTAGTCAAACAATTGTTTTGGCACATGCTGCTGAGCATTGTATTATCCTCCAAAGTTGGACCTAAAGAAAGGTTACCATTTGCCAAAGTGTGTTTGACTTTTTAGTACACAATTAAATTAGTGGAGGTAATACACAACAAATGTAGAAATCAGATATGTATACATAAGTGCTCTTTAATTTAAGTGTGCCAAAACAACTTGAAATGTTTGCAACCAACATGAAACTGCATCACAAGAACACCCTGTAAATATTAGGGAAATATAAAGTTTAGAAATAATTATAGGTGCTTAAATTTTTAAAATTTACATTCCAATGATGTGAAGGTACGATGCTGTCTGTGTACGTAGTTAGCATTAGTAATTAAACACAATTTAAAATGTTGCTGTAATAAATGGCTGCATAATGATTCAGGAGTTCCCCAAATTCTAACAGCGTGCTGTTAAAGTGACTACTTCAAAAAAAACAATGAATTGCATCATTGAAATAATATGTGATCTAACACACATAACAATTTAGGGGGTGGTATATAATAGCTATACAGTAATACAATGTAATTAATACCTGTACACTGGAAGAGCATCTGCAAACATTTCTATTAATGGATAAACATCAGAGCATGGATCTTGGGATTGGAAACTTCAAATCCAGTTTATTAAGTAAGTAAATAAGTAAGTAAGTTTATTGGCCAAGTATTCGCTACAAGGAATTTGCCTTGGTGCTCTGCCCACAAGTGACAGTTACGTACAGTGACAGTTACGAATGACTCAGAAAACACTAAACATTAATAATAATAAAACATTAATGATAAAACACCATTGATCAAGCATGTGAACCAACAAAATACCAGATCAAAGGGAGGCTACAGATTTTTGGCTGTTGAGTAGTGCAACTACTCCTGGATAAAAACTGTTTTTATGTCTGGCTGTGGCAGCTTTGACAGTCTGGAGTTGCCTTCCAGAGGGAAGTGATTCAAAGAGTTTGTGGTCAGGGTGAGAGGGGTCAGAGATGATCTTGCCCGCTCGTTTCCTGGCCCTTGCAGTGTACAGTTCATCAACGGAGGGAAGGTTGCAGCCAATAACCTTCTCTGCTGATCGGACGATTCGCTGCAGCCTCCAGGTGTCGTGCTTGGTGGCTGAGCCAAACCAGACCATGATGGAGAAGGTGAGAACAGACTCTACGATGGCCGGGTAGAATTGGACCATCATTGCCTGTGGCAGTTTGTGCTTCCTCAGCTGCCGTAGGAAGTACATCCACTGTTGTGCGTTTTTGACTGTGGAGTCGATGGTAGCCCCCCACTTAAGGTCCTTGGAGATGATGGTTCCCAGGAACTTAAAAGACTCCACAGATGTAACTGTGGTGTTGTTGATGGTGAGTGCGGTGAGGGGAGAGGGAGCTCTCCTAAAGTCTACAATCAATTCCATTGTCTTAAGAGCATTGAGCTCTAGATTGTTGCGATGGCACCAGGACGCCAGCTGTGACACTTCCTGTCTGTAGGCAGATTCCTCCCCATCCTGGATCAGTCCAATCAGGGTTGTGTCGTTCGCAAACTTGAGAAGCTTGACAGAGGAGTCAATGGAGGTGCAGTCATTGGTGTAGAGAGAGGAGAGGAGAGGAGAGAGTACGCAGCCTTGCGGTGCTCCTATGCTGACCGTTTGAGCGTCCGAGATGTGCTTTCCCAGTCTCACATGCTACTTCCTGTCTGTCAGGAAGCTGGTGATCCACCGACAGAGGGGTTCAGGCACAGTCAACTTGGAAAGTTTGGAGTGTAGTAGCTCTGGCACAATGGTGTTGAATGCAGAGCTAAAATTAACAAACAGGATCCTTGCATAGGTCCCCTGGCGGTCTAGGTGCTGTAGGATGAAGTGCAGGCCCAGGTTGACTGCATCATCCACAGATCTATTGGCCCAATATGCAAACTGCAGAGGGTCCAGCAGGGAGTTTGTGATATTTTTCAGCTTGGCCAGCACAAGCCTTTCGAGTGTCTTAATGACTACAGAGGTCAGTGCGACAGGCCTGTAGTCATTAAGACAAGTAATCCTTGCATTTTGGGTACAGGGGCAATAGTGGAGACTTTGAAGCAGGCAGGGACAGTACATGTTTGCAGGGACTGGTTAAAAATGTCTGTATAGACCGGTGCCAGCTGTTTGGCACAGAGCTTAAGAGTAGAGGGGGAAACATTGTCAGGTCCTGGAGATTTCCGGCTCTTTTGTCCTCTGAAAAGCCTCTCCACCTCTATTTTTATTGTTGATATTGGATAAGTTATGTTGTGCCGCACAGAGGGTGTGGGTGATTGGGTGTGAAGTGGTGATTGGAGGGGGGTGGGTGTAGAAAGGCCCAGTCTTTGCAGACTGAGGTCAGGCTGTGAGTGGGTGGGGTGAGTTGGTTGGGGTGGGAAATGGTCCACTCTTTTCATACTGGAGTCTTGCCTTAAGTAAGTGTGAAGTGGTGAATGGGAAGGAGAAGGTGCAGGGTTCATTCTTTGTAGACTGGGGTCTGGCTGTATTGGTTGGGGATAAAATGGGGACAAATAAAATCAAGTTAACAGTTGAAACAACATGCAGATTCTGCAGAATAAACACAAGAAACTACAAATGCTGGTATCTTGTGTTGAACACAATGGCTGGAATAACTCAGCGGGTCAAGCAACATCTCTGGAGATTGGTGACTTTTTGGGTCGAGACCTTTCTCCCTACTTCATTGTCTACCGTTTTTGTCACATTGTTTTTAATTTAGATGAATGGCAACTATGTAAAATGCTTAAAGGGCCTGTCCCACTGTACGAGCTAATTCAAGAGTTCTCCCGAGTTTCTCCGATTCGAACTCGGAGAATTACGGTAATAGCCGCTCGTAGGTACTCGGGGCTCTTGTGGACATTTTTCAACATGTTGAAAAATCTTCACGAGTCTTCACTAGCTTACCGCGTTTCCCGAGTACCTGCCGTTAGCGTTATGAGCCGCTAAGAGACGTCCCGAGCTCCGACGTACCCGCTATGTACATTCTACGTGCTTACCATGAGTTTTTTTTTTTTTTTAACTCGGGAGAGCTCTTGAATTACCTCATACAGTGGGACAGACCCTTAAGGCTGGATGAGAGATGGAGTAAGATGTTTGGCCCTGGGTATAGCAGTGACAATGGGGGAGTAACAGTAGCAATGAGCAGTTGAGTGTCGATGTTGTGACTGTGGAATAAGCTACATATATTTCTGTTGACCAGCAGCAAACATACTCGGATTGTGGGTTCAAGAGAAGCACTCTTGTAATGCTCCTTGCTTTACTTTAAGCTAAATATAGTTTCAAGCCCTAATCCCATGTGTCTGGCCTATTGGGCATGATTTTTATGGATGATAAAAATTGGCTTTACTTGGTTCTTTGAATAAACAAATTCTTCATTGCCGGCCTTAGACAGACCTGTGATTGATGTGACAGACACTGTTTCAAGCATGAAAGTTGCAGGTCATTCTTTGGGCCTTTGCTCAAAATGGTGGGTAGTGCATTTATAGCATTCAGGTGAGATTTGATTCCTGTCTGGCAGGATGGATGCTGTTTACTGAGTGGAAATTGCAGCCAGTTTTGTGGGCCAGTAACTTTAATACAGGTTATTAGCCATTATTAGAGAGTATGTTGAGAAGCATCAATGGTGGCAATTTATATTACTTGTGATGCACTCCAGTTATTCAATATCAAGCAATCCATTTTGAAGTACAAAACAACACAGTAACCAAGGTTTTTTATTCCTGGAGTCATAGACATAGAGTGATACAGTGTGGAAACAGGCTCTTCGGCCCAACTTGCCCACACCGGCCAACATGTCCCAGCTACACTAGTCCCATCTGCCTGCGCTTGGTCCATATCCCTTCAAACTTGTCCTATCCATGTGCCTGTCTAACTGTTTATTAAACATTGGGATAGTCCCAGCCTCAACTACCTCCTCTGGCAGCTTGTTCCATACACCCACAATCCTTTGTGTGAAAAAGTTACCCCTCAGATTCCTATTAAATCTTTTCCCCTTCACCTTGAACCTATGTCCACTGGTCCTCGATTACCCAACTCTGGGCAAGAGATTCTGCACACCTACCCAATCTATTCATCTCAAGATTTTATACACATCTGTAAGATCATCTCCTCAACCTCCTGTGCTCCAAGGAATAGAGACTCAGCCTACTCAACCTCTCCCTATAACTCAGACCCTCTAGTCCTGGCAACATCCTCATAAATCTTCTCTGAACCCTTTCAAGCTTGACAATATCTTTCCTATAACATGGTGCCCAGAACTGAACACAATATTCTAAATGCGGTCTCACCAAAGTCTTATACAACTGCAACATGACCTCCCAACTTCTATACTCTTTTGAAATTGATGGTAATTTAAAAAACTAAGACATTATAAATTATTCAATCGTGAATGTCTCACAATGATTGTGGAGCGAGACATTTGAGAAAGGTTTTGTTCAAGGCTATAGTTTAATGCACCTATCCAAAGCCTCAGAGTATCCAGGTTTGATGCACTAAGTCTACATGTAGTCGAAGAGTCTAGGACCAGTTCGCATAATACAACATAATAAAAGGATGTACCTTTAGAAAATAGATGAGGAGGAATTTATTTCGTCAGAGGGTGGTGAATCAGTGGAATTCATTGCCACAGATAGCTGTAGAAACCAAGACATTTGGGTAATTTTAAAGTGGATATTGACAGGTTTTTGATCAGTAAAGAGCCTGTCCCACTTGGCGATTTTGCCGGCGTCATATCAGTGTCGCCAAAAGATTTTGAACATTTCAAAATCCAGCGGCGACAAAAAAAATGTTGCTACACTTGAAAAAAAACACCGCGCGTCATACATCATCACGCCACGTCACCGCTGCATCATATGTCATCTCACTGCGTCACCGCCGCAAAATACATCATCACGCCGCATCACGCCGCGTACTATTCGGTGACCTGATACATCAGTCAATTATGTCAGCTGTCGCCGAAAAAATCGCCAAGTGGGACAGGCCCTTAAGGGTGTCAAAGGCTACGTGAAGAAGGCAGGAGAATGGGGTTGAAAGGGAAAGATAGATCAGCCACGATTGAATGGCGGAGTAGACTCAATGAGCTGAATGGCCTAATTCTGCACATGACATGAACTTATTTGTCTGGACTGGTTCTAACTGGCTTTGAGCATTATGCTCAAGACTCGGCACAGGAACACTATAGTTTGAATTTGCTGACATGTGGCCAATTACAAGAGTCAGGGCTTTATGTCTATTACTAGCCATCTGGGTTTGATAATCTACAGGGAGACTGCAGAAGATATTAAAGCGTCTCCTCAGAAATAACCTTGTGGTTTTGTGAAGCGGAAAGACATTAAATGGTGAGAAACCAATGCATGTTAGTATGCAGAGGGATCTTGGTGAATTGGAACACAAGCGGGCACAACAATAAATTAGAAGTGAAGTGATACATTGGATTTTATGCAAGGACTTGGAGAATAAAAGGGAGGATTTCTTGCTGCATCTAGAGAGGTTTTTGGAGTAAAGTGTGTGGTTTTGGTCTCATTCTTGCTTTGGAGATCTTGCCATTATAGATTTCAAAGACTGATACCCAAAATTGTTCTATGAGAAGAGATTAAGTAAAAATTGTCTAATGCAAGTAAAATCATTGAAAAGTTAAACATTCTGAGGAGGGTTAACATGGAAGATGCTGAGCAGGTGTGTCCTCAGAGGAAATTACGATTTGCAGTCATAATCTAAAGACAATATGTGGGCCAAAAGGACAAAGTTAATCAGCAATTTCTTGAATCTTGAAGGTTGTGAACCCATGGAATTTTCTTGCTAGAAAACTGTGGATTCTGAGTTATTGAGTATATTTGAGCTGGAGTTTGATAGTCCGGACTAAATGGACAAGGTACAGGAATAGAGATGATCTATTCGCATGTTCCATTTTTTATGTTCTAATATTCTGTACTACATTATTTCCATGGTTTAAAAATGTAGTATTGGTTCGCTTTGTTGCAAATATGCTACATAGCAAACAACAGAACAATTATTGTATCACAATTTCAAAAGCCCTCCTTCCTTGCTCTTTGATCCGATAGTTCTGACCTTTTATGTCATTCTATACGCAGAGCAATGTCGTGGACTCTCGGTTTATCTCTGAAATGGCTAAAGTAACCCATTAAAGCTATACCAACTATCTACAACAAATATATTTTAAATAGGATTTGATGAATCACCTCCGTATGAACATTTTGGGATCTGCTATCAAATGAGGAGATCTGATCTGCGGATTAGGTAGGAAGGATGCTGATCTGGTTATATCCAGAGAGAACATCCCAGACATCTCCATCAACATTGATAGGTATACACTATTCCTCTGGCCACATAGAGACACCAAAAATGATAGAATTGTAATGTATGAACAAAAATAAGTATTCATCAGAATCCTCATCATTAACTCTGGAGTCACCCATGAAGAGTTAAGGGCCTGTCCCACTTGGCGATTTTTTTCGGCGACTGCGGCGTCACCAAAAGATTTTGGACATTTCAAAATCCAGCGGCGACAAAAAAAATTCTGTGACACTTGAAAAAACACCTCGCGTCATATGACATCACTCCGCATCACGCCGCAAATGTTTTGGTGACCTGATACGTCAGTCAATGATGTCGGCAGTCGCCGAAAAAAATCGCCAAGTGGGACAGGCCTTTAATGAAGTCAGGTTAAATACGCTAATTACTTACCATTCTTTCTTCATCCATAATGACTTGGTTGTGCTGGAAGTAATTAAGTGTGCAGCATTCATCAGTCACAATGTGGTCTTCTCTAGTTCAGAGAAACCCAACACAGATTGAATGATCAGTTTATTTTCAACCACAAGGCTGATTTGACTCTAAGCTTTCAGTCACCTATAATTTTAATTCTTCATTCAATTTCCAGTTGGACCGTCCTGTCCTTCACCTCTTATGCTCGAAGATGACTATCTCATCTTCCAATTAAGAACAATATCAGATGACTAGCCTTTCTAATTGCATTCGAACTGATCTGTTCTGATGAAACAACATCAACCTACAACACTAATTCAGTTGCCTTTTTCTGCACAGATGTTGCTTTACCCACTGCACTAAAATCTGATTCTGATTAGTCGAGCACAAGCAAACATTACAGATGCTGAATATCTAAAGTTTAAAATCAACTATTCTCTTTTATTTCTCTTTCTTACAGCCCCAATAATGTTTTCTTCTTTCCCCTTCTCTCACTCATCTCCATCTATTTACATCCATCCTAGATAGATCAACTACAATTAATAAACCTTCACCATCCTCTCTCAGCCAGCTTTGCCCCTTTTGTGTCATTCAGGCTCCCTTGATTTCAATCATATCGGAGGTATTTTCTTTGTTCCCTTCACCTTTGTTGTAACATTAAACAGATTTCCCAATCCTGATGAAAGGTCAATGGCTTGAATATTAACTCTGTTTCTCAAACTACAGACATTGCCTGACATACTGTGTGTTTTCTAAAAAAAATATTTTTATTTAATATTGTAACATCTGAAGTGGGGTTGTCTTCTGATAACTGTGTAATATTCTGCTTTAATCACAATTTTCACAATAATGAAGGAGTACTACACGCAGAAAAACATGAAAAGCATTTGGACTTTAGCTGATGTGTGACAAGTAACATTCACACCACATGCACGTCAAGCAATAACCACTTCCAAGAAGGGAAAGTCTAGCCACTTCCCTTGGCACTTAAAGAAATTATAATGGTTGAGTTTCCTACTGTCAACATCCTGAAATTGCTATTTACTTGAAACCTAACTAGCACAGCCATATAAATGTTTTCAAGAGCAGGTGAAAAGTTTGGTATTCTGTGTTACTTTGCTACTGCCTCATCAAAGTTAAGAGTTTCAGATAGGATTATCCTAAATAGCTTTTTATTAGCTAGCATGGACTCAGTGAGCCTAATGTTTTTATCCTTGGACTCTGTTTAGTTCTGGTGAAAAGTCATCAACATGAAATGTTAGCTTGCTTTCCCTTTCCATAAAAGCTGTCTGACTTGAATGCTTTCACATTATCTGATATATAAATTAAGTGCAGCTACAATACGCTGTACTATTCTAGTTAATCTTTCAGCAAAGTATCAAATGGTACAGGATAGTGCAAAGGTGATTTTCAGGGATGTTGTCAGGAGAAGAACATTTTAATTATGAGGCAATATCAGTTAATTGTTTTCTTTGTGTCAGAATAGGCTGAAGTGAAATTTAATTTTTGAGTACCAAACAATGCAAGGCTGGGAATGGTGAATAAGTATGCCCATCTCTCTTAGCAGGGAGTGAATGTGTCGATTTTTTTTGTAATAGCAGCAGTGGAAAGAGCAGAAGAATGCAAAGGAGAATAAATCAATGCTGGAGAGGGCTGGAATTCACTGCTTAAAAGGGATTTGGAAGAGATGTTCCTACTTAAAAAGTAGCTGGATGAACATGTCAAATGCCATAATCTAAAGGAATTTGAACCAGGAGTAGGGAAGTGGGATTATCCTAAATAGATCTTCATTGGCTTACATAGATTCAGTGAACCTAATGGTTTTTTCTTAGATTGTACTTTTTTTTCATCCAATAAATACAAGTTTTGATTTTGGTACAGAATTACAGGTTATTAGCTATAAGAAAAGTTTGGACAAACTTGGATTACTGTCTCTGAAACATTGATATGGCACACAATCAGAAGCTTTTTCTTATATTGGAACTGTAAAAGAGTGGAGGGCATAGATTTAAGGTGAGAGACAAAGTTTAAAAGGAGATGTATGGGGCAAGCATTCTGTGTAAGGTGCTGGGTGCCTGGAACGCATTCCTATACGTGGTGGTGGAGGCAGTGGTGTTTAAGAGGCTTTTAGATAGGCACATGGATATGCAGGGAATGCAGAGATATGAATCATGTGCAGGCCCAATGAGATTATTTTAGCTTGACAAATAAAGTACCAAACTATACCATACCACATCATGTTTGGCACATACATTGTGGACCAAATGGCCTGTTCTTGTGCTGCACTATTCTATGTTCTATGTACAGGATTGGTCAAGAATATAATTGAATAATCGCAATTTGTTTAGAAAAGTACAGCTCTAATCAGATCAATCTTCTTATTATCCCAGTTGAATCGGCCTGTTTATTTGGCACCCTTCCAGTACCCATGACATTCAATTCTTCCATCAGTGGAGTATTGTAGCTGCAGTTTGTGCTGGCCAGAGATGTTCTGCAGGAGTTCACCAAATCTTTAATGGTAGCACCTCCTGAATCTGCAAACTCTATCATCCAGATGAATAAGGCAATATGCCACCCGCTGCAAATTCTCCCTGAAGTCACACTGCATTCTGGCTTCTATATGTCACACTGTTCTTTCATTGTCAGTGGGTCAAAATACAGAAGCTGTTTAACTAACTACACAGCAGAAACACCTTCATCTCACAGATTGCAGCAGTTCACCAACCTATTCTCAAGGGCAACAAGTGATGGGCAATACAAGTGCAGTCTGCTACATTTATGAAAATCAGAAAATACAATGTTTTTAGCAAATGTGTTTAGAATACGTTATTAATTGTAAATGGTTTGAGATTTATAAGTTTTATTACTCCAAAGTCCAAACAGGATATCATATTATATAACCTCCAGGTTAGAGAAGGAGCAGGCTACAGCCTTGTAGCCCTGTCACTGTTCTACCTATCTTTCAGATGCTGGTACTCTGTGGGAACATCAAATTTTGAAATCATTGCATTTGTATTAATTTGTACATGAGTGATATTGAACTTAAATAATATTTTGTCCACTCCACTTTCTTGTAACTACCTGAATCTTATAAAGCTGATGGTGATTTGCCTCCTGATCTCCACCAGTACTGTTTTCAAATAAGGCTGTCTTGACGGAAGACATTATGGGCAACCAGGATGGAAACGACTATATAATTACCAAGTCAATTACTCTGGTTAGCTGCAGCATATCACTAAATGCAGC
Organism: Malacoraja senta; assembly: GCA_038087875.1. NCBI lineage: Eukaryota > Metazoa > Chordata > Chondrichthyes > Rajiformes > Rajidae > Malacoraja > Malacoraja senta. The sequence continues at coordinate 115,275,659 of CM075977.1, read as the reverse complement.
CATTAATAAAAATAGATTCAGAACAAGCTTTCATATTGTTCACCTCCAGTTGAAATAAAGAAATGCATTCCCCTTTTATTCTTATAAGTAAATTAAATAAAAATGAACATATATTTTTAAGAGGGAACTATCACTCATTTTGAGTGAACTGTCAAATGGCTTGTCTGTTATTGTGCAATTAATAAATACAGGAGTTCTAATCCTATTAGGTAGATTCTGAAAAGAATTGTGGGAAATGAAATCAGAACTAGCTGTAAACACACAGCGGGCCAAATAGTAGAGAGGGAGCCAGCGTAAAGAGGGTGGTGCTGCAGTTCTGGGTTGGAAAACAAAGTGTGGAACATAGAGCAGAAGTGTAATGTTTGATATGAAGTAGGGCAGGAAAAGTGGTGTGTGTATCTTGTGTAAGAGTGACAGGGAAAGGTAAGAAGAAGGGAAGGAGGAAGGGAAGGTAGGACAGAAGCAAATGGGAGAGGGAGAGAGAGTGATGCGGAGAGCCGAAGACACAGATGCACACATATATCAAGGTGGTGCTTATTTAATTTTAAATCTGTGCTTGTTCTGTTGAGTGGTCATTGACCTAATGCATTATCCCGTGTTTCTCTCTCCACTGAGCCTCCCTCATCTGCTGAGTGGTTTCAGGACTTTTTATTATTTTATTTTCAGTTTTCTCGGATCCTCTGTGTGTTCATTTGTTTCAGCTGATGTAGGAAATTGTCAGTTTCAGGATTGCTAACAGTGTAACAAAGTATCCAGTCATTTTGAGGACAATTTCAGAGCATGCGGCAGTTTATTTCCCTCACATTCATTGAATCCTTCATTGAATCACTGCCAAGAATGCAGTAATGTCATGTTAGGCTGACCGTTTACTGTAACTGAACTTGAACTCTTTGCTTTCTTTATTTCATCAAACTGCCAGTAAGTAAAATGCAATGAGCTGTCCCCAGTCACGATCAAAACTCCCACATAATACTTTTTGCTGCAGCAAATAACAAGACAATACGTTGTTTCACAATAACTCATTTTCTGAGCGCTAGCTGCATTGTGATACTAAAGTGTTAACAGTTACATTTGCAACAAAATGTGCATCATGTAATAATACTTGTTTTCCGTTCACAATAAAAAGCAGGAAATCTAACAGGACTTCCTTAGCTGAGGAGATGACAGAAAGAAAACCTGTTTGAAAATGGGAGAGGATATTTAAAAAGCAAGAGTTGTATGGTAAAGGACTGAGTATTTAATCGCTAGTAAAATTCAATATATGCAATTGGTTGAAAAGTGTGACCTTGCTAGCAAAATGCATGCTGAGTCAGCAACACATTCTTCCCAACACCACAGCTTTTCCACTTGTAACCTAGGAGAAGTTGAGAGTTTCAGATCAGAGGACTGCAGCCTATCACAACATGTTTGAAAACATGAAGCTCAGAACTGTCGCCACAGGGGATAAGCACCACCAACTATGTCACCACTGGCTTGGCCTGCAATGAATGTTAAGTGAGTAATGAACATGATTTACAAAGCTAACCTTGCTCCCCCAGCACAGGCAGAAAGGCCGGATTGATGAAACGCAGTTGGCCCTGGGCCAGTAGGAACTCTGTGTTAAAGTAAGCAGAATTTAATGCTAGAAATGTTTCAGGACATTGTCCAAAAATGTCTCCTGTGAGGGGAGTGAGCTAGGAAATGGCTTGTTGCTGAAAAAGGAATGAACAGGAGTGAGCTATATGAAGGTGAGGATATTGCTTACAGGACAGTGGGTGCACAGAGTGACTAAAGGACAGTAGGTCTTGGGATAGGAAATGCCAAGAAGCCAGCAAAGAGAAGTAGGAAGCAGGGACAGCTTGAAACATAAACACATCTTAATGGAAATGCAACCAAAGCCAAGGAAAATAATGTACAAATAATTAAAGGATAAAGCTACGGAAATGGGAGAAAGAGGAGTTGAAATAAGTATTGCAGGGGGATTTAAAATGACTTAAATTGAGAAATAAATATGTTCTGCTGGCACAGTAAGTAGGAAAAAAATATATATATAAGTAGAAGCTATTGCAGCACTGAGGTTTCTGCCGCATTAGTTTAGTTCAGAGATGCAGCATGGAAACAGGCCTTTCGGCCCACTGACTCCATGCTGACCAGCAATTACCCTTTCACATTAGTTCTGTAATCCCACCTTCCCCCGACATACTAGGGGCAATTTTACAGAGACCAATTAACCTACTAACCCGCACGTCTTTAAGATGTGGGAGGAAAACAAAGTACCTGGAGAAAATCCATGCAGGTAAAGTACACGGAGAACGTGAAAACTCCACACACCCAAAGTCAAAATCCAACCTCTGACACAGTGTGGCACCAACTCCACCATTTTGCTGCCTTGGAGTATATTGGAGTAACTATAAAATGTTTAGTTTATTCAGGTTAAATATTACTGGAGAAATCAGTGGTGATTAGAACATGTTTGATCCATACCACGTGCAAATCACATGTCATAGCTCAATTTAACGTTCAGTTGATTTTCTTTAGCCAGCACAACATTTTGAGTATTGTCACTTCGTGAGATTGTGTGTGATACTTGCTCCCCCTTTCAACCTCCCATTAGTTAGAATTGGCACTAGTTCATCAATTATTTGTTTTGCAGTATTCATCCAGGATTATGTTTTCAGAACAAAATGCCATGGAATATAATTAAAATCCTTCTAACTGCCAATGTCCTGCAATGAAGCTCATGGTTGGGGATCAATTTATGATCCAATTTTGATCAATAATTCTTAACTAAATGAGAGCAAATGGGTAGTATATGATTTAAAAGGACAACTTAAAGGACTGAACAATACAAAACATTACGTGTAGGAAGGAACTGCAGATGCAGGTTTAAACCGAAGACAGACACAAAATGCTGGAGTATGCTGCGGGACGGGCAGCATCTCTGGAGAGAAGGAATGGGTGACCAAAGGTCTCGACCTGAAACGTCACCCATTCCTTCTCTCCAGAGATGCTGCCTGTCCTCCTGAGTTACTCCAGCATTTTGTGTCTATCTTCAATACAAAACATTAGCTGTGTGTTCCAAATGTATATCCTAAAAGCTCTTAATTCCTGTGTGAATGATGATACCCCATTCAACTGTTTTTTTGAGAAGTGTACTTTTCCCCTCACAGTTGAGGTCAGTGCGTCTTTGTGGAATGGTTTATTTTCCCATTGGTCTTTTGTTATCAACTCATATAACTTATGATCCATGATTTGCCAAAAAAGCAACAAAAACAGCTTGCCCGTTTGAATTATTGTGTGAGCTACATTTTGTTTATCAAGAAAAGTAAAGAAAATATTCACCCAAAATGGTTTCTTGATAAAAATCTATTAAATCCCATCAAACATGGACTAAGGAGTTGGTTTCACACACTCTTCAATGTCAAAAAGTACATCAACAAAGGGAAAAAAAACATTCCAGGAACACATCTTATGCTCTTTTACCACACGCAGGCAAATAATGGATGACTCATACCTGCTGCTTCTTGACTCGGGGTCAACATAAGAACATAAATTATGTCAATATTTTAATGCAAAATTTCTTCAAAATATGACAAGCTCAATTTATGGGGCACGTTGTATTTCTGTGAAAACGAAAGGTTTATTTAAACTCAAACCAACTGTAAAATAAAAATAGAATGTGGAACAGCACAGGAGCAATCCCTTTGGCCTATCTAAAAACCACTATCATACCTGCTCCATACCACTATCATTACCACACCTGGCAGCATGCTCCCGTCACTCACCACCCTCTATGCAAAAAAAGCTTGTGCTGCACATCTCCTTTAAACTTTCCCCCTCTGACCTTATAGCTATGACCTCTAGTATTTGTCACTTCCACCTCTGGTTAAAAAGTTCTGTCCTACCATCCTATCTATGCCTCTCATAATTTTATAAATTTCCATCAGGTCTACCCTCAGCCTCCGATGCTTCAGAGGAAACAATCCAAATTTGTCAACACTCTCCTTATGGTTTGTACCCTCTAACCCTGGTAGCAGCTTCTGCACCTTCTCCAAAATGTACATATTCATCCAAAAACAGGATGACCAGAACTGTACACAACTGCAAACTCCAAATGTGGCCTAACCAATGTTTTATGAATCTGCAACTTCAAAGAATTATCAATATGTATTGTAAATAGTCAATTTATATTGGAAACAGCTGCAATCTCAGCACAGATTCTCACTGGTTACCAATTGGCAATGACCTGTTGCCAACCAGAATATGGCTTTCTTATCCAACTTCCTGTTTCCTGTAAATTAGCCAATCCTCTACCATGGTAACATCAACCCTCCCATGTCATGAACTCTTTATTTGTGAGTAACTATTTGTGTAACGGTTTATCTAAAATCAGTTTAGTTTAGTGTCACGTATTTCTAACATTTCCCTTTTATTTGATGGAAGATACAGTGAAACGCTTTTGTTGCATGCTAACCAGTCAACAGAAAGACAATGCATGACTGCAATTGATCCATTTACAGTATATTGATATATGATAAGAGAATAATGTTTAGTATATATACAAATTTTTAGAGCAACATGTTCTCCACTATCAACTCTGGCTGATATTTCCTCTAAAAACTCTATAAACTTTAACAGAGATGTTTTTTTCTTCATGAATCTATGTTGACTTTCACTGATCCCATTAAACTGTAAATTTTGCTTTGAAACAGATGAGATAAGATTAAATTTAATAGAGGTCAAAAATACGATGAAAATAACAACGAGAAAATAATTCCAATGGCAGGAATGAAATGGCATTGATTTAAGATAATTGTCAAAAGTGCCCAAAGTAAGAAGTGGAGACATTTGCTGCAGTGTCAATTGTTATGATTTGGAATGCATAGCCCAGAAGGTAGTGGATAGATTCTAAAGCAATTTTCAACAGGGAATTGGGTTAGGGCTGTTGAGCAATTAAAAAAATTAATTGCGAGTTAATCACAATTTTAATTGCACTGTTAAACAAAAGTAGAATAAAAATAATATACAGATTTTTTTGAATGATTTTAACTTGGCTAAATATTTTAATTGTCTTAAATATTTGTGCCTTGCTTGCTTTGCAAGGAAAAATCAAATTGTTTTATTAATTGTTGATAGTTTTGGAGAGTTTCTGAAAGTTTGAGGTTTATCAGATTGGCAGTCAGGATGTAAGATGTAGTCATCTACACAATAACATACAGCAGAATGTCTTCAGCATTGGTCTGGTTTCAAACTCCACACACTTCACTGCACCATTCCTCAGCTTACAACTGTGCAACTAACAAAAATCAATGCAGTGATGTCAGGTGGGCCACAGAGCTAAGGATTTGGGATGGCTTCAGGGAGGACATTCTCATTGAACCATCTCACACCTTTAGGGAGGACCATGCCCAGGCAGCTTAACAGTGCCCAGAAAATCCAGTCCATTTTCTTTTTGCTATTGAGCAAACATACTAGAGTTTTGTCTCTTTGTTTGTCTCATCAATGAACCCTTTTGCACTGTCAGCCATTTAAAATTTGTTTTCTCCAGCTATCTACATTATTACCAATGTCCTCCTTTGTTCTTCCCTCCCCAGCCTTGTTCCCTGCCATTGTACTTGCTTATAACGTGTTTCATTTCTAACATTTCCCTTTTATTTGATGGAAGGTTATTAATCTAAAACACTAGCTTTGCTTCTTTCTCTGTGGATTCCTCCTGACTTTTGAGTATTTCTAGCACGTATTTCAAATGAAATTATGGTTGCTATGCAGAAAAGATACCAGTGAGATAAACACAATGGTGTTGGTTAGTGGTAAATATTGGCCTGGAGACTTGGAATAGTCCCTATTTTTGAGTAATTACCATGGTTCTGAAAGAGGCCTATGAAAGATTGCATTGCCAATAACTCATCTGTCTCGCACTACCATTGCTTAGGCTATTTGTTTAAGTCACTAGAATGGGGCTCATACCCAAACATGGAGAGACTAGTATCCCACTGCTAGTTGACAAAGATGGACTTGCCTGGAAGAAGTATAACCTTGAGCTATTTAAAAATGTTTCATAAAATTAATTAGCTTAGCAATGTGATGACTAATGTGCTGTCAGCTGTGGCCTATAAACAATATTATATATTTTTTTTCAAGGTCCTTTTTGTGCATTTTTCATCCATAGCTTTCCATTTCTACTTTGATCACATAATAATAAGTAAAGTTTAAAATATTGGGTCTGAAATTGTGCCATAGCAGTTTTCAATATACTCCATGTTAATATCGCAAAACTGGCTAAAATTTGTCTTTATGTTGGCCTTCATGACAATAAAGCAAATAATGCCTTGTCCCTGCTCTTCCCATTGCTCTTCTTCTTATTCAAATTTCTTAACTTTTTTTTCAGAGCTACAGATTTGGTTTAATATTGCGCTTAATCTTGCTCTGATGAAGGGTTTTGGATCTAAAACATTAGCTGCATCTCTTTTCACTGGCGCTGAGTGTTTCCAGCATTTTATTTAGATTTTTTTTGTTATCCTTAATCCATTGATTTTAAATGTTAAGACAACTAATAGTATAATTGAAATATAAATTTCATTGGAATTAATGCATGGTCCTGTGCATTTTATTCAATCAAATACTGAGATACAATAAGATAATGCTAGATGCAAGGAATCAGTCTCAAGAACGGTCCCGATCCGAAACGTCACCTATCCATGTTTTCCAGAAATGCTGCCTGACCCACTGAGTTACCCCAGCACTTTGTGTCCTTTTGTATGAAATAATGTTGTTGATTTTCAGAAGACACATACTTAAATCTCAGTTTACGCAATTAATGAAAATGGGTTACACTTTTTTAGCTCATAGTCAATCAAATATTTTACAGGTAGCTCAATTTATAAATAGTTGAGTAAAATAACTGATAACTTCATTCTGTGATTACCAGCAGACATGTGTTTAATAACCTCATACTTAGAGCAAATTGGAAATGTTGCAGGTTAAAATATAGATTAGGAAATACCATTGAATTAAAATGAACACATTTTCAATATATATACCTGGAATCAGTTATATGAAGGCATAACTTTGTCTAATATATGTCTGCTGAAATGTTCTGGCCATTTTGTCCCATGGTTTATTTTCACTATTATGAAAATCAGAATCCAACATTGATTGATTTTGGAACTACATTTTTGTTACATCTATATTTATAATTGGAACAACACAAATGGAGTAAAATAAGTGTAAGCATAAAAATAAATGTTTCCATGCAAAGGCTCAGGTTCCAATTCACTGACCACTAAATGTCTGTATTTGTGGTAAAATGAGTGTCAGTAATAAAATAAAGGGATTTGATCTTCATCTGCCAGAACTTATTCTTCCTTTCTATAAATTTAGTATCTGCATCTTTGATCATTGCTGCATTGGAATAAAGTGCAGATTGTTGACCTTTAAGTTGATTCAACATTCTTTTCGTAGATCCAGTACTTGTTCCGATTCTTTTTTATGTTTGTTTTTGACGAAAAGGTTGTCAGAAGGTGTCAACAGTAAATGTGATTGCTCAACAAGTTACAAAGCCATTAATGTAACTTGTTTTGAATTATAAAACATTGCCTTAAGAGTCGTCTTAATAGTTGATTATTTCTATTGATAACAGCTTCACTTTGGTTTTGGCTTAGGTTTATTATTGTCACATGTACCGAGGTACAGAGAAAGCCTTGTTTTGCTTGCTATCCAAACAGGTCAGATATACCATACATGAATACAATCAGTTTAAACCCAAGTACAGTAGATAGAGCAAAGGGGAAGATACTGAGTGCAGAATATTGTTCTCAGCATTATAACACATCAGCTCCTTAAATGGTCCAATGTCCTCAATGGGGTAGAGGTGAATCGATCTGAACCCTAGCTTATGAAAAAACTGTTCAGAAACCTGTTAACAGAGAGGCAGAAGCTGATCCTGAGTCTGGCTGTGCAGTTTTCAAGCTTCAAGCTTTTGCTGGGTGGGAGCAGGGAGAAAATGAATGACTGAGTGGAACAAGTTGACCAGGGTTGACTGGATTGTTGATGTTGATTTTCCAATTATGTCTCCTAATCCCCTCTGCTACTCTGCAGAACAAGTTATGCTTCATGGGAAGGTTATGCAGTTGCTTGGTCTGTCTGAAATTGTGCAAAGTTTTCAATGTACTAAAATCTTTTCAGCTATCTACCGTTAGCTGACTGCGTTATAATTAGAGTATTCTTAGATTATCTTGGCATATATCTCCACGTCAACGAACGTCGACAAACCTTCTAAATGGACCTACACCATGTAAATCAGCAGAAGAAGCTATTGGGAAGTGCATGGTGGTAGGAATACACACAATGGTGAAAATGTGCATGTTGCGATGTTTCAATATCACCTCATCATAAATCAGTAATACTGCAATAAACTCACTGACATTACAAAAAAATCCAAGAAAGTTCTTGGCCAACAAAATTTAGAAGATGTAAACCATGCTTCTATTAACAAAGTTCAGGCGTTTTGAAAAATTGCCAAAACATGAACCTGCTAGAGTTAGATAGATCTCTTAAAGATAGTGGAGTCAAGGGATGTGGGGAGAAGGCAGGAATTGTGGATGATCAGCCTTGATCACAGTGAATGGCGGTGCTGGCTCAAAGGGCCGAATGGCCTACTCTTGCACCTATTGTCTATTGGTATTGTGGACATATCCAGCTGTAGCAGGGTTGACTGGTAGAGACATCACACTGGAGGTACTATACTGATTTAGAAGGTAGTTCACATCACTTTTCATGTATATAACTAATACTTAATGAGAAAGATCAATAATCAGATGGTGGCAGAGTGGTGCAGGAGGCAGAAGCAAGAGGCATGGGTTAGACCCTGATCTCAGTAGCTATCTGAGTGCAGTTTGCACATTCTCCATTTGACCATGTGAGTCTTCTCCGGGTGCTCTGCTTTTATAGAAACATAGAAAATAGGTGCAGGAGTAGGCCATTCGGCCCCCTTGAGCCAGCACCGCCATTCATAATATTCATGGCTGATCATCCAAAATCAGTACTCCATTCCTGCTTTTTCCCCAAATCCCTTGATTCCATTAGCCCTAAGAGCTAAATCTAACTCTCTTGAAAACATCCAGTGAATTGGCCTCCACTGCCTTCTGTGGCAGAGGATTCCACAGATAAAGGCTTATCATGACTTCCTTACTGCTCGCAATAAGCAGAACATAAATTCAAATTATACAGCATCAAGTGCCCCCATGTGCTTAGATTCTGCTTCTCCCTGGTGTTGGAAAGGATGGGTCAGGCCTCTGTACTGTGTACTGACGCTATCAGTTGGGTTTTTCCGCACTACCCATCCTTCATAGAAAAGTTCCTTCAGATAAGCACCTTTGACCAAAAATCCATCTGGCAGCGATCAGCATGGATAGTACTGTATCTCTGCAGGTGTTGAATCCTCTGGGAGAGTTTCTCAAGCAGACTGTCCAAACCATCACCTGAACATACCAACACGTACAACCTCATTTGGCTGGTGGTGAGATGGGCCCTCCCAGTCAGATCCTTCCTACACAGTCAGAGTCTCACTCCCAAGGCCTACTGCCCTCGGCACGGCTGTGACGAGGACTGTGCGTTTGCAAGGAGGGCCTGGAAAGGGTACAAAGTTCAGTTTGAGCAGATGCATAACAGAGGGCTCTCTGACCTACGGGCTCTTCCCAAGGATGCATAATGAGACAAATATCACGTGCTTCTGGAAGATCATCAACTCAGCGAAAGATGCATTCTGCCCAAAACTTCCTGGTCTTCCGCTAAACCCAGATGTTTATAAGGAGTGCTACCAGCTTGCATATTCTGGGTTGCAGGAGTACTTGTTGAAGGATGCATGGAAGCTCGGTGCAATCAGCAGAAAGGTTTGGTGGAGAAGGACTGCAATCTAAGGTCCACCTGCTACTAAAGGTCGAGAAGCTGAGCCTTGTGGAAAACCCTTTCCAAAACTAGAAGTTTTGTAAAGACACAAGAGGGTGTAAATGCTGGAATCTAGAGCAAAATTAAACTGCCCGTTAAACATGGAACAGTACAACACACCACCATCGACCCACAATGTTTTTATACTCTACTTTAGAGATACATAGAAACATAGAAACATAGAAATTAGGTGCAGGAGTAGGCCATTCGGCCCTTCGAGCCTGCACCGCCATTCAATATGATCATGGCTGATCATCCAACTCAGTATCCCGTACCTGCCTTCTCTCCATACCCTCTGATCCCTTTAGCCACAAGGGCCACATCTAACTCCCTCTTAAATATAGCCAATGAACTGGCCTCGACTACCCTCTGTGGCAGAGAGTTCCAGAGATTCACCACTCTCTGTGTGAAAAAAGTTCTTCTCATCTCGGTTTTAAAGGATTTCCCCCTTATCCTTAAGCTGTGACCCCTTGTCCTGGACTTCCCCAACATCGGGAGCAATCTTCCTGCATCTAGCCTGTCCAACCCCTTAAGAATTTTGTAAGTTTCTATAAGATCCCCTCTCAATCTCCTAAATTCTAGAGAGTATAAACCAAGTCTATCCAGTCTTTCTTCATAAGACAGTCCTGACATCCCAGGAATCAGTCTGGTGAACCTTCTCTGCACTCCCTCTATGGCAATAATGTCCTTCCTCAGATTTGGAGACCAAAACTGTACGCAATACTCCAGGTGTGGTCTCACCAAGACCCTGTACAACTGCAGTAGAACCTCCCTTCTCCTATACTCAAATCCTTTTGCTATGAAAGCTAACATACCATTCGCTTTCTTCACTGCCTGCTGCACCTGCATGCCTACTTTCAATGACTGGTGTACCATGACACCCAGGTCTCGCTGCATCTCCCCTTTTCCTAGCCGGCCACCAGTGTGGAAACAAGCCCTTCGGCTCACCGAGTCGCCTCTGACTAGTGATCACCCCGAATCCTTCAAACTAGGGACAATTTACAGAAACCAATTAACCTACAAACCTGTACATCTTTGCAGTGTGCGAGGAAACCAGAGAAAACCCACGCGGTCACAGGGAGAACATACAAACTCCGTACAGACAGCACCCGTAGTCAGGATCGAACCTGGGTCTCTAGCGCTGTAAGGCAGCAACTTCACCGCCGAGCCACTGTACCACCACCATGTCCACACTGCAGGTGATGCCAAATTAAATGAGTCTCCTTTGCGTTTATGTGATCCAAAGCACTCCTTCCCTTCATATTCACGGGCCCGTTTTAAATGCCTCTATTGCAGGTTTCCTCCTACATTCCCAAGACATGCAGGTTTATAGGTTAATTGGTCTGTGAAAATTGCCCTTAGTGTATAGGGAATGGATGCAAAAGTAAGCTAACATGAAACTAACGCAAATGGATGATTGATGGTCAGCATGGACTCATTGGGCCAAAAGGGCCAGTTTCCATGCTGTATTTCCCAATCAATTCAAGAAATCAATTATATGGGCATAATCTTTAGTCAAGACTACCAGAAATTCCACATGGTGTAGAAATTGGTGATGCAATGAGCTTGATGATAGAGAATAATACAGTAGAATGATTGAAGATAGAAGAATAGTACATAGTAATATTATTTGGAGGGTACAGTATAACTACATGCAGTGCACAAACTGGTGCTTATGTCATATTTAATTTCTGGGAAGGAGGCCAATTTGTTATTATAGCACATATTGCAAATATGATGATTTCTGCCACCTCTTTGCAGTTTTATGGACCCCTTTGCAGTTTTATGGACCTTTACCAATTCTTAGAGTTGTTGCTATGTTATTCATTAACAACCTAGTTAGAAGCTCTTTGTTTATAGTATTACATCATGAGGCTTTTCCAAATTGTTACATGAAGAAACATTAATGTGGGGAGGATTGTGACATAAAAATAGACAAACTTGGAATCGATGCATCTGGTGCAGAATGCAGATAAACAATATCAGCTGTTTCATTTATGTTGCATTCTTGTGAATTCTAATCCAAAGAAAGTACTGGTTGGGCAACTAAACACTTATTGAAGGATATGGCATTAAGAAAATGTTTATAGGAGCTAAGGGGTGGTGGAGCAGCTGGTGGGTCATGGGATGGGTACATTAATGGGGAAAGGATATATGAAAGCAATGTGAGAGGAATGCCACACTGGAAGAACTTATACCACTGTAGAAGTTTCAAGAGATAGAAAAAGATGATATGAATATTAGGACAAAAACTCTAATTTTTAAGCATTGGGGCCTTTATGATGGGGAACAGCTAGTACAGTTGGGAAGATTTAACAAAATGTGCAAAGTGAGGTTTTTAGTAAGCTGAAGGATAAAACAAACAGGAAACTAGTGAGGAGAACAATAACATCTATAGATAACAGAGGAATGGATAAAGACAGGCACACAGGTTGAGACTAAGCAGGGAGAAGTACTGATGAACAGAATGTGAGCTTGGGGCATTAGTTTGAACTCGGAAGTGCAAAAAGTTCTGAGCAGTCTGTTTTGAGCTAAGGTATTTTTGGAGGGAGATAGAATCCTTGCAAAGGGTCTGTTTTTGTGCTAGGGACTGGAGACAATCATTTTGTTTTTATCAATGTGGCTCACCCAGGGCTAAACATTGGAAACAACAGTCAGACAACAAAGGCAGGCATCCCATTAAACCATGGGGTGAAAGATTGGGGTCTCACCACATGGATGCTGATGGTGTGTCATCAACTGTTGCCACTGAGGGGCAACTAATTGAAGTTGGATGAGATTAAGAATAGATGGTGTCTAGAGTGTTGGGGTAGGAAACAAAACCGTTGTTGCAGATGGTCTGGTTTCAATTGGTTAGATGAGAATGGGACGAAGGAAGGTCAAATATCTGACATTGTCTAAGAAGGGAATACATTGCCATTTGATGTGATTGGTAATTTCAATTACGCAGAAGAGGTTAAGAATGGTGAGACGGCAGAATGCTATTTCAGTATCTGCATATATGGGAAAATACAAGTCAGTCAAGATCAGAGCGCGTTTTAAACTGATAGTCTGGTGTAGAGAATTGTTGTTTCCGCTGCTTACTGAAATATCCGACCACATTAGGGTCAATATTAATTTCCTACAGCACTGATTGAACGACAATCACTTCATCAGCCAATGATAAAGGCTGAAGGCTCAATATATTTTATAGTTAGTCCTCATTTAAACTCGGGCACCCGTTGCTAATCTTAATAAGAAGCACATCATTTGAAGTGTGTGTGGGGTTTAAGAAATGTTGGTACAGTTTGCATCAAAGATGAGGGAATGATAAGAGTTGCTGGGGAGGGAGCTATGCCGTAGTGGTATTGCAGGGTAAGCTGCAAACCAATTAGCAGGGAGTTTAACCCATCATACTTCTAAAGGTTCAAAAATCAAAGTAACAACAAAAATAACTGCAATTCATGTGACACCTTTCTAGACTTCAAAGACCACCCAAAGTGTGATCAGCCATTGAATTATTTTATTTTGGCTTCCGGTGGCGCCATGTTGGACTAACAGACGTGCACCTAGCTCCTCTCCCGAAAGATTTCACGATTTATCGTGTAAAACGGGTCCAGAAATCGGGATTGTTTTTAAAAACCTTACCGGAGCTTCTGGTCGCCGCGCTGATGACGTCATCATTAAGCGCGATGTTTTAAACGGTGGTTTGAAGCCCTTTAAATGAGTAAACTGTCTCCAGCTGAGAGCCCTCAGAGAGCAGTGAAAAAGCTGCTGAGAGACCAGAAGAAGTCTGAAGCAGAAGTTACCTCTGAAGTCTCTGAAGTCTCTGAAGTGGCTGCAGAAATGGATACAAGATCTAAGAAAGAGTTTGATGACTTGAAGAAATCAGTGAAAAATATGAAAGATGAGATTTTGGACGAAAATAAAATTATGATGGAAAATATGAAGGAAAATATGAAGGAAGATAAGAAGGAAATGAAGGAAAATATGAAGGAAGATAAGAAGGAAATGAAGGAAAATATGGCAAAAATGATGGAAGGAATGGAGAAGATGATGAGGGAATTAAATGCTGGTAACCAGAAGAATATGATTGATTCACTGGACATTATGAATAAACGAATTGATGAGGTGAAAGATGGACTATCAGAGAGAATGGACAAGATGGATGAAACTACTACGGATAAGTTCACGGCTGTGCTTGAAACAGTAGCTGCAAGTATGCGCACAATTACGGAATTGGAGAAAAACACGGCTCGAATGGTTGAAGACATGGCGAAAATGAGGCAAGAACATGAACAAATGAGGCGAGAAAACGAACAAACTTCACTACAGATGGTGACTCAACTGGAGAAAGTCTCAGTCAAATGCCTGGACCTGGAAGCTCGCTCTAGACGCCAGAATTTGAGAATTCTTGGAGTTTCAGAGGGAGCCGAAGGGGAGGATGTACGTGAGTTTGCCATGGGCTTGTTTAAACAACTGCTGAATCTTTCCAAAGTACCGAAAATCGAAGTGGCTCATCGTGTCCCAAGATTTAAACAAAGATCTGGTGCGGGAAAAACTTATCCACGACATATTATTGTGAAATTTCGGGACATTTTAGAACTGGAAGATGTTATGAGTAAAATCAAATACGGTGTGCAACTGCGGCTGGAAAATGACACGATTAAGATATTCAGGGACTACCCGTATGAAATTGTGCAAAAAAGAAACAAATTTGAGAAGGTTAAAGATCTTTTAAGAGGGAGAGAAGGGATCAGATATGGAATTTTTTATCCCGCGAAAATGCGTATTTCCTTTAAGGGTCTTGAAAAGTCATTTGTTAAGCCTGAAGATGCGTTTAAATATGCCCAAACTATCGTTGAAAAATAGAAAGGAAAGGGAGGTTTGGCAGATCTGAACCATTTTAAGCAATGCTTTGTCTGGGGATAGTTACACGGTTATCTTTGGAATGTTGAATCAAGGACACTTTCTGTTCAAAACGAGTAAACAACTGAACAGATGGGAATGGTATATACCAGAAAGCATATAATTGCTTATTAGATTATAATATTATAACCAATTGTAAGAACTTATCCTATTAACAACTTAATTAGTTATGCATGTTAGATTAGAATACTAACAAAAACAAAAAAAAGAACGAACTAACATACTAATATGAATTTTTAATAAACTGAAACCTTATCTATAAGTGGGAGGAGGGGATGAGAAACGAGCAACTGGCTTAGGTCCAGGGGCACGTCTCATTAACCCCTTCAACCAACAGTTGATTCTTATTGAAGTCAAAAGTATCGGTTTAATAATTAGTAGT
The DNA here is from genome assembly GCA_038087875.1 of Malacoraja senta. Classification (NCBI taxonomy): domain Eukaryota; kingdom Metazoa; phylum Chordata; class Chondrichthyes; order Rajiformes; family Rajidae; genus Malacoraja; species Malacoraja senta. The sequence continues at coordinate 115,260,445 of CM075977.1, read as the reverse complement.
TAAAATTCCGATATATATATATGTTATAATGAAATATACAGGGTAAAATTGTATTATATATCTGAATGTGAGGCCCCGTTTTAATATTTTAATATGTTATGATTAACCAAGAGAGCGGGGCTATTTGTGTAACAACGCAATGGAAGTCAAAACAAGGTTTTTCCCCACCTACAGGTGGGACACTCGCTACAGTGCCGACTATATCAGACACTGTATCTTCACTTTTTTAGTTTTTTTTTTATCACATAAAATCACTTGTTTGTGTTTTGTGTTTAGTGATAAGCGTAAAATGGACATACCAGCAAAACTTAAAAACTCAAAAGCTCCCACAATACCTAAAGACCTGGGATATGGATGCACCACAAGATTTAAAGGTACTATAATTATTCAAAATGCATGACACCACACAAAAGAACCTAGGAGGAATCTCATTTTGTAGTTGGAATATAAGAGGTATTAATGAACCTATTAAAAGGGGTAAGATACTAGCTCAGCTGAAATTGTACAACTCCGACATTACCTTCCTACAAGAAACACACCTAAAATCTCAGGATCAAGTTAGGTTGAGGGCGAAATGGATAGGTCAAACATACCATTCTTCATTTACTTCAAAATCTAGAGGCACGTCAATCATCATAAGAAAAGGTATACCATTTAAAGCAAAGAATATCATAACAGATATAGAAGGGAGATACCTAATAGTTAATGGAGAAATCCATGACACTCCACTTACTTTGGTAAATATATATGCCCCTAACTTTGATAACCCCACTTTTTCAATAAAATTTTCAACATAATTGCAGAGTCAAACTATCAAAATGTTATAATAGGAGGAGACTTTAACTGTGTTTTAGATCCGTACTTAGATAAATCAAGTCAAAAACAGAGAGGGAATATGAAATCGAAAACTGGGGAACTTCTCAATACCTATATAAACAACACTAATATAGCAGATGTTTGGAGAATTGTTAATCCAACTGGCAGGGAATACTCGTTTTACTCAATGGTACATAAGACATACTCACGTATAGACTACTTTCTGCTGGATACAAAATGAATCCCCCAAACATCTAATGCAATATACCACACAAACTCGATTTCAGACCATTCTCCACTAACTTTCTTTTTAAAACTGGAAGGATTGTCTAAGAATAAATCGTTTTGGAGATTTAATTCTCAAATTCTAAAAGATCCACAAGCGAGTATATATTTAAAAGAACAAATGGAGGTCTTTTTTCAAATAAATGATACTCCAGATATATCGCCTACTGTACTATGGGAATCTTTTAAAGCATACATTAGGGGTATTATAATTTCATATCAAGCTTTTCAAAATAAAAAGAATAAGAATGAACAAAGACAGTTAGAATAACTTATTAGACAAATGGATATAGATAATGCTAAAGATCCATCAATAGATAAACATAATAAAATAATAATTTTGAAATTTAAATTAAATAAATTATTATCTGCCAAACTTATAAGACTTTTTCAAATTACAAAACAAGAGCACTTTGAATTTGGGGATAAACCGCATAAACTTTTGGCTCGCCAGCTAAAAAAACGAGAAAAGGAACATACTATACCAAAGATCAAATCAGATAAAGGGGAATTATTAACAACACCAAAGGATATTAATAATAGATTTGCGCAATTTTATGAGAATTTGTATACATCTAAAACGACAATTGATTCCAATAATATCACAAAGTTCTTGGATACCTGTAATCTTCCAAAGTTAGAGCTGAAGGAACAAGAGGAACTGGGTGCACAAATCTCAATTAAGGAATTAGAAGATACAATAAACTCACTAAAGAATGGAAAAACACCAGGCCCTGATGGATTTACTAATGAATTTTATAAAAGCTTTTATGATAAAATAATACCAAGATTACAAAAAATGTACCAATATGCTTTTAAAAAACGAATACTACCTGATACATTAGCGGAATCAACGATTACATTAATACCTAAGAAAAATAAAGACTTAGAAGAACCTGGTTCATATAGAGCTATAGCATTGTTAAACACAGATCAAAAAATATTAGCGAAAACATTAGCTAGAAGATTAAGTAAATACATTAGTAAATTAATAAACCCAGATCAGACGGGGTTTATCCCTAAGAGATACTCATCTAACAATATGAGACGTCCACTCAACATAATGCACTCACACAAATCTGAAGATCAAGAATTATCAATTATTTCGCTGGATGCTGAAAAAGCATTTGATCAAGTAGAATGGAATTATATGGACAAAGTATTACAAAAATTTCAACTGGGGGAGAATTTTATTCTATGGATCAAGTTACTATATAACAAAACCTACAGCTAGAATACTAACTAATAACATATTATCCTCGAAATTCCAACTATCAAGGGGAAATAGACAAGGATGCTCATTATCACCACAGCTGTTTGCTCTCATTATTGAACCACTAGCAGAAAAAATTAGAATACACCCTGATATCCATGGATATAATACTAAAGATTCATATAATAAAATATCTTTATACGCAGATGATATATTACTGTACATTACAAAACCTCAAATCACTATACCAAATATATTAAATTTAATTGAAGACTTTGGATCTTTTTCTGGATATAGAATAAATTGGAATAAAAGTGAAATTATGTCAATAAAACCGAAAGATTCAACACAACTTTTAAAATTCCCTTTTAAAATAGCTACAGAAAAATTTAAATATTTGGGAATCGAAATTACCAGACTATATCAAGGTATGTTTAGGGCAAATTTTGACCCCCTACTTAATAAATTAAACACACTAATTAAATTCTGGAAAACGCTCCCGATGTCTTTAATAGGCCGAATAAACGCAATAAAAATGATCTTTTTACCACAAATTTTATACCTATTTCAATCAATTCCTATATACTTACCAAAGAAATTTTTTTAAAAACTCGACTCAGATATCACTAATTTTATATGGGACTATAAATCACATAGAATACAAAAAACTCATCTGAATAAACCTAAAGTATTAGGGGGTTTAGCACTACCTAATTTTATGTATTATTATTGGTCAGTAAATATTAAAAATATGATTCAACTGATGGATAACTCTGCCCAGCAAGTGGACTGGATTGTAATGGAGAAAGAGGATTGCTCCTCTAGAAACATTGGAGCGATCCTCCTCTCTCCAATGAAATTGAATAACATAAATTATAATAAGAACCCAATTATTCATAGTACAATCCGAATTTGGAAACAAATAAAACAAAATTTAAAATTAAGAAATTTATCACTTTTATTACCTATAGTCAATAACCCTTCGTTTAATCCTTCTATTATAGATAAAGCCTATACACAATGGGATAGACTAGGAATTAAAACGCTTGGTGACTTGTATGAAACTGGAAAATTACTTTCATTTCAACAATTACAAATAAAATATAAACTCGGAAATAATCAATATTTTAAATATTTTCAAATATGCGACTATTTGAAAAAATATACAAAAGATCATTATAATAACCCAGTAGATGTATTGGACGAGGCAATGCAGATAAAAGCGGAATTAGCAAACTTAATATCATATTTGTATAATATTATCTTAAATGTACAAATACCATCTACGGAGGGTATCAGAAGAGATTGGGAACAAGAGTTAGCTATTAAAATTTCAAAGGAAAGTTGGAATGAATACTTATTAAACGTGCATAAATGCTCGATTAATGTAAGACACACTTTAATACAATTTAAAATTTTACATAGATTATATTATTCGAAAACTAAAATTCATAAAATTTTCCCAAATGTATCATCTATTTGTGATAAATGTCAATCCCAAGAAGCTACTATAGCGCACTCATTCGTTTTCTGTACAAAAATTCAAAAATTTTAGAATTAAATTTTTGAAATCTTTACAAAGTTATTTAAAACAAGACTGATACCCAAAGCAGAATGGATTATCTTCGGTATAACGGAAGATGGTCCAGAACTAAATGTGTTTCAAAAGAAACTAATGGACTATGGGTTTAATAACTGGAAAAAAGCTAATTCTAAAATTTTGGAAGAAGGCTCCAATACCAACTATAAATATGTGGATTTCAAATATGTTTGAAACATTACACCTAGAAGAGATAAGACTCCTCCTAGCAGGTAAACCAGATCACTTCCACCTGACGTGGTCTGCATTTATAGAATTATTACAAACATAGGGTGCAAAAGTACTTAAAAAAAAATAATTTGAGGTCAGGTAAGGGGGATGATAGTTGAAGAGTTGGTATGTCCCATTTACGTAATGCTGATAATAATATTTGTTTCTCTCTTTTTCCTCTTTCTCTTTCTCTTTCTCTCCTAGGGTATATTTCTTAACTCTTTTTCTTTTGTTTTTAATTTTGCTCTTATAGGGTCTTCGTCCTTTTTTGTTGTCACATTTCCTACACTTTCACTTTTTCCTTCACTTTCTTCTTTCTTTCAATCTTTTCCTTTTGTAGTGTAAAAAATAAATGGAGTACATTAATTGTAAGAAGATATAAATGACGAGTACTAATGTATGTGGTTGTAATGTAATGTACTTCTAATAAATAAAAATAAAAAAAAATAAATAAAAAAAAAGCCATTGAATTATTTTTGAATTATAGTCATTGCAATTAAATACGATGGAGAACATCTAATTTTTGCACAGCAGGGAACCCAAATCAGCGACAAGAGGATAACTGAATCATTCATTTTTAATAATATATATGGAGGGATAAACAAATGGCAACAAAGTTAGAGAAAATCTCTTGGAATAGTACTTTTACAATATTTTTCATCCATCTGAATGGGCAAACACCTTTAATGTTTTATCTGAATAGCAGCACGCATAACAACAGGATTGTATTGCTGTATCAGCCTAGATTATGTGCTCAAGTCTCTTAAGTGGGACTTGAACTCTTGCCCTTTTTACTCAAAGGCAAATGGGATACTGCTGAGTTGTAGCTGAACTTGTGTGTCTAAAATGATGTAAATGTAATTTCTAGATTGGCATCACTTTCCTAACCACAGTTTATGTGGTGCTGAAAATGGCTGCCCATAACTTGCAGGTTGGTTAAGGCAAATATGATTCAATGAAAATAGTACCCACATGGTTTTAATACTGGCACAAATCCCTCATTTGATTATATTAATTAGGCACTGCTTGCTTCAGGCAGATGTCGGAATATCTAAGCTGATATATCTAAAATTGTAAATAGTAATTTTCAGGTAGCAAATCAACAACATTTTTGTGTGATTTTCATTTTTCTGCATCCTTATTAACTCTGAAGATCAAGAGGAACATGAGAATTGTCACTTTCATTCTCCTTTCACCCAAAGTATTTCCTTGAAGAAAGCGAATGGCATGTTGGCCTTCATAAAAAGAGGCGTTGAGATTAGGAGCAAAGAGGTCCTTCTGCAGTTGTACAGGGCCCTAGTGAGACCACACCTGGAGTATTGTGTGCAGTTTTGGTCTCCAAATTTGAGGAAGGACATTCTTGCTATTGAGGGAGTGCAGCGTAGGTTCACAAGGTTAATTCCCGGGATGGCGGGACTGTCATACGCTGCGAGAATGGAGTGGCTGGGCTTGTATACTCTGGAATTTAGAAGGATGAGAGGGTATCTTATTGAAACATATAAGATTATTAAGGATTTGGCATGCTAGAGGCAGGAAACATGTTCCCAATGTTGGAGGAGTCCAGAACCAGGGGCGACAGTTTAAGAATAAGGGGTAAGCCATTTAGAACGGAGATGAGGAAATACTTTTTCACACAGAGAGTTGTGAGTCTGTGCAATTCTCTGCCTCAGAGGGTGGTGGAGGCCGGTTCTCTGGATACTTTCAAGAGAGAGCTGGTTAGGGCTCTTGAAGATAGCAGAGTTAGCGGATATGGGGAGAAGGGAGGAACGGGGTACTGATTGTGGATGATCAGCCATGATCACATTGA